>BHDV01008945.1:0-29486 GCA_005406045.1 Adoxophyes honmai | reverse complement strand
CAACATCGCGATGCAACGCGCACTCATTGTGAAGGAAGTATTCCCTGAGGCTGCACACCTCGCGGTTGTGAAGGTTTTTGGCATTTAAGATACCTCGACCACCACATTTCCGCGGGATGTACAGTCTCATAACAGATGAGCGCGGGTGCAACATGCGATGTGTTGTAAGCAGGTGACGGACTCTTCTATCCAGAGCGTCCAGCTCAGTCTGAGTCCACTTGAGTACACCAAAGGAATATGTGAGGAGTGGTATTACCCAAGCGTTCAGAGCTTGGATCTTGTTGCCGCCTGACAAAAGACTATTTAGTACTTTTGTCACGCGGCAAAAGAAACGCTCCGATACTGCCTGTTTAATATCACTATCCACGATACCCAAAGACTGTGACATACCCAAGTATTTGTAGGTTTCAGCTTCCGAGAGAGACTTGAGAGTTATTGTCTCAGAAAGTTGTAAATTCGTAGAATTCACAACCTTCCCCCGTTGTACATGCATGACCGCACACTTGTCTACACCAAATTCCATCTTGATCCCGTTACTAAAAGCTTCAGTAGTCTTTAGTAACTTTATCAAGTCTTGGCTTTTTGGTGCAAACAGTTTCAGGTCATCCATATACAATAGATGAGAAATAATCTCACCCCCTCTGAGGAGCTGACAGCCCAGCTTGGAATCCTTCAGTAGAATACTGAGAGGGTTCAAAGCTAGACAGAACCACAAAGGGCTCAAACTGTCGCCCTGGAAGATGCCTCGCTCAATCCTAACAGCGTCCTGCGGATCAAAGAGACCATCCCGGTTACCTGGTAGGCGAAGAACTGTGTTCCACTGCCTCATACATGTGTCCAAAAAGAATCTCAGAGTTGCATCGATTTTGTACAATTCTAAGACTCTTTTCAGCCACGAATGAGGCACTGAATCATAGGCCTTCTTATAATCAATCCATGCAACCGACATGGTCCCTTTGTTCCGCCGGACGTGCTGGCCAATGGTCATGTCAATGAGGAGGAGCTCTTTAGTACCACGGGACCCAACCCTACATCCATTTTGAGCGTAGGCCAAAATGTTGTTCTCAACAACGTGTGAGTTTATTTTTGCTCTCAAAATGGATGTAAGGAGCTTGTACATGGTGGGCAAGCACGTGATGGGTCTGTAGTTCTTAGGTTCCGTGGTACTACCGGACTTATAGAGCAGAAAGGTGACACCAGTGGTTAAGAAAGATGGTAGAGAACCGGACACAAGAGCTTCTTGGAATTGCGTGGCCAATCGCTCGTGCGAACAATGAAACCATTTAATCCAGAAGTTATGCAACCCGTCCGGCCCAGGGCTTTTCCAGTTCTGAGCCGAGCGAATTGCATAACTTACATCATCGGGGCTGATGGTAATAGCCCCCATGGGCTCGATGGTTTCGCACGCACGCTATTATCTTTATTATTACGTATTTATATCCGAATTCTAATTATGCTAACAACATACACGTATACATAAATGATAAAAAAGCGAAGGATCGGGGGGGTCGCCAAATATTTTTTCATGCCAGGGGGGTCGCATCATGAAAAAGGTTGAAAAACACTGCCTTACTTCTTTACGTGTAGGTATGTACTTTGTTATTCTTCAGCAAGATTTATTTTCTAAAGATTTAGGAAATGTCTCACTGTTTAAATATTTTTTTAGTCTGCGACAAACATTTCAAAACTAAAATCAGCTAAATCGGCCCAGCTGTTTTCGAGTTTTAGCGAGACTAACGAGCCTCAATTTATTTATTTTAATCTGTTTTTTGTATAACAATGAGTAATTTTCTACTTCTATCAGCCGACAAACTCCGTCAAAATTGGAACCTAACCAAACTAGTCTACCCTACAATACGACTGTGGCAAATCAGTATGTTTATCACCTCATATCCCAATTGAACGAGCACGGAATAAGTGTCTGGGATTAACATGTGGACACTTTGTCCGGACATTAGTTCCGGGATAATTGGATGTCAGCAATTGATGTTTAATTTACGGATGTTTACTATTTATACGTAGTTGATTGCGAGTGGAAAGCACGTGTATTGTTTGTTAGTAGAATTAGGTTTTCAGTGATATGCCAGGAATTGAATTTGATATCAGTTGTTTGCGCTTTTGTTGTATAACGATCGCATCCACGGTTTAGATTTTCCGCGCTATGATATATCCACTATACAGGGTGGAAAAATCGAATGCCACTTGGATGGCAACTACTTTAAATATTGCGAACAGCACATTTTGTGTAAGGGAGACTTTGCTTTGTTTTTAAAAAACAATAAATTCTACATTTAAGGATTAATAAAAAATGGCTTGCCTCAGTCGGGACTCGAACCGGTCAAATGTGACTAAAAATAACGTTCCGTATTTTATGATGCAGATTGAAAGAGTTACTGATAAGGTTCATTTTTCTCTAAATAACAAATACCTAATCAGAATAACGGAAGGCCATGAAAATTTAAAACTAAAAAATTAAAACACACAAAATAAAACAATAATAATTTAATAAACATGGTAAATTTTAGCGATTTTTCATAAATCCTTAAATGCAGAATTTATTGTTTTTAAAAACAAAGGAAAGGAAAGTGATATTTACAATATTAAAGGTGGTTGCCATTTGCCATCCATGTGGCATTAGATTTTACCACCCTGTATATCAGATAGATATACAAACCTCAAATACTTAGCAACCTTTTTCAGACACTACTAATTTTAAACACACCTCAAGTCCACGTTACTTCCACGCCAGCTACGCGTTAAAAACGCAAACACATCGGTTGAAAATCCCACTCCACTAACAAAAAGTCATTGTCCCAAAAATGGCGCTCGTAACAATTTGGAAATTGTTTCCAAGTCGTTACTAGGCTTGGGTAAAAAATATCGATATATCAAAATATCGATATATTTTCAATAAAAAATCGATAATTATCGTCGATATTTTAAATCTTGATATATCGATAATCGATATTTTTTTCCGAATATCAAATTCGTTTTTTTTTATGAGCTCCAGTTCGACTTCAGTTCTCGATTAGGGCCGCGTTTAAAAACGAAGTCAATTATTACCAGACAGTAGTTTGTTTCAGTCACACATTAATGTTTTGCATAAAGCTATCCTTCACTTTAGTCTTTACCGAGGGAATTTAACTTGTTTGCGAACGCGACCTAAAAATAATGTGCAAATATTTCGATATATATCGATAAATATCGACATATCAAAATATCGATATTTTTACACGATATTTATCGATACTTTAAAATAATATCGATATATCAAATATCGATATATTTTTTTCATTTGCACATCCCAACTCGTTACCAGAGGATCCCCTCACCATTTTGCTGGGAAATATGGTTCACCCAAAATCGAATATGCTTAGTGCGGCATTGTAAATAAACAATGATCAGGGAATGCGTAGACTTTTCGTTTTGTCTGCCGAGTGTAAGTACAAATAAATTATAGCTGCTACGTGTTTTATGTGTACCGGTTTTGCCGTGTGGTGTCGGGTTTAGAATAACTTTCCATTTCTTCTGTGGATGTCGTAAGAGGCGACTAAGGAAATAGGTTAAGGTACATAGGTACTTTAAGCGACAGGCTAGCAAACTGATCAGAACTATTTATGAGTTTTAAACCAGTTCGATGGTTCTTGTTAGGGGTAGGGGGTTCCGTTTCCGTGCTAAAGGGGTGAGAAAACGGGACCCTATTATTTTTCAAAAATCGTAAAGTACTATTTTTTTAATCATGTTGAGTGTAATTTCCAACTAATTTGGTAAAGCTGCACCCCAATTTAACAATATTTTTTGAATAAAAGTTGTTACAACTTCGCTCTGACGCCCAAAAAAGTCGAAAAGGCAGCAAAATCATACATTATTTTAAACTCCCTGACCACTTGACAAATTTAAGAGTAAACATCAAAATCCACATTTCATTTCCAGCCAGCGCTAAACAAGCGCGATAAAACAAGTACCGCGACAACCGCGAATCAATCTATCAGTGTCGGGCATTGTACGAGTTGATTTACTGCCGTGATGCTGTGAAAACCTCTGAAAAAGCTAGTTGGCGTATACGATAAGACGACAGGGATGGGAGCGGTTCGACGGGTTTGGTTACAGCGATGGGTAATTACCCATAAAGGGGTAAACTTTGCCGCGGGGTACTGAAACTACTGGGAGAAAATCAGAGTTCGGAGAAAAACACGCGTATTCCAATTTGGGTACGGTAAGCAACAAAGAGACACGTTTGAACTGCTCTTATTGTTTCAACGTTAAGGTCGTGTTTACATATTTTTGCTACTTTGTGTTCAATATCTTTACCATTTTCAGTAACTTCAACTGTTTTTTTGTAAGTTCACAAAGAGAGTATTTTAACTTCATATAATACAATAGTGCATTAACCTATGATATAAGCCAAAAAAATAATAAACAAAATGTGTATTTACTGCTACATTAGCACACAGTATGGAAAAAAGAATGTTGCATGCGATTTAATAGTCAGACATACATACATACATATACTCACGCCTATATTCCCAAGAGGGGTAGGCAGAGCACATGAATTCAAAAATCCAGTGCCACGTTTAGCAAATTCTGGGTAACAAGATGGTTAAACGTGATATTGCAGTGACAGGTTGCTAGCCCATCGCCTACAATACACTAACCCTTTCCCAGAGTCGACTCTTACGACACCCACGGGAAGAAAGGGGGAGGTGCTATTCTAACCCAGCACCACACGGGTAATAGTCAGACTAGGGGTAAAAATATAGTATTGCTTGTAAACATATCACTTCTGTTAAAGCATTAGCCTAAAAGAAAATAAGCCGTGACAAACGACACAACTTACCGTAAACATCGTCTTGCATCGCACATGTTTTCTCATAAAAACGCTCTTAAATAACATACCGTGATATAAAGTGTACTTTATTCCGTGTGGAAGTCTATAACTCACCGGCATACAACAATAACTGGCACCTCACAAACTTTTCTAATTTCGAATTTCTTCCCAAACACTGCATTTATCATCTTTTGTTTGAGCTTCGCAAATAGAAGCATAATTATATCAGGCGAAAGGAAAATTAAATTTGGTTCCTAGTTTAAAAATAAACCGTAAAACAAGGCACTGTAACGGAGATATTAAAAAGTTTTTTATAGTGGCTCGTGCAATGGCCAGTGCTTAAAGCAAGTTGGAGGGTAATATTGAGTGAAATATATTTTATATTATTATAGTATGCTAGGCGTTGTCCGTGACTCCGTTACCGCAGGAACTGTGTTTTTTCCTGGGATAAAAAATAGCCTACGTGTAAAGCCAAGGTCTCAGCTTCTTGTATACCCATTTTATAAAAATTATCCAGCCAATCGCACGTTAACAAGTAACAAACACACATACGAACTCACAATGTTTCACCTTTATAATGTTAGTGGGATTATAGTAGTAGTTCTAAAGCACTTACCGGCTTTCGTTTCGCCTAAGCTAGACTCCATTGGACAGCCGCATTATTGTAAAAAAATCCTGCAAAAGAAAAAATACATTGTTATACATTGTTCAACATTCAACTGATTCAGCTTTGCAGGCTGCGGTGCTAATCCCTAATGTAACACAATTGAACTCGTTGTCAAACATCGAATCTAGCTGTCTAATTTTCCATATTGTATGACAGCCAATTTTGACAACTCGCTGCACTCGCCGACTAATTTATTGTGTTACTTTAAAGAGTCACACCACTGATCTACTTATCGCAGCTACTTACTGTCAATGTGACAAAAGGGATGTCGAATGGGTTAAAAATTATAATTATCATTCTAATTAGTCCGTTAGATTACGGGAAAGTAACGAGTAAGTACGAGTTTTTTAATTTTATCAAATAAGTAAACATCGGGGCTTGTGATGTCACACCTTGTTAAAAGCTGTACCACATAGTGACGTCACTCGAGACTTCAGAACACTGTGTCCTCGTCATTTCTTGCTTATGAATGAAAGAAAAAATATGTAGGTATACAATATTTTTCGATAATCTATCTGACGAAATAAATAGTTTTTTCATCTACACAATTACATTACTTTTCGCTAAAACTATATCCAATAAAATGTAACTTTTTTTTTTGAGTAATAAAGATCCAAATGTTAGCCACAATTTTTTTCTCTCCCAAAGACAATTAAGCCTTCTCTTATCTCTTAACACATCCTTTTTCCTTTTCTAAACCGGGTAAAGGGATCCCAAGTGACAAGGGATCAGAATATTATGCCTACTAGGTGTCGGGCCGCCAAACTCAAACGTCTCAAGTCAGAATAGCGCGATTATGGTTTAGTCGCATAGGTTTACGTACGTTATGCCGTAAACCGGGCGTAAAACGGGACGCCGGCGTAAATTTACGTCGTAATAAAATAGTGCATGTTTACGGTGGCAATATGCGGAGCTTATTATAACTTCGTCTAACTGTTGTAGACAACCTGAACGGTGTTAAGTCGAGCCACGTGGTAGCCATAAATTTTACTGGCCTGTTGCTTTTATTCGCTATTACATTATCATATGCGAATGCTGCTTAGACGGAGTAATTGACAAGTAATTATGTTGTAACAAACCGTGTCTCGGGAGTAAACGAATGCATTGCAACGTGTTGGCAGTAAAGTTTTAATGGAGTTTATCCACATTCAAATCATACATACGATAATTAATACGTTCAGACTCAATAAACAAATGGTCTCCTTTAAGAGGAAATATGCCGGTCGAGCGAATTGAAAAATAAATAAATAAACATAACAAATTAACATTAATTAGTCCCAAAGTAGGCAATTTAATGCCTGTGTTATGGGTACTAGACAACGGATAAACTTACTTAAATATAGATAAACATCCAAGACTCGAAAGCAAACATTCGTATTCATCATACAAACATCTGCCCCGACCGGGGATCGAACCCGGGACCTCAAGCTTCATAGTCAGTTTCTCTAACCGCTGGGCTACTCGGCCGTCAAACATAGGTATTTGCTAAATCTATTGCTATCGCACCGTGCCCTACTCACACAACGTCGAGTGCGACAAGAACAACTGCAGTTCGGACCAAAAATACCTATGAAAATTATTCAAAAACAACGTTTCGTAGTCCCCTGATTTCTTCTCCAAAACTTAACCGATTTTTTTTTTCATTAAATGTTAAAAAAATGTCATAGCTGTGTTCTTATATTTTGATATAATTGTGTTAAAATTGGCTTCTAGAGGTCTGAACACAACGGAAAAAACTTACCAATTTTTCACGTTTTTGAAGGTTAATATCTCTTTTAATAATTCAATACCTAAAGAAAAAAATTAAGACATAGGAACATGCTAATACAGTATGTAAACTTACTAAAACCATTTATTGAAATCAGAGCATACTTAGGTGATAAATAACGTAATGGCATAACTTACTGGCGTCCTAACACTTTTACGACGAAATGTACCAAAAATGAAATTAAAATTGTATGAGTTTTATAACGTCCTGTATTATTTGATTACAGTTTTAACATCTGTTACCTGGTTGACAAGTCAAGGGTCAAGGTCAAGTTCAACTCATGACATGACACATGCACTGTCAGTGAAATTAAGGCAATGTGCACACTCACAATTAAATACGACGTAGTTCAATGTGGCGTCCGCCGTTAGCAATGACTTTAAGCAAGCGGCGGTGGTTGTTGTTGTGCACGCGACGCAGCAAATCTGGGTCTTGCCGGACTCGTCGCCTGATTTTGTTGAAGGCCTGTTTCATTTCTTCTTCCGTTCTCGATTCTTTTTTAAACACTATCTGCTTCACCCAACCCCAAAAGAAATAATCCAGAGGGGTGAAGTCTGGCAAACGTCGCAACCACAGATTACCCGCGAAGCGGCCAATCCTCTGAGTGCCGAAAATTTCGTCCAACCAGTGTCTTACTTGAATGGCACGGTCGATCCGCCGCAAAAGGTCCTCTTATTTCAATGCATGTATCTTAATCACATAAAAATGATGCTGTTGGTCTCGTTTCAAAATGTTGAGGACGTATGTGTGGCTAACATCAAACAACCGCCCTGCTCTTCTAGTGCTGGAGCCAGGATTTTCTATAAAATGATCTAAGATCATTTCCTCTCTCCTGACCTGACGTTAATACGAGGACGATGCCCACCAGTACGAACCGGAACCGCTCTTTCATAGTTACGCACTCTGGTAACAGCCCTTACAATGATACGCGAGTCCGTAGGCTGTCTTCGCTGCTGGAACCTCTCAGCGTACAATCGAAGAGACTCCGCACCATTTTGTCCGCATTCTCCGTAAATAAGCACCATGTCTAATATCTCTTCAGCACTAAGATTCATCATGAATTACATTGTATTGTTATTGTTTGCAATGGAGAAATGTCATATTGAAAACATCATCGAAAACATAACTAATCTTGTCATTGGCTTGCTTGCCAAACTCTTTTGTTGGGATAGTTAAGAAAAAGAAAATTGACAATGAAATGACACCCGTGAAATTTTAATGTCACAACACGGCAAGATCGATGTGTTTTGAAGATAATTTGGCTTTTACTTTTAATTATGTGACTGAAATTAACAGAAGTGTAAAACTGGTATGGATAAACAAGATATTTTAATGAATAAGTAACAAAATTTCATACATTATTGTAATAATCAATCAATGAATCGCCTTCATGCGTCTCAATGTAAACATGTTACATAGGCTGATATTTTTACGGTTAACCGACTTTGAAAGAGGTAACATTTTTAAACAATGATTTAATGATATCTTTAAAAATATTCAACTTATAAGTAACCAAAATGCAGTAAAATACTACTCTGGTCCGGGGCGGCATCTGGTTTAAAGAAATGGTTTTAGTGAGTTTACATACTGTATATCATTAGATTGTTAATGTAAAAAATCATTGTTCTACGGGTAATATCCAGCGAGGAATCAGGGGACTACGTTTGTATGGAAATATGACCGCTCCATTTCCCCTTAAGGAACCTGAATTCAAATTCACATTCAAATTTCGAACATTTTAAAACACGATGATACAAAGAAGAAACAAATTAGGCAAGTATTTCAAATTTGGAACACGCATTCGACGAGGCTGACGGTGCGAACGTATGACGCCGATGCGCGATTGTTTGTGGAATTTCATGTTGCCGCCTCTTTAGCCGTTCTTTGTAAGTCTTATACATTTTATCATTGAATGTTTTTAAATTGATTACCTCAATGTAGATTATTTATCAAACTTTAAATAATTAAGCTTTATAATTCTTATAATTCTTTGTGAATTGAACCCGAAAGGTAAATTTCACGAACTTCACTCGTGTATCATAACCATTTCTTATACAGCAATCACTTTCAAAGTAGTTAAAAAAAATCCCTAACATGTTACTAAGTTACCTGTTTTGTTACTAAGGTACTAGCAATTACTCACATGAAAATCTAAAGTGCGACAATGCGAACGAATTCCAAATACTGTCTACAAAGTATTTTGAGTTACCACCTCGAGGAAGGGGCCAAAGAAAAGCATTTAATCCCCATCATTGTGCCAAATCCAGAATCCGTACTAGTCAGCTGAGCCCTTTAACTCCCGTCCATCAAAAACCGAAGTAACACAAACCCTTTGCTACCTTTCAATTAAAACCATCTCGCCAATTTGTAGCAACCAATATCGCAGTCAATATCATTTGTACATTGAATTATGCCCCTTCTAATCAGTCAAGTAACTCGAAACAATAAAATAAAGTTTCTATCTGAAGAATTAATTGGTAAACTTTCAGGGCTTTTTACTGGGAGATCGCGAGTTCGCGCCGTGCGCTATTTGTCTTCGACTTCTGGATAAAGTGAGTCAATAGTCTAGTTTCGGATTGAAGACGCAAATTACTTGTTTAGAGCCAAATGGGATTGCATTACTGGGATTTACTGGTTTTTCTTTTTGTGTCAGTGTCAATACCTTTTTCCGGGACTTGTGCTCTAAAAGGTGATCTTGTGCTTTGGGATGTTATTATAATTAGTGGCATTTTACACCACCGCTGTTTATAAATTTAATTTATACTAACCCTTAGAGACTTTACATTTTTAAGTATGTTTTGATTAAATGTTTAATTATAATTATTAAGCTTACCGATACAGTTTGTAATAGCGTGATAAGAGATATAGGAGAAAGAGAAATGAGTGTTGCGTTGGTTTGGGCACGTAAAGAGAACTAATGAAACAAGGGTGTGTACGCGTGTTCACAAGAAAGTTTAGTGTATTAGGGCAAGTCGGGCGAGGGCATCCTCGAGGAACGTATGTACCAGATGTTTTGGAGAAGTTAAATTAGTAATAACTGAAACCATCGAGCATGTTATGACGAGAGAGCTGAACGCAAATGTAGCGAGAGAAGTATGTCAGTATAAATGCGAAGCACTATGCTGTCTCTGCCTATCCCGCAGGGGATAGAACGTGATGTTAGAACCCAGGATTTTAATGTTGAAACTGGAAGCGATAATCGTCCAACATTTCGGCAAATATCTGATAACGAAAATGACATCATAAGGCCATCACAAACTACTTTCATCATTCATTCTTCTTCCATTCATATTTTTTCCTTTAAAACAGAAGTACCTATTTAGTATCAGAACCCTTCTAGTTTGAGTTTGTCACAACGTATAACACAAAACGACAGCGTACGTCAAGTCAACAGCCAAAGAGAAGAACAACACATAAAAATAAATTTTACGTTCACCAAAACGGCAATGAAATAAATTTTATTGTGGTACAGTCGGCACTAGTTTTAAGCGCGTCATAAATGTGTCGGCTCTTGATGCCGTGGGTAGCATTAAAGTCTATGCACGAGAAATATTGAATTTTTATGTTACAGCTCTTTACTTATTGCAGGAACAGGGAGTTCTTCTTTAAATATGATATTTTCACATTCCACGTGCAGTCGGGGTTCCCAAATGGAGGAGGCAGAGCACATGAAAAGTGACGTAGACAAAATCCTGACTATTTCAGGCTTTGCAGCCACTTCTAGTTCCTACCTGTAACTTTAGGTAATTGTGACAGGTTGCCAGCTAATGTTGGGTTTCGTGTGTTCTATATACCTACACCATTTGAGAATACTGGCGTGATTTATGTATGCTGCGATATTTCAAACTTCGAATTTGGTTTTGCTTGTTTAAAATTTATTTCGATCGACGGGTTTCCGCGACAAAATATTTCAAATTTCATTGCGCCGCCGCTACTCTTAAAAGTGAACAATGAGCGTCGCAACCGAGCAATGAACAGCGAACTCGATTACCAGTCGATTCACCAGCCGCTAGTCGCTAGCGTCCAGTACGCGCCTTACTGCTAAGTGGTTTAAAGAATCGACTTTCCCAAGGAACAAAGACCAAAGAGAAATAGGATTTCATCCGATCTAATCTCGCTAATGTGGTGGATGCTTTCCACTACCAGCGTACATGTGATGGAGGCGTCATTTGACGCAGAAAGTAGTCAATGGGGTAAATAGAATGCAGATATTAGCTACGGATAAGGCCTTGGAGCTACTCAAAAAGAACTCGTTACAAACTGAAATTATAGACCACTGGCCCATGTAGTAAAAAATATGGGTCATCTGAACCACCAGGTGACCTATCTAGAACGATATAAGGGCATAAAATAATAAGATTCAGCACTATGCCGCCACTTGTAAGCTGTCCAACTGAGTGCAGTTGAGAATTCAATAGTACAACCCTCGATTATTTTCTCTCGTCGCATGATTTTTGTACGGGGTTGCGGAATAATGGATTAGAACTGGTATTGAAATAATATGAAACTGGTGCCGTAAAAAATCAAACGACCAAATTTACCCTCGGAATAGTCTGAAAATAAAAAGAAAATCCGACTTTGTGGCTCAACATTTTATTCGGCACCAGTTTCATACTATTTTAATACCAGTTCTAATCCATTATTCCGCAACCCCGTTCAAAAGTCATGCGACAAGAGGAAATAATCGAAGGTTGTACTTTTGAATTCTCAACTGCACTCAGTTGGACAGCTTACAAGTGACGGCATAGTGCTGAATCTTATTATTTTATGCCCTTATATCGTTCTAGATAGGTCACCTGGTGGTTCAGATGACCCATATTTTTTACTACATGGGCCAGCGGTCTATTAGTAAAGAGTTGCTTGCGCGTCACCGCTCATACATTTACATTCAAGTTCACACACGAAGCTACTAGGCATCAACTAGTTACTATTACTAAACTGTTCACGAGAGATGCGGCGAGCCGGTCGCCACGCCACTGGTAATCCGAGTTTCTGTGTTTTTGTTGCCAATAACGTAGGTACAATGTGTAGCTTTTGATGTCATTTATTAGGAACAATTTTTTTTTAAAGTAATTAATATTATTTAGGAGCCGTCGTTGCTGCTGCCAAATGCACACTGCGCCGCCTCTCTCTTACGTGACAGTACACTTTGCACACTTATATTAAACGGCAATTTAAAAGTACTGAAGGGATTTTCAAGTAGTTGGCATGTGAGTGCATTTTACTCGCCAGCCTCATACAGGTGGTATATTCAAAGCATTCTAGAATTTGCATTCGTTTCTGAATTAAAAAATCCAATTAGGTAGTAGAATTGACAGTCAAAATCTGTCGCAAAACTCGTTCCAACAGTGTATTTTATGGGTGTTTTAAGAGTTCGTTGTATTGTTATTGCCCGTGTGGTGCCGGGTTAGAATAGCACCTCCCCCTTTCTTCCCATGGGTGTCGTAAGAGGCGACTCTGGGAAAGGGTTAGTCTATTGTAGGCGATGGGCTAGCAACCTGTCACTACATTATCACATTTTACCATTTGATTACCCTGAAATTGCTAAACGTGCACTGGATTCTTGAATTCATGTGCTCTGCCTACTCCTCTTGGGATTATTATGTACTAGCTTTTGCCCGCGGCTCCGCTTGCGTTAAATTCGGGGTATCACAGAAGAGATAGCACACATACCAATTTTATAGCTTTCTACATTGAAAACTTCCACTCCTCACTTTAGGGAAATGGGGGATTTTGAAGAGACAAAATGTAGCCTATGTCACTCTCCATGCCCTAAACTATCTCTACCTAAAAAATCACGTCAATCCATCGCTCCGTTTAGCCGTGAAAGATGGACAAACAAACAAACAAACAAACACACTTTCACATTTATATATTGGTACGGATGTATGTATCTAAGTATTTCACGTTTCGTACAGAATTCGGCGTCAAAGTTGAAAAGGTTTACTTAATTATTTTTTTAGTTCAATGCTGAAGAGTGCTACTTTGAAAATGTCCTCTGCCTACCCCTCTTGGGAATACGGGCGTGAGGATGTGTGTGTGTGTGTGTTGTATTGTTTTAAAAGTTGATCTTCTCTCGCTCAGTATGTATAAGTAGATGCGTAGCGTAGATAACGTAAGCAAACAGCTATGCTATGTTTGTAGGTAATATAAACCGGTATATTGTTTTCAGCTGCGACTGGCTCTGATTGATTGTTTCCGCGGCACTCTGCCTGGAGCAGGAAGGAATGGAGGAGGCAACCTTGTGTACAGTAACGGTATACCGTTTTATTACTGTCCCGTGTGGGGTTTAAAACACCTCTCCATGTCTTCCTTGGATGTCGTAAGAGGCGATTGAGGAAATAGGTTCAGGTATATTTACGCGATAAGCTAGCAAACTGCCAACTGTAAACCTACAAAAGTATTATGCTAGAATTGGACACAGAACGTGAAATAGACATGGTTTCGTCTACGTAGCGTTTCGTTTGACGCCTTTATAGGGATACATGTGTGATGTATGTATGTATGTATAGTACACAAGAACAGTATACCATCAGACTCAGCCATAGAGAAATAAAACGGAAACAGTGGCGTCTTAAATCGAGATCAACTCCACATGTGTCAGGTCAATTCATGATGGAAGTGGTACAACTGAACAGTGACAGGTTGCTAGCCTGTCGCCTAAAACGTACCTAAACCTATTTCATAAGCCGCCTTGTGCGACATCCACAGAAGAAAATGGAGAAGTGTTATTATATCCCATTATTATAATGTCGCATCCACAGCAAAGGAATCCTGGGTCCAGGCGCGAGGCGCCGACAAGACAATCGCTGGGCTTATCGACCCGCCCGAACACGTCTAATCTAAGGCTGCCGGTTCCTTCCCTGCGCATGCACTGGCTACTAAATAAAGCAGGTCTATATTGTCTATCGCATAAAAAATCTACATCGTTTTTAATTTGAGAGATTCAATGTCAGTTCGCTTTGAAACGTTTCAAATTTTTGATATCAACTGTCAAAACTGTTCTTAATACTCGTACTACGTCTGTGGTCGGTGTGAACGAGCCTTTAGAGACTGATGTTGTTAGTGTTGTGTGCTACCCGTCTTTTGACAATAATAGTGAATGTGTTAGCGAAAATGTGGGTAGTTGTAAACTGCTGTCAGCTGTGCCTAGTAGTCGCGCGGAAAGAGCGGCGGCACGCAGTGCGCGTCTGTCCGCTGCCGTAGCGCGTAGCTCCAGATGATGGATCACGGCTTGATCCGAAACATGTCGAGCTAATCTCGGTATGAACAACGTGAGTAATTCCGTTATTTTTCACTATGAGTGAGTCTCACGGTAGTTTTATGTTTAAAATCAACTGTCAAATTAAAAAAATATGTAGATTTTTGGTGCGTTAGACGATAGCGCTGCCGATCGGCAAGTTCCCAAGTGGGGTAGGCTTAGAAAACGCAACGCTACATAGGTAAAGCTCCAATATTTCACGATTCATAGCCATTTCCAGCATATTTTTTGGTTTTATGTCAAAAAGTACAATAGTGGAAGGTTGCTAGCCTATCGCCTAAAATTAAACTTTTTTCTTAGTCTTCTTACCACATCTACGGAAAAATGGAGAGGTATTATTCTAATCCATAGCAAGAACCTCGCCCCAAACAAGTCTCATCTAAGGCTGTCGGTTCCTTCCCTGCGCATGCACTGGCTAATAAAACTCGAACTGTACAACTTTATGTTACATTGAAGCACCTACATACATCACGCCTGTGTTCCCAAGTCGGGTAGGCAGAAAAACAAAACAATAAGTAGGCCAAATCTATAGCCCTTCATCTAGTAAGATGTGGCGAGATGTGTGTATGTATGGACATTAATAGTTATCAAAGAAAAGCGTACTTGACATCAAGGACCTAACATTAGGACAAGTTTAACTTAATGAAAGTTTGTAAAAAAGCGCCAGTCATTAGTAAATACTTACAACGTTCGTGCATGGACGCTTCCTACAAAAAAACATTTTTCGCCTTTTCGCTGCCGAGCACAAAGTGAGAAAGTTGAAAACTCTCTTATTTACTTTGTTTCGGGCACAGAGGGACGGATAGGTACACACTTGCTTACAGTGTATTTGGAATACTACATTAAAAGAGCAATTTTTAATTCAAAAGGATCGAGTAGAGTCAATTTTATATTTGAGTTTAAGACGTACTTTGTTGACTTGACACACAAGCGGGTATTATATGCTCGAAAATAAAAATTGTGCGCGCCAAGGGTAGGTAAAAGAAGTTGTAAACAGTACTATGGGTTTTAGTCACGTAAGTTATATTTCTAAAATACTTAATGCTATTATGGGAAAGACTCCATAGAGAGATCTCTCTCCAGGCAGATGTTATGCTTGAGGACCGAAGTCCACAGAGAAGAAGTTGGAAGTTGTATTTATGCAGCCGATCATCGAATCTTCGTTAACGCGATACTGTGCTATTTGACGAATGTGGCGTTGGGGCGCTACACTATTTTAAATTCTGCAATTTTAATTATTATAATTTGTGCTTCTGTATTATGGACACCTAGCATCCCGCCCATCGATTTATTCTCGATTTTATAAATCGATCCCGAGTAACATTCAGACCGTTCACGACTCTGTAATAGCAGAAGGACCTTTCAAGTCCCAAAGACAAGGCAGTTCTAATATGTCTCATATTAAATACATCTACCGATGACCTTCGCCCTTCACTACCCCACATCTACCCCATATTTGCCTTCGGTCAAAACTTTACCTCAGCCCAACCCCGAGTCAATACAAGTTCGAATAGCCGCTGCATCCTTAAAACTATGAGCTCTCATAACATGTAATGTATGGAACTACGGTTATTTGTTAATTTCTGATCAAGGACTTGGGCTTCGGCTTTGAAGTGTCTATGAAATGTGAGGGTAGATGAAAATGTTACGTACATCACGCCTGTATTCCCAAATGGTAGGCAGAGCATACGAAAAGTTACACGATCAAAACCATGACTACTTCACGTTTCATAGACAAAAGGTATAGTGACAAAGAATAATAGTGTCAGGTTGCTAATTTGTCGCCTGATATAAACCTTAACATTTCCTTGATGCCCTTTTACAACATCCACAAAAGAAATGACGAGGTGTTATTGTAAAGCCAAGGATACATTAGGGAACAAATGTGCCGATACACGTATCCCCAGCAACGTCGGGCGAAGTAGCGCGACGTTGCCGGACTTCGCTCGACATGTCTCGCGACTTATATCCGCATAATATACACGTGTCGCGCGACATGTCGAGCGAAGTCAGGCAACGTCGCGCTACTTCGCTCGACATGCCGCGCGACACGTGTAGCGGCACATTTTGTCCCCTACAAAACCTTAAACCCCTTGGCTTAAACCCCTGACCAGACACCTCCATTTGTCAAACTGCTTATAGCTATGGTTTGATCTAAGTAGTTCCATTCCAAATAAAATCTATTTTAAATAAATAAAGAACCTCCATATTATAAAGAAACCTCTTCATTTTGCCATTCCTATCACAAAGAAGAGTATAGACAACTAACAACACACTCTTCTTTAAAATGAAAACCACGGCATTACAGCAGAAAGCATAACAAACGCTAGACTTAACTGGATCGGTCTCCGAACGAACCTTACCGCTCTTACTATGTCGCTACGTCCCTTTCCAATTAGCGGAATAGGAGCGAGACGAAAGAAGTGACTTGCGAGACAACGCAACCATGGTGACGTCACGCGGCAACTTGCATAACGTTAAGAGCGACGCCTGCTAGTTTTATTATCACAGAGAAGAACAGCAACGTCACTTAGCAACAAAATACTGTGGAAAGTGGAACTGGAACCAAAGGATATTTTCTGAGCAATATTGCGCTGCGAGTAAAGTAAAAGTGCTTCTTCAAACTTGCACGCAAATATGCCAAGACTCTTAAATCTCTTAAGTGAAGTCTTCTTTGTAAATTATGAAACAATTCTAAAGTATTTGAAATGCAACACTTTTCCATTTCGTTGTAAAAGGCGAGTAAGGAAATAGATTTAGATATGATTTAGGCGACAAACCTGAGATTACGCTAAATGTGACGAGTAACTTACCCGTAAATGTATTACTTCTTAGACCTTTTGTTAACGAGCCTTTTAATACGTTTGGGCTTTTTGGTTGGTTTGGTTGGTTTGGGTTTACGCTTTGGGCTTTTCTGGTTTTTTTTTAACGTTTATAGTGGCAGATGATGAAAATCGACCGCGAAAAACTAGAAGAATTTCAATGTTCAGTTCGTTTGATTAATTTTAATGATAAATAAGTCACATGTTATCAATTTTTTTCAAAATTAATACTAGTCTTAAAACACGTAGTTGAAAAATATTCAACGCAATTAGCAACAGCTGCAACAGTCATCTCTGGCAGATACGTAATGCATTTTGTCTTAAAATTGGTCCTGCTGAGTGAACCAGCTGCTGTTAACTTCGTTATGCCAACGCTAAGAGAATTACTCGTGTTTCGTATTCAAAGCAAACCTAACATAATAAGATTTGGAACCTGAACTTCGCTAAAGAATAGTTTTAACATTATACCAGAGACTTGAAGTCTTTAGAGTCGGGTGGTGCCAGTGCTGCATTTATTACGCGTTGTGCTTCTCTTCAGTGTTTTGTTGCAATGTAGAATATATTTAAAAGTTTAAAAGGAAACGACAACAAACGAATATTTTCTACGTCAAATTTGCTAGCCGAACATACCGACCCTTTAAACCATAATTGACAAGGAATTACTATTCCATGTGGAGTTGGATTTAGAAATCTTAACACTTCTACATTTCTTCCTTGGATGCCGTAAGAAGCAGATAAGGGAATAAGTTAAGGTATATTTTAGAGACAGACTAGCAACCTGTCACTATTGTACTTTCTAACTTAAAACCTAAAACGTATTCTAGAAGTGGCTAAAGATCGTGAAATTTTCATGCTTTTGTTTATGTAACGATTCATTTGTTCTGTCTACCTCATTTTGGAACATAAGCGGGATGGTAACTGTGGTTACAAAACGTGTCATACTTAGTACTCATAGTCATTTAACATTTCGTGTGCTCTGTCTGCCCCATTAAGGAGTAGAATCGTGATGTATATATATATGGAGGTATGTGAGATTCCCAACATGCCAGCCCCATAGCTCCCCATGCTTAAACTTCTCCCCCTGCGACACCCGACACCAAAAACCAGCCGTCAACAGCGGTACCTTCCAACCGCTGAAACTTTATTCGGCTCCCAACGACAAAAGTTCTTATCGTTCCCGTAAATATTCCCAAAACCTATGAAGTAAAATATATCGACAATATCGGGGACCGACGAAACTAAAATCGTTCCGCAGATACGCAAATTGAATCAATTTTTCGTACGAAATTGTATCCGCAGAGGGCCCGCCGTAAGTACTTTGGAAGCGCAAGCGCGCCACACGCCACGCGATTGCACTTGGCTTTAAATGAAATAATATCTATATATCATTGGACTACTCACACCAACTGGATATATGACCAAAAAACAATGTAGTCCATCAGATAGATAACCAGAAAATATTGTATTGGGGGATGCCTGTCATAGTAGCTTTATGCAAGCAAAGTCTCAGCCCGATCGGTTTAAAATTGACAAAGTTTCATACAAACTTTCATCCCCTATTTTATCCTCTTAGGGGTAGAATAGGCTAGATGACTAGAAAAAACTATTTAGTCCGTATATTTTTTTTTTTATTTGACAGATGAAAAATGGCGATAAAACAGAGCCTAAAAGGTTCGCGTGACGTCAGTACAATTTTTACTCAAACGACGTCACGAGCCCCCACTCAGGAAGTTTGATGATCTGTACTCGTATCTTGGTTGATGTTTAATTATTTCATAAATTAAAAAATATGTGTCTCATTTTTTTCCATAATCTAACTTACGGACTAATTAGAATGATATATTTTTAACCCTGTCATCATTCCTATTAGTCAAAATCATTTCTTAACGGGTGCCTACGTCATAAAATCTACTTGCATGCCAAATTTTGGTGCGATCCGTCGAGTGGTTTGGGTTATGCGTTGATTGATCACTATGTCAGTCAGTAAATCAGTCCGTCAGTCACCTTTGAGTTTTATACATAATAATATATTTAGATTTGACAAACAAGAAATGACGAGTATACAAGAAAGTCAATCAATAAAGAAAAGATGGAAGAGTTTTTTTTTTCTTACTAACACATCCTTACCCATCCTTACATAGTGTCGCTTTGTTCTAATTGGTGGATGGTTACTGCTGTGGCGTTGCTCCTGATGAATGCCCTCGAACATTGACGTACAACAAACAACTAGACTCCCAATCACGCTCAAAAAATGTCGGAAGCAAAAGTCTGCACACGCGTCAACTGTGCAGAGTTTTGGTTCGGTTGTCTTTCGAGGCGCGTGACGTTATGTCACTATTTCTAACGGTCGTGTACAATTGTCATTAAACATTACTGCTACCAAGTAAGGTGTTGATTTGAATGAATGCCGTTCATGTTATTTGTACATACACAGACGTTGTTTGAAGAATTTTGTTAAACGATTGGGTGTCTAGTTATTTATTGTACGTTAATGCCCTCGAAATATCCCGAAACTGTCAACCTAATCTCAATATAACGTAAGCTTATCCGTTTGATTTTACTATGATATGTTATTATATTCAATTGTGATAAAAAAACACTATAAACGTTGAAATGAAACACTAAAACCTGCATATAATCTATACTATTGTGTACCTAGCCGTATTTTTGCTTAAACTCGCTTCTTTCGTTCGTATAAAGCGAGCAAAAACATCTCTTTGCATGTTTTTCTTCGGTACGCCTCATTAATTCTAATTATCACACACAAGCAAACGTGTAACCAAGTTTTTTAATCAGATAACCTTCCACGATAGTTAGTGTTGATGAACTTATGGGAATACTTAGTGCATGCACTGGCTCTTTGCCCCGTTAATTAGACGAAGATGAAAAAAAAAACACTGTATTGATGTAATTATTTGTAGTCTACTGCGTAATTAAAGGAGTAAACGAATTTTTTTTATGAAATGAGCTTGAAGATTTTACTATAAAGAATCACTTATGCTCAGTGAATTTTGTCTACATTCACATTTTGTAGTTAAAAAATAATCACAAACTTACACGACGTATAACATATCATCTTATAAAATACGGATAACTCACGTTATAAATCGAGTTTAGTTCGACATGTTTCGGGCTAATTCGTAGCCCTTCATCTAGGAGCCGCGGCGGCTCCTTTTATAAGATTAGTGAGTCTCACGGTAGTTTAATGTTAAACGTATAACATATGGCTAAAATGGTGGCAATACGGAATTCCACAAACAATACAATTGCGCATCGATGTCAGACCGACCTCGTGTTCCAATGTTTTTTTTTTTGATCATCATTGTGTTTTGAGATGTTCGAAATTTGTTATGGTAGCTTTGATATCGATTTTAAAGTGCAAATTTTATACAGATACAGATTTGTGGCCAAATTGCTTCAGAGCCTTAGGAAATTGCAAGCGAAATACTCTCAATGTCAAAACCATAATGTAAGTCGATACTGCAGAATCAGGTAATACAAACTTTACCGATCCAAAAAGCTAAATTGCGAATAAGTTTTGAAACAAAAGTCGACGCCAAATATATCACCAGTTCAAAATAGACCTTCAGTTTATTGTCTTAGATTAATTGAAGATCTCGCTGATTAGATGCTGATCTGACGAGAAAATATTCGCTTTGAAATGAAAACATTAAGTCTTGTGTCAATTTAAATATTGTAATAGATTGTTGTTCGTGTCTCTACTTAATAATTTGCTACTTATAACTATCGAGAGAAGTTTTGGCTCGAGTTTTGTTGAGTAATCGTGGTGATAATCTAATAAATTATTTAATTGATAGTTTTATAAACGAAGAAAGCAGCCTCAGTTGTGACGTCACCCACTTTGCTAACTAACAGATTACAAACGGTCCATATTCCACCATGTTTATTGCATCCTCTTTTTCTTTCGGTCTCAATAATTTAGTTTTCTCTCTGTATCTCAAAAGTTAGCTATAAGAGACCTTTATTGGTTAAGTTCGTCTTCGTACGTCGTTATCTTAAATATTTGTAAAAGGTTTGTTCCTCGTATTTTTCTTACCTTTCTATCCAAAAAAAGTAGCGCAATACGTAATGTACTTATTTAGAAACTAAACTATTTGCAAAAACGGGGACCCTTTTGCATGCTCCCAAAGAGTTGGCAGGGTATTGCAATGCTAATACATGTGTTGAGCGAGGAAGCTGCCAGCTCTTCGGTCCCCAGTTGGTTCCCACTTAACAGTCCATCTAAATATCCAAACCCTAGCACAAAGATATCCAAATAAACAAAAAAGGGCCTTAATTTTGGACGTCAGTTCATTCACCCCAAAGGTCGGGACACACCTACACTTTCGACAAGTTAAATCATATCACAGCACGTGACTCAGGCTTACTCGTCATAATGTACGAATGGGTTGCGGTCCCGCGGGTCCCGCGCCGTGTTTTTGCCTCCCCCGGCGCACTGACTGACAGACTGACTTCTGACACGCTGGATTGATGGATGTTAGGTATTTTTGGAAGTCAAGTAACTGAAATAGGATTTGTTTAGTTCGTGGAGTTGGGAGGGAATAGACAAGACATTTTTTATCTCCTTTTGTCTTCTTGACATGCCTTTTTAACCGACTTCAAAAAAAGGAGGAGGCTCTTAATTCGACCTTTTTTTTGTGTATGTTACTCGATATCTCGGAGACCCGTGGACCGATTTTCAAATATATTTTTTTAATCGAATAACTCGAAATTGGTCCCATTGGCACGAAACCAGGATCTGATGATGGAATCTTGGAGAAATCGAGGGAACACTTCAAATTTTATATGGAGGTGTACGGCGTTTTCGGTAATTTGTTGATGAAGTCAAGATTTTACATTCAGTAAACAGAATACTTTCAAAATATTTCTAATTTGAAGTCGGTTTTTTTGTGTTTAAAATTATTAAGATGTAGCTTCAACTGAACATCGTTCATGAACCTCTCATGTTCTACTTATTTTTTAAGTCTTGGGTGTCCGTTTTACCCTACGCGCAGAGACACAAGACTGTTTCTTCAAGACATGAAAGGATATCAATGGTCAAGAAAGTGGTAGCAATTCGGACAAATCCAACGCGATATCCTACCGCCCGCAACAAGGTATAGGTACATACACGTGTATGAACATCACGCCTGTATGTCCACATATGTAACACACGAAAAGCCTAACAGTAAAAATCTTGCCTGTCTCAAAATTTATATTCGCGAGTAAATCAATATCTTTTCATAATAAAAAAGCGGGTAACAGAGACTTATTCAATGCAACTACAAAATATTTGTAAGTAACGTAAAAAAAATGTTGTTACAAAAATGTTATTATTCTATAGATGAATACCTAGATGATAAGTTATAAATGTATAGATAGGTTAAATGCAGATTGCAAGTTGTAAATGTACGTATACGTATAGTTTTACATAATATGCTTATGTTTTAATTCATTGCAACTACAACTCCGGTTGCTCTCTCTGTATGCTGTGCCCAACAGGGTCCATGATGATCGCAATTTTATGCCTTAAGTATAACACCTGTAATGTACATTGTGGAAAAGCAATAAAGTATTGAGTATTGAGTATTGAGTATTAATTTAATCCTTGCTTGTCTCAAGATACAACACCCTACGGAAGAAATAATTCTAAACTCGACACTTTACAGGGAAACTAATAAATAATAAAACACGTGTAAAAATCAATGATGCGATTTTACTACCACTCAATTTGAATCGATTAACATACGATTAAGCCATCGACTCAAGCATCGGTGGACACGTTTCCTCTCATCAACAAACATCCTTGGCTTTTTGAGCTAATTGCCTGTGCCCCGGTGTGCCCCTTCCTGTGTGCAGTGAGATCATAAATCAGCGGCTGCGCAGCTAATGTTTTAGGAGACTTACTTTTTTTAGATTATATTTATGTGTCTGGATTTATATGTGTGTCGGGATAGAATGACACCTCTCCATTTCTTCCGTGGATGTCGTATAAGCGACTAAGGAAATAGGATTAGATATGCTTAGGCGACAGCCTAGCTACTTGTTACTATTCTACCTGTTCTGTTTATTAAACCTTTTTTTTTAAGTAGCTGAAGTGTAAAAAGCGTGGTTCTTTATGTATGTCCTATTGTGTGCTCTGCCTACCCCATTTGGGGATATATTTATCTTAACATAGAGGCATATTTATCAACAAACATCCTTGGCTTTTTGAGCTAATGCCAAGGATACACTAGGGGACAAATTTCCCACGACGCGTGTCCCCACCAACGTCGGGTGAAGTAGCGCGACGTTGCCGGACTTTGCTCGACACTTCTGGCAACATCGCGCGACACATGTATATACGTGGATATGAGTCACGCGATGTCGTCAGATATGTAAGGCGAAATCGGCCTGCTTCGCTTGACATGTCGCCGACAAAATGTCGTGGGACATTTGTCCCCCAGTGTATCTTTGGCTTAATTGCCTGTGCCCGGTGTGCCCCTTGCTGCGTGCAGTGCGCTCATAAATCAGCGGCTGCGCAGCCGCGCACTCGTTTCGCGTTTTGCGGACCTGACGGCTGAGTCACTGTGTCTTGGGGTCACCCCATGTCTCGCATTTGGTGTTAAGTTAAGGATACACTAGGGGACAAATGTGTCGCGACAATCGCAAATGTGTCCCCAGCTAGCGCGACGTTGCCGGACTTCACTTGACATGTCGCGCGACACGTGTATATGTCACCGGAAAATAACACATTCCCTAAGTTTATAAATTTCCTAAAATTTTTCAGGAAATTTATAAACTTCCGTAAGATTCCAAACGACAGATAAATTGTATTATTTTACGTTAGGTTAGGTTAGATTATGTTAGTTTAGATCAGATTAGGTTTAGTTATATTAGATTAGGTTAGGTTAGGTTAGATTATATTAAGTTTTGCAAAAATGTGGGCATAGAAACATTTTTTGTCTCCCGTTTGGAATCTTACGAAAGTTTATAAACTTCCTAGGAAATTTATAAACTTACCGAATGTGTTATTTTCCGGTGACATATACACACGGATAACGGATATAAGTCGCGCGACATGGCGAGCGAAGTCCGACGACGTCGCGCTACTTCGCCCAACGTTGCTGGGGACACGTGACGCGGCACATTTGTCCCCTAGTGTATCCTTGGCTTTATTCTGTAAGGTAACTAAGATAGTTGAGATTAGGGATGTAACGGAGGTGGTTTATCGGAACCGAAGTCGAAACCGGAGCTATTTAAATTTGTTTTAACGGAACCGAAACCGAAATCGGAACCGAAACTGAAATCCTAATTGTGAGAACCTAATTTACCTCAAGGCGTAAACCAATAACAATCGAATGAAAAAAATAATCGTCGCAAAACGCGTGGGGTGATCCCAGGGAGACGACTCAAAACCTGTTTGGCGGCCGCTAAGTTTCGGTTCCAATTTAACCTCCGGTTTGAAATTAATCGGAACCGAAGCTGAAACCGGAGGTGTGAAATCAACCGAAAGTTTCGGTATATCGGAACCGAAGCTGAAATTTCGTAACATCCCCAGTTGAGATGTATTTTTTTTCCGTACAGAACTAGACCCTTTGACACACTGACGTTGAGTTCATTGACGAGTTTAGTTTGTTACGTTAGGGAATAAAATTTCTAAATAATTTTACCAATATAACGAAAAAGATATCAATATCTTAAAAGCTACTGATTAGATAGATTATTGAAGTAGCTACGGGACGTATATTTGTCTTTGTAAAGTTTCGTGTATTCCGGCTAACGCATTCCGTAGTACCCTTGTATTCATGCAGAAACATGACATGTATTAGATAAAATACATACATACATATTCTCACGCCTGTATTCCCGAGAGGGGTAGGCAGAGCACATGGATTCAAAAAAAAGATCCAGTGCCACATTCAGCAAATTCAGGGTAACCAGATGGTTATACGTGATATCGCGGTGACAGGTCGCTAGCCCATCGCCCACAATACACTAACCCTTACCCATAGTCGACTCTTACGACACCCACGGGAAGAAAGGGGGAGGTGCTATTCTAACCCGGCACCACACGGATAAAATACATCGCAAAAAAATCAGTTCATCCGTACAGCTACGATGCCACATACATAGACATTAAATCTGTAACCACTTTAAATTTGCACGATTATCCGATTTTTACTCGGCATTGCTTCATACTGTCAACAAATGCATCTCAGCTCAGACAAGATAGAAACCCTATCAAACGAGCAGGAGCCTCCATTTGCCCCCATCGACATAACCCACTTTGTTCCCAATCAAGAATCGAACCCCGCACAAAGGCGGGGCTGAGCCACAAATCCCGACAACAGGCTCTTTATAACACTCCTAAGTAACGGTAACGATAAAAATGTAATTCACGACATGTCACTTTACTCCTCCGAACACCAACCTTACGCTAACAGTTTTAAAGGCCCTATCACCTCACCACGTTAAGGTTCGTAACATAGTGAGATCGCAGAATATTAACCTTGAGTTAGCATTGGAATACAGAATGGCTCCTTGTTTATGCACGCGCTGTGCCCCGGGAATTATGATGTGGCGTGCTGAGAGATTCATTTTATGTTGTTTTTAGCGGGTTTTGGGAAAACAAGTCTAGTCCGTGTACTCGTAGGTCGCCGTTGTGACATTGCAACAAGACTTTAAAAGGGAATGTGCAGTGGTATGATATCTGCATTGAAGTTGAATCTGTGGCCCGTGGTATCGTAAAATGGAACGAATAGAGACTGCGAGTGGTGCTGAACTAATAATAATACATGGGAAGAGATATGTAGATAGCTCATTAATTTCATTCTAGAAATCACACTACCTAAATTTTCGTGTGAGAAACAAATAATTTACAAAAGGATCGTTAAACTATTGTGAATGACTGTTAATCAATTTACGATTCAAATATACCTCCCCCTTTCTTTCCGCGGGTGTCGTAAGAGTCGACTCTGGGAAAGGGTTAGTGTATCGTGGGCGATGGACTAGCAACCTGTCACTGCAATATCACGTTTAACCATCTGGTTACCTTGAAATTGGTAAACGTGGCACTGGATTTTTGAATTCATGTGCTCTGCCTACCCCTCTTGGGAATACCGGCGTGAGAATAGCAAAACGAAATGAGACTATAAAAATAAATAAGAATAAAATGTAACAGCAATTTTTTTTTTTATAAAGTTGTCATTTAAAAGCAATTCAAAAAATAATCACCAAAGTGGAGAAAATAATAGCATGAAATAGACTCAGATACTAAATAAAAGCAACTCGTACAGTAAAGTCGGTGGCTGGTTACAGTGATTTGTCTAGAGTGGGGATGACACAAGGTTGAGATTGTTTTTATAGGTCACTGCTACCTAAATAATAATATTATATTGTTATTCGTTTATCTTCAATATTATGTATCTTGTGGCACGGGCGTAGCCAGGATTTAGTTTCGGGGGGGGTTTGACGAAAAAAAAAACGGCGAAGTGCGAGTCGGACACAAAAAATCACGATTGTTGTATGGGAGCCTGAACTTTTCGGGGGGGGGTTTTTGAACCCCCAAACCCCCCCCTGGCTACGCCCATGTCTTGTGGAATAATTTAAAGTCATAAATGAGTAGAATGTAGAGGACTGAAACATTTTACTAATGAAATTAAGTGTATTTTTGACGTTTTAATGTCAGGTTTTTTCCTACCTGAGTAGGGAAACCGGGCTGACCCGAATGACCGAATAGTATTAAACTATCTTCAGCTCGTAACTTAACCTGCCAATGTGTTATTCTGACGCAAGAGGTTTGAGAATCATGGATTTGTCTATATAGCGTGAGCTCTGCCTATCCTGTTCGAGAATACCACCGTGGTGTATGTATGTGTTTATTCAGGCAATTCAATCAAGCTGGTTCTAATGATGTTTACGTACAGCTGCATAAAATTACCACAATAATATCTGCTTTCATCATCACAATTTAACTGTTCCAGGCTTAAGTTTATAAAATAATCCCGATTAAGTCACAAAGCTCTCCTCGACCATTACCCAGTAACTTATTCCGTTCTTACATCACGCTGAAACCTTTAGCCGTTCTCTAATAAAATTAAAATTAGTTGGTTTGTTAAACTCCCTCGAAGCACCTTCACTCAAGTATAACGCAGGCTGACGGTCCATTATCAGCCGGTACCTTCTAACGCCCGAGGGTGGCTTATCAGGGCCTCTCAAGGAACCCAGAACCAGCCTATCGGACCCCCCAACCTTCCCCCTCCAACCAATAAAAACGAACATCGAGCCTCACTTCACTGTATCGCAGGGACCAGTGTAAATTGGACAGCAGTCACCATTGACCAGTAATCAAAGAACCCCCGCATCGTAAGGAAAAGTTAATACCGGCTGCGTCCAAAAGACAACGGAGACCAACCTTAACTGGTGGGTGGCAGAATTTCAAAGTAGCTAAAGATGTTAGCTAGTGTTTTGTTTTGTTTTAAAATTAATTTTGTCCGTAGAGGCGCTCTCGGATGCGATTACAACTCTGTTGCCATCGTTAATAAGATAATTCGATAAAAAATACACATTTCTGTTATGATAAGTGTTGTTTTGCCTGATTAGCATTCCAAAACGTACCTCGTTTACATATTAGAATAGTGTAAGTATTGCGGAGCGGGCCCTGAATTTTACATTTCATTTGCAACATTTTCATTTCACCTAGAATCTCTTACAATGTTTTTCTTTTGTCTGGAAAATAATTCCATTTTCCCGCCTCCGGTTGTTTCCTGCTGTCGTTTTATCGTGCCTTTAATTCTTAAAAAGATAATAACCTCATAATATTCTACTATGCTCACTGCCTCACTACACTGTAACTATACAGCTTGATCCGCTGCAAAACTCCCAAATTCCATTAGCAGTACACCCTGTAAACTCCTAATCGGTGGTCGGAGTTCATCGAACTTCCAACAATCGGACAAATGTCGATTAATCGAATCGAACGAATACCGACGCGTAATTAATTCCAAGATCGATTGTTGACCTGCTGATTTATTCGATTCCAAACAGCTACAAACTAAAGGGAGCCATAATTGTTTATTAATCGTTAAGCTATGAATATTCGATGCAACTATCTGCCGCACGTGTTTTGTGTGAAAGTAAAAATACTTGGTACATTTTGTCTTTAGGCGTACTAGGTCCAGGAACAGGTTGTTTAAATACTTTAAGAAATACTGTTTAAATATTTATAAATCTCGTAACTTGAAAAAAATCCTTTCCGTTCGTATTGAAGATCTAATTTTAGTCAAAATATTTTTAAACAACATTATTTTGATTTCCGTGGAAGCCGAATCAAGCTAGTAATGTGAGACTGTATAATTATGCAATACATACATACATACATACATATATTCTCACGCCTGTTTTCCCAAGAGGGGTAGGCAGAGCACGTGAATTCAAAAATCCAGTGCCACGTTTAGCAGTTTCAGGGTAACCAGATGGTTAAACATGATATTGCAGTGACAGGTTGCTAGGCCATCGCCCACAATACACTAACCCTTTCCCAGAGTCGACTCTTACGACACCCACGGGAAGAAAGGGGGAGGTGCTATTCTAACCCGGCACCACACGGGATTATGCAATAGGCTTAGAATAAAGTTAACTAAAAGTAATACTATTTTATGAAATGGTTAGTCTCCTTATGTTGCTGTGCCATTGCAGGGCGCCACACGTATACCTAATCTATAGTTCCACCGGTACAAAATGTAATGTGCTAATATGATAATGCAATAAAAACTTTAACTTTGACTTCTTGATGAGGCAATAGACAAGAAGTACAAAAAAATACTTGTAAAAAATACCAAGTATTTATCCCCGCTCCTTCCATACTAGTCTCTTCATTTCAGCAGGTAAGGTCGGCAGCTGCCGCTAATATTGTTTATATTAAGATTTATTGCCGGTCCCTCCACGATACAATGGCTGTACCCTTCACCTCTAAAGTATTTTGGTGATAATTACTTTATAGGATCCCGTTTAAAAAAACAAATAACTTATAGGTTTTAGGAGACAAACTATTTAGCTATTATTATTTACTTTCTAGATTTTATTTATGCCATACCTGTGTGGTGTTTGGATAGAACCCATGTTTAACCGCTGGCAGAGACTGCATACAGTCATTGTTT
>BHDV01008899.1:84367-116920 GCA_005406045.1 Adoxophyes honmai | reverse complement strand
CGAGTGTGAATCAAGTATGTGAGACCGAACCTTAGGTACGTTTTTTTTTCTAAGGGCCAATTCTTAAAGAAACAGCCAGTTTTCCTTTTAAAACTGGCAACATCGCAAACGTCACCTCAGCCTTGTACGGTCGCCAACACTCTGCTATTTTTCCGTGTTCTTTATGCGTTATAGTAATAAAGTTCATAAATGATCTGAATCTCTGTTTTAGATAGGTAAGTATATAAGTTGGTACCTATCTATTTTGGTGTTTGTATTTGTGAATATCAAGCATAGTTTGGCAGCGTAGCGTCGTGGTTACGAAGTAGGAGTGACAAAGTAACCATCAATTTTCGTGACAATCGGTGCGGTAGCGGCGAAGTACGAATCCGGACGGACTGACAGACAGATAGACAGACAGACGGACGGACATCACGAAACTATCCGGCTTCCTTGTGGACTACACAACCCTAAAAACGACTATAACTCATACTCGTACTGGGCAAAGGCTTCAATCTCGAAAAACATACGGATCGAATTTAGCTCGACATGTTTCGCGCGAATAGAGCGGTGGGGCGCGCAGAACGCATTTAGCAGCCGCCGCGGCTCCTGATGAAGGGCTAAAAATTAGCCCGCAATTCGAGCTAAACTCGATTTAAAACGTGAGTTGTCCGTATGTTTTTCAAGATGAGTGAGTCTCACGGTAGTTTAATGTTTAATGGCCTCGATTTCAATACCTCTCTATGGTCGCATTATCTTGGCACCTTTATAGTTTAACATACCTACATAATACAGGTACAGTACATAATATACATAACGTCACGCCTCTTTCCCACAGGGGTAGGCAGAGACTAGGTACTTTATTCCACTCGCTACGATCCTGACATACCTCTTTTGCTTCATCCACATTCATTAACCTCTTCATACACGCTCGTCGGTTTCTGGTATTCCTGACCAGAACTTGATTCTAAAACGTCCGCAATATGGTCACGGAACGTCCGTCTAGGTCTTCCCCTCCCAATGCCCAATCATCCACATTTTTTAAAGTTTAAAGCTGAATAAAAGAGGTCTAGCCCCACCTCTTTTATGACGACCTTCATCTTGTCCCGCCACTCCTGGTCGACCCTGGCCGCCGTCTTGTACCCTCGGGAGAGGTGGAGGATCAGGCGCTGCCCGTCACTGAGGATGTCTTGCAGGGCGCGGATGTAGTTAGTGTATTCTAGAAAACAGGGAGTTTGTGACGCTGTGATCGTAAAAAAATCAGCAAGTTCAGTGTAGCGTAGTAAGCCGGGTACTCACCTGCGAGCCGTAACTGTAACATGCGTGATACAGTAACGAGGTTTAGTAGGAGTAGGAGGTTCGCGAACCACGTACACATTATGTTTTTTTGGTTACGGTTACAGTTACGGCTCGCTAGGTGAGTACCCGGCTTTAGATTATGTACCTACAGTCAGGGAAATTGGATGTTTAGCAGGTTGAGATACTTCTAAAATTGGCCTTATTAGATACTATTTTCAGCCAGTTGCATGACCTAAATTAATACTCGACATTGAACTTCATGGTGAAGTTTGTACTATAATGCGAACGAGTTATGAAGGCGGTCAACCTGGTAAACATTCAATTTCCTCGACTGTACATAGGTACGCATACATCACAGAGGAAAGGCATAAAGTACATTTTTCAGCAGTGGATGTTTTATAACTGAGATGATGAAGATGATGATGATGCTGATAACATACATCACGCTTGTATTCCCAAATGGGGTAGGCAGAGCATACGAAACGTGACATAAACAAAACCATGACTATTTCACGTTTTGTCAATTCTAGCTTATTTTTAGGCTCTAAATTATTATTGACAGGACAGGATTCTAAATTATTATTATAGTCTGTCGGCTGAAGCATACTTATCTAAAACTATTTATCCTTAGTCGATAGTCGCGTCTTATGACGTCAAAGGAAGAAATGAAGAGGTGTTATTCTAAAGCTACGGCTACGGGGTAATTAGATGATTATAGTTATAAGCAGGTAATTATACCTACACACACTTAAAGTAACGTACCTAACTACAGTCTTTCATTATTCTGAGCTAACTACGTAGAAAAAGCTAAACAGCAACAGGTACCCAACATAAAGAATGATGAATGATTGACCTTCAAATATGTGTGGAGTCAGCCAAGTGATTAAAATAAAATATACGAATACGACTGTCGCCAACCACGTGCGTATTTTTGGCGCTTTATTATTAGTATGTACTTAAAATAAAGTTTCAAACATCGAGGAAATAAATAGTGCGATGTCGTTTAATGTTTATACGAGCGCATAAAACTAAAGAGGTCAATCGCATCCATGGCTGCATTGCAAAAATTTGCACTAATAAAAAAAAACTGTAACTCCTTTTTCAATGCAATAAAGTATATTATCGCGTAACAGATATTATAGAAAGTGGATCGTAAAAAAAGTGGCATTGTCTTGTCTGTGACCGGCAAATGTCCGATGTCGTCCGTCACCTCGACGTCACCGACCGGCGAACTAATCTCACGCTGTGACCTTTTGAAGGATTAAGGGTCTGCCACACTTTCACACGACTACGACCGACCTATACGATGTTCCGACGGTCGATGATAGACATAGAATTGGTTTCAACTGTCAAATTGAAATCGATATAGATTTTCAGTGCGTTAGACAATAGCCCTACTGTATTTAAAGGATTAAGATAGAGAGGATTAAGAGAATGTCGGAGCATTATAAATTTTGTTTTACAAAAACATTATTTTTATAATGTTATCGCAAATTCGATGGGTGTAACTATAATATTCATTCAAGTTTAAACATAAAAATAGGTATAATACTTCCGCGGTGGAGTGAAAACGATATTTACTAAAAAAAAAAAAAAAACTGACTACTGCTGTTTTAGCTACAATAAAATCGTATTCTAAGGCCACTGAAGGTGAAATCACCTAGCTACTTTTCTTGTGATTTGATAACTTGAATAATCACCTTCTATTACTCTCAATTTCTCCAATTTACTTTTCCGCCTTTCCGAGCACATGACGTACATCAAACCCGCCATATTTTTGCACTCCAGTTGTGTCTGTAAAGCTTGCACCTTCTCCTGTCTTTCTCTGTGGGCCTCTTTTAGCATATGGCATGTCCGTACCTGCTCGTTTCTTTGTAAAAGGAAACATTATTACATCAGTTTTGGAGTTGTTTAAAAAGGAACTTTAAAGCAGGTAACTTCCCGTAAAGGAGCATTCCTTTCCTAAAATTTTCGAGTTAAATCTGGCTCAGTGTCAAAAGCTTATTTAAGTACGAACGAGTTTATTAGGGGTTTCTATTGTTTTGAGTTTGCCTGGTGCTAATTCTCAAGATAATAGACAAAAGGCTTATTTAGCTTCAAGTGGTTTCTCTAAGAATTAAGATCTCATGGATCGTAATCCGATTAGATTAGACTCAAGTAAGTAATTATAGCAAATCCCTAATTATCTGAGACTTCGTGTAAATCACGAAATTTATATATTTTCTGTAAATTATTAGCTGATCCCTTTAACAGTCAATAACAATAACTCAAGTGATAATTGAACTTTAAATTGAACTGACGACGTACGTCATAAAAGTACCTAAATATTTACCTAGTCGTTACGTCATTAAGCTAATACGCTTTTAAGATAAAATTGATTCGAACCACTTACTGCAAAATGAAGTCAAATCTCTCCCTCAGAGACTTTTCGTCTTGTTCCAACTGTTTAGCAAACTCTGCTCTTAATTTGGCTTCTTTCTCTTTCAACATCTCTTCAACTTCTGCTGCTGCGAATTTCACGCCACCCTTTTCTTGACAGGAACAGTTTGCGGGGCAAACTCCTGTTTTATTCGGATTGCCTCTAGAGTCTGGTTTGCTTGCAGCGCTGGTTTTAGAAACAGTATCTACATTAGGATTTGAATCAATAGGGGTCAGTTGTTCTTCTCTAATTACAGCTAAAGCTTCTTCGCGGCTTGCGTGACGTGACATCTGAAAAAAATCATGTAGGTTAGGTATTTAACTTACGCGCAGAACTTAATTTAACTAATTTTATTTATCTAAATAATTTTACGTTTTTGTGTACTACTAAATCACAGCTACCGACAGTAGGTCTGTACGTCTGCTTTAATAGAGTTACAAAACAACCATGGTGTTATTTTAAATTACACTTTCGTCCATTCATAATAACTTAATAACCGTTTCGAGGCTATTGTTTTGTATAGGGTAGGTAGGTACAATACAAGCGACCACGCTTCCCGATAATAGTAAAATAAAATAAAACAATAGATCCTTTTAAGCCGGGTTGGGTTTAAACCCAAAGTAGGTAGTTGCAAGGTAAAGTGGAGGGGATGGGTCCACTTGTTGGTCATTGCAGGACCTTAGTCCGGGAAGATTCTAGTCCGCATCGACACCTCGCCGGAGATGGAAGTCCTACGACCAAATTTCCCGTCGAATTTTGTTGAAAATGGTTACATTATTAAAACAGTTTTAATAATCTACCGTGTGGAGGTATCTTAACAATTTTTCTTGACGTGACTGGCAACACCAAAATTTTGCAGTCGTGAAGTTCGTAACATGTGATGTTTCGTGAAAAGTGTTAATTTTTTACGAAAAACAATTAGATATCGTGCGGATTCGTGTCTGAAAGTGTAAAGGATATATCAGTGCGAGTGTTATTTGTGTTATAATTTGTGATAGAGGCACATAAGTCCTCAAGTGCAAATTACATGGATAGAACCAGTCATCTGAGTCCGTAAGGTTAGTACTTTTTTCATCTGTTGTTTGTCCCAAAATAGATTTTTGTGCGGGTCGCAATGATATTTCAGTTTTGTTTGTGTAACGCCTTCATGTGACTTTTCAGTTTTTCATGAGACCTTGAACTAGAAACCTGTAGCAACCTTATTTCGTTATCAAGGTTAGGTGTAGTGTAGCGCGCGGGTTTTCATTTCACGCTAGGGATGTTTACAAAATATCTCTTACATCGCTTTTATGTACTAAAAACCCTTCTAAAACTCTGTTATAACAACTTACAATGTTTCATAACCGATCGTGTTTACAGCGAGCGCAAAAAGTCGCAAATTCGCGACCTAACCTAGAACGTAAACTGGTGCAGTTTTTTTGCAACAATTGCTTTAAAGTCCCGTTAGTTTATCCGAGCGCGTGTAATTAACAGTTTATCACTTAGTTGGGCGCAGTTTAACTGTAAACTGCAATGGAATCACGTGATATTTGGATTGTTTTTACATTTTGACAGTTATTGAGTGGCTGCGCGCCGCTTATCTTTGGCCGATGTGTCGCGGGTTATTTGTTATAAAAACCGAGATTATGATCTTAGTCAGGAGTTAAAAATTGCAATGAACTTATGCGGCTGACCCGGCAGAGTGACGTGAGGGTTTTTACAATATTTACATTTACATAACCTTACTTAATTGGTACATGTGGGTGAGCCTACTGGCAGTGAAGTTATGATTGTTATCAGAAGTGTAGGCAAAATACAGGTTATTTGCAGTTGAGATAACCTTTCGTAACACAAGACTTAGAGTTGGACTATTTTGAAATAGACTTATTTGGCAATTATCATGCTTTTAGTCACTTAGTATCATGTTTTGGTAATTTGTCAGCAATCATATTTCGTTTTAGGTTATTCAAGATTCACATTCACACTCAATTAACAGAAATAGACAACTTTGTAAGTGATAAGGTAATGTTAAGTTAATTAGATAACAAGTTCAAATAAGTAAGTCATTTTGATAATAATTGAAACACATTTACAAGAAGAAGTAAATATTATCTAATACAAAGGTATGAAGTAAACAGGGTCATTTTTTATTTAATCCGTCACAGACAATCAGGGTTCTCTCCACATTAAGGTACCAGGATTGTAGGAACAGGAAGATTATTTGAGCACAGTAACTCAGAGTACAAACATAATGTAACTATCTCAAGTGTTTATCCTTAAATGGGACTCATGTAATGTTACAGAAAAGTTTCTTGAGAATAACATTATTTGAAACTTAATAATTAAACTGGAAGCCCTTTCCAGCCTCACAAATTTTGGACAATGTAAGCCCTAAAAAGAAAAAAAAAACTACTAAGCTATATCTGTCACTGTCTAACTAGAGATGTTAGAAAAGGGCAAGTAATCTATCATGCTCATGATGTATGTATTGTATGTAAATAACATGGCACTATGAGTATGAGTACAAGTACTCTTACCATTTGATTAAATCTTAAATACCTAATATTGAAGTGGTGTATTTTAATGTATTAATGTGAAAAATAATAATCCAGCTTCAATATGTCCCATTGCTGGGCAGAGGCCTTCTATCAGTATGAGAAGGCTTGGGCTATAGTTTCCATGCAGGCCTAATACTGATTGGGAACTTGACACAGCATTAAATTACTATGTCTGTATGCAGGTTTTCTCACATTTTCCTTCACCGAATAGCTTGTGGTAAATATCAAATACAATTTCGCACAAAATTCCAAAAAATTCAGAGGTGGACTTGAACCCACAACTCTGCATGAGAGGACACAGGTCAAACCGCTGGGTTACCATAGCTACTTTAACTATACTTATCTAGTTGAGATTACACCTTACATTGAATTCTGCTATAGTATACCAATGAATGTGTGTATCCCTTAAAAAAATAGGCCACCTCCTGCTAAGAATATATTTAATTTTTATGATTCATTCTTTACTCAAGTGATTAGTTGATTATTTGATTCAACCAAACAAGTTTTTATAGACAAAATCTTAATTATTTCACTCTTCATAATCCCTTGTAGCTTATTCTTTTAGGTTCCACATTAACCTCTCATATGCTACGTAGCAGATCTGCTCCATTTTGAAGGATATCTTTTTTATTTTTATTTTAATCACCATAATTTGTAAATATTGAAACAAAAGATACTGGAATGCAGTATATTTTTCATTGCCCGCATATGAGGGGTTAAATAAACAAGGTATAATAGTGACAGGTTACTAGCCTGTCACCTAATGCATTTTTTTTACTTAGCCATCTCTCAGAACATCCCCGGAAAAAATGGATAGGTGTTATTGTCAACCCAGTATGGTACAGGGTGAAAACTGAATGTTTTAGAATGAATCTCATTATGTGTGCGTAAATTAAGGATAAAAGTAGGGGTATTTTGCACTATAAGTAATTATAATGTTAATTAGTCCGTCAGTCTGATTTTTTGCGGTCTGACATAGCAGATGCACATAACATAAGCCCTAACCCTGTTTTTAGCAAAACCAATAAACCTAATGTTAATGTTTAATTTTCTAGCCAATTTCAAACAGAACATTTTTAGGTCTTTCCTGCAATATTTTAATTCTAATTTTAAATGCATACTTTTACATTTTTTACACCAATCCAAAATGCTACAAAAATTTCATAGTCTCTTGTAATCAATAATTGTACATTGTCTGTTTGCCTTGCCTCACTGAAACCTAGTTTTCTATTTGTGGGTAAACATACACCATCGCTTCAAATTCTAATTGCGACCAACTGTATGTACGTAGACACTGCAACTCCGTAATTACTTTGACAACTTCCCAAACCTAACTTGAACAGCTGTATTAGAAATAATCTATTTAAAAAAAACATGTCAATCTTATCTTTTATCTTTTTAAACTTTGTTGATTGAAAATTTCATCCAAAATATTACTCATCTATACCTAGATTGTGCTAGCAGAATGTTTCCAGAAAGTTGGAAAAGTTCTCAGAAACAACAAATGTTTCATAAGAGGCATGCATACATCATCATACCACGATCATTACATATTTGTAATGTTTTAAACTTTAGTGATTTTCACTCATATTGATCAATGATCATTAAGCTCTTGCTATGTGATTAAATCACATGAGTTATATTTTTAATAAGTATGATTCTCTGGTTGTAAGTACATGATACAGGAAATTTTAATTTATGCCATTGAAAGTTTCAATCCCCATACAAAACGGTTACCTTTGTCAAATCATTAGTCCGTACCAGGTTTCACTGCAAGTTGATAAACATGTCTTTGAAACAAGCCAAAAAAGCCATTTGTAAGTCTTAAATTTTGGAAAGATGGTGGTTGTCTTGCAAGTTATCTACCTGCTTAAAGGTATATCAGCAATGGATGGCTTAATGCCATGAAAGTGCGAAGGTTATCAGTAGTCTGCTGATGTGTCTTACAACACAATTTACCGAGATTCTTAGAAGAGGTTTACCGGCAATACCATAAAATCACAGTAAGCTTCGCCTTTGTACGAAGTGTAAAGAGACAACTAACTATTTAAAGGTATTAAATAGGTATTGGTAATTAATAATACCTTGCTTCAATTATTTTCAGTACACTCAAAATGTGTTGGCACAGTGTTTTTTTATTTTGTCGTTTTTTTACAATTTTTTTTGTCGATTTTTCTTGTGGTTTGTTGTGATTGTTTGACAGTTGGTTAGCTGTCTGTTATGACAATGACAAAAGCTGCCAGTAGCATTTATTATTGTAAAAAGGTTGCTCTACATTATGTGCAAAATATCTCGATTATCAGTATGTAGGACTCTTTCATAGTAGAGTGAGTACATTGGTATATTTATTGCAGATAAAACCCTTACAATAAACAGGTTTTAACATTAACTTTATTTACAAAAACAATCCTATCCCAAGAGGGATATCTCAGAGCTTCAGGCAATTGACAAGGACTACTAAACAAGAGCAGACAAAGTAAATTTATAAAAGTACAAATTACATAGAAAGTATCTACGTTTTAGAACCGAAATCGAATCTCGGCTACTCTCTCCATTTCGGCCGAAATTGTAATTTCCATATCATCGGTAGTACTGTTTTCGCGTGTAAAAAGATAGTCTGTGACGTTCAGTCAGTAAGCCCGTTTTCTTCAGATTTTTTTCGCAGTTGACTATACAAAATAGTACAAATAATAAAAGAAAACTCGAACATTTTGTCGTTCTCAGCTTTTAACCTTCCAAACGCACTTATAGCGGAAGCGAAACGATTTTTTTCCCGGTCAGTGCTTTGTGCGCCCTCTTTCGTTTAATTTCGAATATTACAACTGATACCGCCACGCCACCGCATCGGCCCGCTTCCGTTGTTAGTGCGTTTAGACATGTCCAATAGCAGCACAACTTTGAAAATTGATTACTGCGCATACCCCTTCTACTTTTGCATAACATTGAATCTTTCTTTCCAGAGATGGAGTCACATGTTTTGAATACATTTCACCAGGCTCGATATCGTACTATCGGGCACAAAAGGATGGGGTCTACCAGCGAGTCTCTCTCGTCAGAGAGCAGCAATGAGCAGCAGAACAGCCCCGACTATGCTCAGGCCCAAGATGAGGAGTACGTGGAAGGGAACAGCTATGAGGAAGAAGAAGAAGCGGAAGAATACGATGGAGAGTACTGGAGTCAGGCTGTGAGTATTTGTACCAGATGATACTTTTGAGGAGTTTGTGTATGGCTCTTGGAACACTGTTGCAGAGTATTGTAGAGGAATTATTGCGGTTTTTGTACTCCTGTATGGATTATTCGCATTAGTGCATTCAAACGGACATATCGTCACCATCGTAGAACAACGTCGGATTTACAAAATTGCAAAATCGGGTTTTATTCATAAATACATTTAAATAGTAACGCTTAATCGATGTGTATTTTTTTTTCTCTGAAATTATTAAAATTAAGCGAGTTCTAGACTTGGTATACAGACGGATCTAACTTTGACCCTCGGAACAATGACGGATTCGCGGATCCGCCGATATTTTATGGATGGTCTCGCCCCATGGTCCCTTCAATCCCGCGACGTATGCGCATTACCGTCTGTGTTCTAGGTTAAGTGGCTACATTATAGGTGAATTTTACTAAGTTTGTAAGCATCATCATGACTGCATGACAAGCATAGTTTTTTGATTTACTGAATTTTTAGGGTAACGCAACTAAAAACGTCGGAATCTACAATTCGTCGTTTTACTATGGAGTTTCCATATATTTTATAAAATTTTATTTTTCTAATTAAATATTACTTTGATTAATTAATAATAATCGTTGCAACGAAAAAAAATGCAATTAAATTATTTATGTTTTTCAAGACGGAAATTCACATCCGACTTTGTTCTTTGTATTACAACGGAATTTCAACCGCAGTATTAACACAACCGTCTTTTTTACAGGGACAAATTATGACACGTCTCTGTTCCATTTCAAATTTCCTGAAATTTATGTTAAAATGTAAAAATTTTAGCTTCAGGTCAAAGTAAATTGTAGAAGATAAAACACGATAAAACATTTTATCATTTTGTTTTTATTTTTAAGATAGGTACCTGTCCATCATCACATCACTTTCACCAGATGGGCAATCAATTTTAACTTATTTTCAGACAACTTTCGAAATGAAGAAAGTCCAGTCATTGTGTCCCTTGTAAAAATACTTAACCACAGTGTAGTTTGCAAAGACTTGTTTCTGCCTGCAAATACTATGTCACCAAATCCTTTTACAGTAGGCAGTCTGTCATCAGTAAATTCTCGGTCTACATCGCCTTTTACTTCTACTGCAAATGTTTTAAGCCCAGAGCTTACGTATCTTCTTCAAAATATAACCCCAATATTGCCTAGTGATGATATTACTTCTCTACCGTCTCCACTCAATAAGCAAAAGCAATGACATGTGATGACGCTTTTTTGCCCTCGACATGTTCCCGATTACTATACTCTCGATCCAAAAGCGTCAATTAATAGCATTGTACCAGAATGTCCAGCAATTATTAGAGCTAACTTACAAAATCGGGACAAAAAAACTTCCCTAAAATAAAGCAACGGGCTAACAGAAGGAAAAATGCTAAAAAACTTAGACTAAAGTAAACAGTAAAGTAGCAAAAAAGGGCGTGTTACAAAAAGATCTTAGGAGTCAATGCAGGAACTTTATGTCAATGCAAGTGGAAATGTTCCACTAATATTTCGCAAGATGAGCGCTTTACTATATTTATGAAATTTAGGGAGATTAGAGACTGGGACATACAATGAAACAATGGCTATATGTGGCAAACTATTCAACTAAAGAAAATAAGAGCAGAACATTTCAAATGGAATTAAAGCATAACAGACAGTTTACGTATAAGTCATTTCTACCCAATGTAAATGTCAGTAATACGGAAATTAATGTGTGTAAAGTTATGTACTTAAATATGTACATTAGGCATCAGTGAACGAATGAGAAAAACGGGTCAATGGAGATCAAAAAAGATTATGAGAGGATGCTACACAAACCATGGCAAAATTATCGACAAAGAAATGATTAACTCTGTATGTGCCCATGTCGAATCGTTCCTCAACACCCGACAATCATCGAAAAGCCTTAACTTAGATGGAAGTCTTAGTTTTGTCAGGATGTTCGAATTATACAATGAATGGCCCGAGTGAGAGAAATTTACCATTAGAGCTTATAGTTTGCAGCAATACAGGGATATTGTTAAAAATAAATTTAATTTATCTTTCCGTTTCCCCAAAAAAAACACTTGTTATCAGTGCCACTTATTCAAAAATATAGGAACTCCACCAGAGAAAAAAGACTATGCTGCTCACCAAAGTATCAAAGCTTTTTCAAGGGGATTAAAAAATAGTGATAAAAATGAGGCTGGTACGTCCAATGGCACGACATTACGTGCAAATGAGGTATTTTTACTATAAGGCTACAATTGGGACGAGCGTGGCTAAACGTGGAACCAATTAAGGCAAGTTATTTTTATTAAAAATATAAAGATCTTTTATTCTCTGCAAAACAGGCATAATTTATACCAAGCCAGCACTCACAACTTTTTTCTTTCTTTACCTCATGGACGTAGTTCAGTAACAGACGAGCCTAATGACGGCACAGCATGAGCGAGCCATTTAAATTTGGCAGGCAGACTGTTGTTTTTTTTTTTAATACTTTTTACGGAAATGCTCTATTATTATGATCTCATACTATGTTAGTGACTACACTCTATTTACATAAATATGTAAACGTTGTAAAGTTGTGTTTTTTTAGAATTTATCGTTTTTTTGTACTACAGGTTTTTTTGCTACCGAGAGGTTTATTAATTTATTTAAAAAAAAAGCAAAAATATGGTCAATTTTAACATTTTTGTCAAGATCCGATTACAATCCGTCACGTAAATATTGCTCAGTTCCGCAAAACACAGACGTATAAGCTACTTACGACGTACACCACTTGTGTCTCATCCGGAGGACAACGTCGGATTTTTACATTCGTCACTTTCGGCTCCGTAAAATATCGACGTATGTGACTTTTCTCAAAATCTAATGAAATTTCAAAATATTTTCATCAATCAATAAAAAGCTAATCTTATTTACAAATATATTTGTGAATTTGAAACTTATATGACATTCCGTGTAAAAGTTATGGCAGAATGTACAAAATAAAATCTTCAAAGCGCTGTACTGTAAAGTTGTTGTTTTGCAAATCCGTCGTTGTCTGACGATGGTGACGATATGTAATAAAGTAACTTTCGCGAATAATAAAAAAAAAGACTATTAAGACAAAGACAGCATAGACCACTTTAGACAAGGTTCTATGGAGTGATGCACAAAATCATCGAAATGTTTTTATGCAGTAAACGTTGATGTATATTGATGTTTCTAATCTGATTGTTTCTTCTTCCAGCCTGACATGACTCAAACAAACCACGAAAATAGTTCAGAGGATGAAGATAACGTAGAAGTTGTAGAAGTCAATAATAGTCCATTAATGGACGATACTTACGACAGTTTAGTCGAAGGCGCAGACTATGACGTTATCCAGGTTTACGCAGTCCACCCCGATTTGGACTTGGAAGCCTCCTCTGATGAGGAACAATTGGCTACAAATGACATAGAAGATGCCAACGCTTCTGAAGAGGAACTATATTCAGAAGACGAGGAAAATGTACCAGTCAATAATCAAGACTATGATTATTGCGTAACAAAGCCAGAAATATACCAAGTTGGTTTGGATATAAGCCTCGAAGGCCCAGTTGTTTCAAATGTCGATGAATATTTCATTAAGGAAGATCCTAAACCAATCTTGGATGAAGTGGAGATCAAAGAGGATCTAGTCGTTAAAGATGTTGACGAGTATTTTATAAAAGAACCCATAATGGTACACGCTACGCCTGTAGTGCCAAATGTTGACGACTATTTCGTTAAAGAAGAAGCGCCTGAGGTGACCAGACCTTCTAATGTTGTCGAAACTGCCACTCAGGTGGAAGATGCTTTAGATAGTAATCTCAAAACGTCAGATCAAAGTATGCTAGAGCACGACTCGATAGCGGATCTTTCATTGAATGAATCAGACTTGTTGAACGTTTTGCCGAAAGTGGAGGAAGTTGAACGATACATTCGAGATGAAGAGTTAAATATAAGAAAAGGCACGCAACGATCCTGGTCGGTGCCTCAAACGCCTTTCACTGATATCATGGAAGGGAAATCATGCCTTAGCTTTGAGGATTTGAACATAGTTTTGGCTGATCTGGTTGGAGACAAGTCTGATACCAAGGGCGATGAGCTTCCCCGCGCATTGACAGATGAAGACGTGAACAGCTTCCTCATCACCAACAAACCTGACCCTAAAATAGATAACAGCGATGACTTCAGCTCCCAAGACATGGAGATAGAGAATCCAGTCGAATCCACTATTAACTGTCTGAATGGGGAACCGACTGGAACGTCTACCCCTATCTCAAATCCCAAACCTAACGTTTTGGACTTTTGTATCGAAAAAACAGCTAAACTTCAAGTTGCTGACGTCAAAACGGAAGTCGATGATTTCGTTGATGTGGAATCCTGCAATGACGCCGCCATACCAGTTTTGGCGGCGAACAATCTCAATTCACTCCTAGAACAGTTTGAGGCTAATGAGACCTTCGCCACCAAGCCGAAAAGGTCTATTGCCAAGGAGGAGCAGAAACCAAAAGTCAACGGGTTAACGAATGGCATGCGCTTGCAAGACGCCGGCGTACAATTAAACAAGAACAAGATGCGGCAAATACTGGTGAGTACACTGTAATAATACATGTTTCATCCTGATTCAATAGCATGTTTACTTTTAAAAAATGCTCTCTCAAGTGCCTTGTAAACCCAGAAGTTTCCAATTAATCTTTCTTTCACTATGCCTTGTGCAAAATGCATAGGAGTATAATTGGAACCCCACAAAACTTAGTAGGCCAGGTTTTGTTGCCCATTATCAGTCTGCCCCAATACATCCTGAATTGCACGGTTCTTGTGCTACCGGCACAACGCTTTCGATAGGTTATCTCAAACCCGTAAAAAGGAGTGAAGGTAAACCTCGTTTGCAGATGCCGCCAACAAAAAGCGCGGCGGTCAAACGCTCGCCCAGCCCCGTCCGCTCTGACCACGATTACTGCACAATGAAAAAACGGCAAAGCCTCCCCACCCTCAAAGGGGGGCAGAGCCTACTCAAACCAGAAGTCCTTTCGAGCAACAGCAGAATCCTTAACTCAAGGCACAGGTCCTGCAAAAACAAAAGAGTGGTCTACCACCTCAGCAGCGACGAAGAAGGTGAACAGTGTCCTAAAAACAAAAAGTCCTCGCGCGCCAGTGATGACAGCGATGTCAAACTCAAAAAATCAACGCTAAAACAACCTATAAAACAGCCGACACCATCAAACTGTCGGAAAAAACTTTCCCCCAGCCACAGTGCTAGTAATTCTTGTAAAAGTGAGTCTGTGATTACGAACGACGCTTATAAAGCAAGTGATAATGCAAATAGTCAAAAAACTAGTATTAAGTTAACGATTAAAAATCAGTCTGAGGTTATAATGAACAACTGTGATGATAAAGTCTATCGCGCAGATAAAAAACATAAGAAGTGTACATCTAGTGTTAGTAGTAGTAATAATAAAGTGAACAATACAACTGTAAGGGACAATATACAGGTACTAGATAGAGAAAAAAGTAAATATGTAAATAGTGATGATAATTTAAGCATAGTTAAGGACGAACCCCGTCCAAAAGACGAAAACTTCTATACTGCTCTGTTCAGTAACAAATGCGACGTCCAAATACCACAGCCAATGGTGGTGAAACCAGAAAAACGACCAAGGGATGTAGAAGAGAAGACGGCAGTAGATAGTCCCAGTAAAATGGAAGTAGACCAGCCTCAAAAGAAGAAAAAGCTTAATCTACAGGAGTATAAGATGCGACTTAAGATTTCGTCGAACAATAGTTCTGTGGCAGTCAGCCCTGAGGCGATATTCCCAGACTTACCCAGCCCAAGTCCTCTAGAAAAAGCGACCAACAACTCCGCAAGTCTCACGCCACCCAATGGTGTTGTCAACGAGATAGAACAAAAGAGTCTTGAAGCACCTAAGAAAATTTTCGACCCAATCAGAGAAGCTTCTAGAAAGATCCTAATGAACACGAAGAAACAAAAGGCGGCGGCGATCCGAAAAAGAGACGAAGATATCGTCATGAGTAAGATACCGAAGATTGAGAATCTGGAACTGCAGCCTTTGATCAGCGACGCTGAAATGCTTAAAATTGTCGGTGGAATGCCTCCAGAAATGGTGCCAGAAGTAGCAAAGGAAGAAAAACCCAAAAGTAACGAATATCAGGAGTTGGTATTAGTTAGTGTGGGTACGAATACAGAACAGATAGTATTCAAACAGACTGAGAAACTTTCGCCCAAGGAAAAGAGAAAATCCACGTCGCCCCCTATGGATGCGAAGTCTCACATAAACTTCAAGATTAAAAAGTCCGAGGGTGTACTGAAACAGAATGTGTTTGACGCAATGAAGCGACATAGCCCAGAAGACAAGAGACATCAAGACACTAAAATTGACAAAACGCGATACAAAAACATAACCGCTGCTCTAAAGAGTGCAGAAAAGCAAGTTAACCCTAAGATCGTCAGCAACTCCTTATTTGCTTCAATACAAGACGTAGTAATGAAGAAGGCACCAGAAAACCCAGTAGAGAAACCTAGCCCACAACTCTCAAAGTCACCTAAAACGCATAAGACAGTGATAGTCCGCGAATACGACTCGAAAGCCGACCACGGCGAGGACAAAATAATTCTACACCTGGGCAAACATCGCAGAAAACCTAAAACTGCCAACATAAGCGTCCAAACGGAACAAGTAAAGACTAAAGTTGCCTCGCCACGACCCAAGTCACCGGTCAAGGAAATCCAGGCGCAAAAGCAGCGGCGGGATAGTGATATGTCCATGTCCAGCGAAGGCAGTCCGTGTGAGGACAAATCAAGCTTGGATAACTCTGCTACATCCAAATCCTCGCGACCGCTCGAGAAGCGATCTCGATCGATAGAGAAACGCGCCCGCTCCAATGAAAAACGTTCGCGTTCGCGTGACAAGCGATCGCGCTCGCGCGGCTACGATCGATACAGACGCCGATCAAGATCACACAGCCGTAGAAGAAGACGAACGAGAAGTAGAAGCGTGCGCCGCCGCTCGAGATCTATCGATCGTTTTAGGAGACGTAGGAACTCCCCGTATAAGAGGAAACGCTCGCCGTACCGTCGCCGGTCGCCGTCCGTTCGTCGCGATTACCGCTCGAATCGATCAGTCTCCCGTTCAAGGTCGAGACACGGGTCCACTCGGTCGAAAAGCCCGAGAAAGTCGCCACCTAGAGTTGAGAAAAAGAACGATGTCACTTACACGCCTTCGCTAAGAAAGCCTACCACTTCGGAGAGCTCTGATTCGTCTAGCAGGTAAGCAGGGGTACATGTTGGGTTGACTGTATTATTAACATTTGCCTAAAGAGTAATCAGCAGCAAAAATCTGGTAATCTTCTCCCACTAACATCAAGTACCTCAGCTTCCTAAGAAATCCGCTAGTGAAAAAACGGATAACTCACGTCCTAAATCGGGTTTAGCTCAACATGTTTCGGGCTTGTCCGTTAGTCCTCAACCCTTAGAAATTCAAGACATGTGGTATCCGTTTTTTCACTATGAGTATGATGGTAAAGTCCGGTCGTGGAGCGCAGTGAAATTCCAGCGTTGAGCTGGTGCACTGGTTTGTCAGAGTGTGTGAGCGTGAGGGGAGTATTACTGCACGCGTGCAACAGAGATAGATAGCAACGGGTCAGCGCTCGAAATTCTCTTTCCGCGAAGCCTTTTGATGGTAGTTACATGTTCAAAAGTATTCTACTCTCAGACAAAGTCTTGAATTCTTTTTTTTACAATTCCAGTTCGTCTTCCTCCTCGTCGTCCTCTAGTTCGAGCTCCTCTGACGACTCTAGGACTTCGCGGCACACCCCGAGGTCTGTCAGCCCCCGGAGGGAGGAGCCCTACCGAAGGAAGGGGTACAGGAGTTACAGCCCCGAAGACAGGTAAAGTACCAGTTTTTCTATTCCAGTCTTTTCTAGATAAAGAGAAGCGTATGTCCTATCTCTATCCACGTATTGTTCTATTTGGATTAACGCGTTAGCGCGTTATTTGGATTAGCGTGAGGAAACGAACAGATCGACAGTGTTGGTTTCACGGTTAATAAAGTGCGTTCTCTTAGAAATCGTCGATTAGAATTTTAATTAAAAGTACGAGTAAAAAAGCGGTGTTCTTATACAAACTATTCTTCATCGCTCGAAGTGTCGGAATCATCACCACCTATATTGAGTCCAATAGATCCAATATCCTTTGCTGAAGAGCGGCACGTGCTAAGGTGACCCTTTTTAAGCAAATGGACTTTATTACATAGATAATATAGACATAACGCCACGCATCTTTCCCACAGGGTTAGGCAGAGACTACTTTATTCCACTTGCTACGATCCTGACATACCTCTTTCGCATCATCCACATTCATCAACCTTTTCATACCGGTACTCTTGACCTGACCTTTTTCCAAAAGGTTCCCATTTCTCTTTTCAACACATTTATCGTAACTTTTTAGTAAATCTTGCTCTTCACACTTTTCTTTCTCTTCATACTCAAGCTAATATGGACTTGCCGTTTCATTCTGCTATTCCATCATTCCAGGGACAGCAACAAGCCAGTGGAAGAGAGACGGATAGTGTTCGTCGGCAAATTAGAGAAGGACAGCACCAAGGCTTCTCTCCGAGCATCGTTCTGCAAGTTCGGTCACATCATTGAAGTGCGACTTCACAACAAAGAGGATGGGTACGCAAACATTAATATTACGGAACAATTTACCTAATAGGCAAGTAGACAAAAAAGAACTATTTAGTCTGTTGATTACCAAAAAATATTGTACACATTTTTTTTTCTTTTATTTGACAAACGAAAAATGACGCTAATACAGCGATTAAAAGTTTCTACAAGTATACAAAATTTCAGATCAATTTGTAACCGGGAAGTGGATCAAATTTTACTTTCCCCTTTTTTTTCTTCATTTGTATTGTGAGCCATAATCATAAAGTCCCATCTCGCTTGCAGCACTCGGTACGGCTTCGTGACGTTCGAGCGCGGACGAGACGCCTGGGGCGCCGTGGAGGCGGCGTCGCAGTTCCCGCAATATGATGTGGGCTTTGGAGGCCGGCGGGCCTTCTGTCGCCAGAGCTACGCTGACCTTGGTAAGACTACTGGATAACTAATAGCTGGGGTCTCACTGACGGAGTCGTGTCGTGAGGTGGCTGTATTCGGTCTTTGAGTCAGTGGAGCAAAGGCATGCCTCAAACGCTCGTAACGCGAGGTACAAAATTGACCTGAGGTATTTGTAGAATGAGCACTTCACTGTAATTCAAACTTCGACATACGTCGTTCATAGTTAGGGGGCCATTTTGTAGAAAAGTTTTCAATTTTTACTTTCACAATCTTCCCTGCTCGGTATCAAGAGCACAATCAGTACAAATAGTTGGAAAAAAAACTCAAAACAAAATTTTTATTCCTATGGGCCTACCGAATGGTATCATTCAAATTTGTTTTCAAAATTGGGGTATTTTGTTCTAACCATGAAAATTCATTGTTTTTTTAATTTTGAAAATCTGCCCCTAGATTGTCAATATGTACTGGAAACTGAAAAGTTGGATCATGTTGATGTCATCATTAGCTTTGCCCGAACACTAATCTCTGGAATCCCAGATTCAAGCTCCCCAAACACTGTCTTACCGAACCAATCTCTTCCTCAGATGGGCTGGAAGCGGAGTACACAGAGAGTGCCTTCCACGGGGCACCCACGGCGCCCCCGCGCCGGGACGCCATGTCCTTCGAACAAATGCTGCTCGACGTCAAACAGAAACTCAGCCAGCGGAAGAAGGAAGATGACAAGTGACGCAGGCTGTGTCCCGTCTCTGCCAGTGTCAAAGTGTTGTGTTTACGGACCAGTGGCTAAACTAATGTGGAAAGTGTGTCTAGTGTGAATTGGCTCGGTTCGACTGGATGGTGAGTCTGTTTTTATACGGAACAATCGAAGTCTGAGAACATTCTGGAAGTTCCTTTGGGTTAGACGGACTTCTAAAATGCACACTAAATAAGTACAATTAACATCCATAAGTGTGGCTGTTGCTGGTTTTCATAACAATAATTTGTATGATCAAAATCGATGAACTGTTTTAGTTTTAAAATTGGATTGGGCGTTTGTTATTTGCTTCCGAATAGAGCCCTACATGCGTTTGTTTAAAGGCTTAAAATGCTGGCAGCTTGTTCATCAAATTGATGGTAAAAGACTAGAGGCCAGTTAAAAAAACGCATGAACAGGGCCAGTGCAATGACATGACTGTCAGACGTGTTGTGTTCCATTCGTGCAATCAAAAGACAATTATTTCTATCGTGTTAGTGATCATGTTTGCTCACGCCGTACCTACATTATTTTTAATCATCTAGTTTTAGTTCTTAACTCATGTAAATAGTAGTTTTAGTTTAGTTTTGTTTGTATATACCGCCTGTGTCCCTTACACTACATCTGATGTTTGGCAGCGAATGATTTCGGCTCTGTAAAGAAAGTATCGCGCGGTCGAATTTACTACTGAAAACGATAAAAAAATATTTTAGATTAATGAGAAAATTAAAAAAACATGCTTACTAATTGGTTCTCCGAGCTTTTATACTAGGCTGATATGTTTTGCCGAGAAGGTGGCTAGAACTTAGCCCTCAAGATAGAATGAAGATATTTGAAAGGTAACGCCAGATCTAACTTCTCATAATACTTGGATTAGAAAGTATAGAAGCAGGTCTTGATTCGTCATTTGCCAGCTTACCATGGCAAGGCGCGAGAGAGACTATATCCGTCACTATTTAACTAAAGACGTCAGAAAGAGAAAGACTGCGTGTCTTGCTGTGCTAAGCCTACTGCAGCTACCAATCTACTGGCCTAGAGGGAGCTTATTTAGATATATATAATATATACCATATCTTACTGACCACTTAGCTAGCACAAAAAATAATTATATAAATGTTATAGTTTCATACGAATCTTAATTGATGTTATTTCTAAGTCGCACGAGGCTCGTACTCCACTCAAGCTTAGTATAGAACAAGAAATCGACAGTACTTTATTTTCCAATTTATGTATAAGATCAGTAGAAGTACCCATGAATTGTGCTTGTTGACTCATAGTTCTAAGTTAATTATGTCCGCGAGTTCTGTAAATATAGTTTACTCGGAAATATTTAGATTTAGTTTTTTCTAAAGTTTTATTAAAATCTGACAGTGTTTTAACTGTAAGTTTTATTTGTGGCTGTCCCGAAAAGAGTTAGTGAATTTTTCAGCGTGCTATATTTGGGTGGGTTCGGAATACATTGGTATTGATGACTTTGAGAGTGGCCCTTACTTACATTCTGGATATTTTTATTTATTTTAGAATAGCAATATTTTAGAAGGTGAGATGGCTAGTTGGAAAAGTTGAATCTGTGATGTTCACTAAATTTATTGTATTTGAATGAATAAATTTTTGGTGATCCAATTGGGAAGCGAGTTGTAAAATTCATTAATTAAAACAGACAATATAGAACTTTGACTATTTTATTGGAAATTCCTGTCAGATTTTTGTAAAGCGAGTCCAGTCATTATTATAAGTTATGTTACCTTGTCATACCAATTTCTTAGGTATTCTATGTTTTACCTAACTAAGCGCAAAGTAGGTAGTTTGCATTAACGTTAGTAACGTTGTATTTCATGATAAATAAAACTTTATTTTTGATAAAACAAAGGATAATTCGATATTGATACAGGTGTACCTTATAAAATTGATGTAGAAATATGTAAATCTTAAATGATGTAAAGGCCTATATCCTAGAGTGAAATTATAATTTAAATAAATGAGAATCAATATGAAATTATACCTTAACGTCGTAACTTGAGAACTGTGGATAAGGTGAAATCATAATATGACTAAGTAAATTGTGGTTCATTATTGTTAACTCGGCTCGAAGCACTACATTCTAAATTACATAAAATTTAATATTACAACAATAAACAAGCTAATTACATGAAAATAAGTAAAAAAGGTTAAATGTTGGCTTTCAACAATGTTAACTCACATTTTACTAATTTACATAACATTCAAATTTTCGCTTTATATGACCAATCATGAAGAACTTAGTAAGTTCAATGAGTTCACGAAATTATTAGCAGTGATCAAATGCTAACTGATGTCTCGAGTTGCGACGTTTCATTGGACATAAGTTTGAGATTTACATTATTACTTATATTCCGTAAATGGAATTGAAAACTTCCATTGAGATTCTAAGTGCCAAACCTACATTGTTCCTAAAGTTACATACACAATAATTTCCAAGTACACATACATTCTTAATTTTCTTAAGTAGTAAACATGACATGAGAGAGTTTTTAAAAACAAATATCTGCTTGCATACGCCATTAGAAATTGTACACTGTGGTTATTGTTTTTTAATTAATGTAAAGTATAAAATATACGTTTTCCGACTGAATATATTTGTTTACTACTAAAAAAAGTAAGATGTATTCGTTTTAGGCACCATGATACTGCTTTGAAATTGAGAAATGTTCAGAGAATGATGTTTGTTAGGTCTAAAAATGTTACATTATTTGTCTTTGGAAAATTAAAGTTTAAAAACTCATTTCGGTATTTTTTCTGTTCGTTCAAATCCCTGCTCCTCACAGTTTTTCGGAAATGCCATGAGCTTTTACCTATTGAAAGAAAAAATGCTTGTAGCTTAAAAAAAATAAAAATTCTTAATCAAGTGTGTGCTTGAACCCTTCAGGTGGAAAAAGAAGTGTTAGTGGGTCATTTAAAAAAAGTACAATGTCCTTTTTTCTGGATCTTATTTTTATCCTATCAGCTCAGAATGAAGAGCATAATCAATATAAAGAATTACATTTTTATTTTCAATTCCGTTATTTTTCTATCATAGGTACATACATTTTCGTGTTGCAAAAATTAAATCGTGGTGAGCGCTTAGCCTTAGTATGGCGGGCACGGAAAGGAGTCATCAAGTATGAAGAATTGGGGTATTTTTTTTTCAATTTGTGTCGAAAGCCATGATTCCGAGTGAGAAAAACCAATTTTTATTCAAATTAAGAAGAAACAAAATGGACGACTTTTTGTAAGTGGTCACAGCAATATTTTTATGTAATACTAATACGGCCATCTTTAATATTGTACTGAAAAAACAGAAATAGATACAACATAGGTTATAGGTACAATAAATTCAACACAGACTTAGCGCATGGAAGTGATTTATTAGCTTGTAATTCAAAAACCGGCCAAGTGTGAGTCGGACTCGCGCACGAAGGGTTCCGTACCAAAAACTGCAAAAAAACAGAATTTTTGTATGGGAGCCCCCTTAAATACTAATTTTATTTTAATTTAATTATTTATTTTTAAAGGAGATATTTAATTAAATATTTTGTGAGCATCTTAAGTATTTAGCTGTTACAGTTAGTTAGTAAATAAATATCACGTTTGACCATCTGGTTACCCTGCATTTGCTAAACGTGGCACTGGATTTTTGAATTCATGTGCTCTGCCTACCCCTCCTGGGAATACAGGCGTGAGAATATGTATGTATGTATGTATGTGTAGTTAGTTAAATAGACCCAAAACAGCAAAAAAAAAAAATGTTTTTTCTTTGGGTGCCCCCCTTAATTATTATTATTATTATTTTGATTTTAGTATTTGTTGTTATAGCGGCAACAGAAATACATCATCTGTGAAAATTTCAACCCTCTAGCTCTCACGGTTCGTGAGATACAGCCTGGTGACAGACGGACAGACAGACAGCGAAGTCTCAGTAATAGGGTCCCGTTTTTACCCTTTGGGTACGGACCCCTAAAAAGGTTTTCTATCTATCTTTACATTTTACTATTGTGTTGTGTTACCAAATACAATAAAAAAGTAGTATACCTGTTACTTCTGTTAGACGGACGGACGACCTTAAAAAGGACTCCGAAAGACAGGTACTATAGAAGTCTAAAGGGGAGGCCTATGTCCAGCAGTGGACGTCTTATGGCAGAAATGATGTCTAACGCGTAAAAAAAAATCAACAACATCAGTGACATCTAGCGAAAGCATAACGAAGTAGCATTGCAACATCACCGTATAGTAGAGTGCACTACTCAAACACAGATGTCACTGAAAGCAATATGACTATTCTACTCAACGATAGATGGCAGTACTATACCAAGGTGAGTTTTGAGGAATGGCGAGTTTAAAAAAAAAGTTCATTTATAAAGGCAAGCTTCGTTAAAATAATAAACAACAAAAAAGCAATAGGTATGAAATCATCAAGCGAGCACTGCTATTTGGAAGCTTTTATTATAGTTTCAAGACTTTCAACTCGTTCATTCGTTTGCTTGTCTGTTGTTTTTGCCTGTATTCAAATGTTAAGTAACAGTTAAATTTGATCCACTTCCTAATTAACGATTTTGTTGAAATTTTGTTTCACACAGAAAAAGTGTCGATTGGGAACTTCACCCATAGCAAGTACCATCGCGAACGGATTGTTGAGCCACTTACCTATGTTTGTAACTTGGTCGTGTAATACTAATCCAATAGCTAACATCTAGTCGATCACATCAGTCATTGATTACACGTCTAAATTGCGAACAGTGGCAAGTGGCTCAACAATCCCTGTTGGTGATTGTACTTCGAATCGAACTTGAATTAAGTACCTACTTCGTCATTGGCATGGATGGAGGTAAACATCGTGAGGCAACGTGCATTGAATGGAGAAAGTAAGTATATTCAAGTAAAACAAACAGTAAAGCAAGTAAAAAGGGTTAGTACCTTTTTTGAACGGAAAATATTTTCTTTTTTTTTAAATATTGCAAAATTGATTATTGTTTACACAGAACAGTTTACTGCGCTGCGCGTCATTGGAGACGTAACTTTTTTTTTCGACCAGCATTTGATCGCATTTTTTTATATTTTGGATAAACAGCACCTACTCGTGATTCTGAGAAAATAAACACAAAGGAAAGAAAAATGGGTTTAAGAATTTTTATGCGAAAAAAAAATACAACATCTTAAATATTGCGCTAGGTTGGCTTTTTGTAGGTACCGTAGAGTTTCATCATCATCCAGCCTATATACGTCCCACTGCAGGGCACAGACCTCCTCTAAACATGAGAGGGCTTCGGCCATAGTTCCCACGCGTCCCCAGTGCGGATTGGGAAATTCACATACAACACTGAACTACTTCGTCGCTGTGTGTAGGTTTCCTCACGATGTTTTTCTTTACCGAATAGCTCGTGGTAAATGTCAATTTTGATTCCGCACATAAATTCCGAAAAATTCAGAGATGCGAGACCGGGGACCGAACCCACGACCCTCTGCATGAGAGGCCACAGGTCGAACCGCTGGGCTACCACGGCTAGCTGGAGAGTTTGCATGTTCATGATTGCGCATGGCTAAGAAATTAATTGTAGGCTGGTTGTGATAGGTACTATGTTTTGAGAATATTCCACAAAATCAATTTATTTGTGGGGTGTCGGGTTAGAACAACACCTTGCCGTTACTTCCGTGGAAATCGTAAGAGGCGATCTAAGGAAATAGGTATCGGTATGCTTTAGGCGACAGGCTAGCAACCTTTCACTATTATACCTCATTCATCAATGTTTCAACCTAAAATCATGCTAAAAGTGGCTACGTAACGAAGTAGTTATGGTTTTGACTATAATAATGTTCTGCATGTTCTGCCTACCCCATATACGAACACAGGCATGATTAACGTATCATAATACTTACCTACATAGCCTAAACAAGCTCAACCCAAAATATCCAAGTATTTCCAATTCAACCAGAACTAACTTTAAAAATAAACTTCGGTAACATTTCCCCTACCCCTAGGCCTAGGACGTCCGCTTCCCCTAGGATCGCAAATTAGTGTAGTCGCCGCGGGCGCACGCTTATTACCCTTATAATTGCCCTAGGAGCTTAAGGGCCCTGTACACTCTCGCGCGTAGGAAATCTCTGTGAACGAATGTTGGTTGAGTTTAAAGTGTCGGTTGGAATTAGAGGAGATATAGGAGTAGGTACGGAGGCACCTATGGACCCAGTGGTCATAATTTTATAATTAAGTTTCTAATCTAACACTTTAATGCCGCTGACACGGATCGGCGTCAAAATTCTATGCAGTAACACATTCTCGGCAATGATAGAGTTAAATATAAAACTACGTGAGACTCACTCATAGTGAAAGTGAACATAACGGATATATTCACGACTATTCGTCGAGATTAGCTCGACATGTTTAGGATCAATTCGTGACCCACTATCGGAAGTACCGCGCCATGTTGGCTACGGTTATGTGCGCCACCGCTCTCAGTGCGACTGTTTGATGCAACTAACACTGGCTGGTAACTACCCACATTTTCGCCATTACATTTAAGTATTATTGTTATTGTGAACCATCATCAATTGATTTAGAATAACATCTCTCTATTTGTTCCAAGAAAAAAAAAGGAAAAAAACCCGGCCAAGTGCGAGTCGGACTCGCGCACGAAGTGTTCCATACCAAAAACAGCAACAAAACACGTTTTTTCTATGGGAGCCCCCCCCTTAATTATTATTATTATTTTGATTTTAGTATTTGTTGTTATAGCGGCAACAGAAATACATCATCTGTGAAAATTTCAACTCTCTAGCCCCAGCTGTCTCGGTTCGTGAGATACAGCCTGGTGACAGCCAGACAGACAGCGAAGTCTCAGTAGTAAGGCCCGCTTATGCTTTTGGCGATACCTACCTGTTAATATTATACTGATACTGCCTCTTCCATCTGTTTTCAAACCTAAAATTATGCTAGAAGTGGCTGCGAAGCGTGAAATAGTTATAATCATGGGTTTGTCTATCTCATTGTATGTATTTCTACCATAGCTGTCGCCAAAGCCGATTAAGGAAATACATACATACATACATACCTACAAATTCTCACGCCTGTATTCCCATGAGGGGTAGGCAGAGCACATGAATTCAAAAATCCAGTGCCACGTTCAGCAAATAGAGGGTAACCAGATGGGCAAACGTGATATTGTGGTGACAGGTTGCTAGCCCATCGCCCACAATACACCAACCCTTTCCCAGAGTCGACTCTTACGACACCCACGGGAAGAAAGGGGGAGGTGCTATTCTAACCCGGCACCACACGGGCTAAGACTAAGGAAATAGGTTAAGGTTACGTTTAACGTAACGTATGTCGGGCAGGAGTGTGGAGTCCCACAAGTAGTGGGTGTAGAGATTTTTACGCGTCTTCGGGTGGAATTTAATTAAGTTGTAGTGTGGGCGTGTAGGGCGAATAACCACAGATAAACAATGTCCATGTTACTTTGAAGGACCCCTTTAGAGCTATGATAGTTACGGACCCTTTTTAAAACTTTGTGATTTTGCTTCTCTATTTTTTTCACTGTGTGGTGTTGAGTTTAGATTAAGATCTACCAACATCTAAGGAAATAAGTAAGGTATTTTAGGAGACAGGCTAGCAACCTGGCACTATTAAACCTAAAAAAATATGCGAGAAGCGGCCACGAAACGTAAAATAATAAGTAAGTACCTAAGTAGGTAAACACTTTGTTGTACTAAAGGATAGAACACGAAATTAAAAAAAACTTATATACAAATGAAAAGGCGAAGTAAAAGGCGGACTTATCCCTAATAGTCATGGTTTTGTCTATGTAGTGTTTCGTGTGCTCTGCCTTCCCCATTTGCGTGATGTATGTATGTATGTGTCAGAGGCGTGCCTGGGTCAAATCGTTAATAAAGCCAACTCGATTTTGAAAAAAAAAATACGTTTCATCTCAACTTCACTCTTCGATCTAAAAGATTTAAAACTAACTAAAGAAGTGTCAAATTGCTGTCCATTGACGCAGCTCAGCCATTCAATACACATTGAAGGGATTTATTGCTAGATAGAATAGGGTAGACGACAAAAAAAACTATTTAGTCCGTCAGATATATTACCAAAAATGTTATACATGTAGTTTTTATTATATTTGACGCACAAAAAAATTACGATAATTCAGCGCTTAAATTTTCGCGTGACGTCACTATATGGTACAGTTTTTACTTAGGCATGACGTCATAATCATAAGAACTCTAGAAGTTTGATTTTGATAGTCTATAGGTACTTTCTTCGATGTTTAGTTATTTGATAAACCAAAAACCACAAGGCTCATATTTTTCCATGATAACTAACGAACTAATTAGAATTACAATATTTGAATTTTAACCCAGTCTACTAAACATACAAATTAAAATTCATCGCACATCACTCGCAACACACTCCATGGAACATTTGGAGGTGCAAGAGAAAGTTGAGGGCAAAAGGTCTCGTGGCCGCTCCCCAACACGATGGAAAGATCTCATTAAGTCCATCACAGGGAATACGATCACCGATTGTTCCCACTCCACCAGAAACAGAGACGTGGTGACGGGGCGCTAGAGCTGCTGTGTCGCTAGCATCGACTTTGACATGACAACGACCACTCTGTCAAGAGTATAAAAAAAGACGTCACGCCTGTATTCCCAAATGGGGTAGGCAGAGCACACGAAAAGCGCTACAAAGACAAAACCATGACTTTCTCATGCTTCGCGGCCGCTTCTGGCGTATTCTTTAGGCAGGTATAATGGTGACACGTTGCTAATCTGTCGCCTAAGATATACCTTAACCTATTTCCTTAGTCGCCTACGACATCAATAGCAGAAACGGAGAGCTGTTATTCTAAACCCGACACCACACGGGAGAGAGTTTTCGTACGAGGAAAAGAACGTAAAAGTGAAAATCTGTCTACTATGTAGCGAAACCGACAAATAGCGCCTAAACCAAACCAAATCAGCGCAAAGTAGCGCAAGTTAATTGCCAAATAATTATATTACTCCAGCCATATACACGAAAATAGTTTCAACGATTTAGGAACCGTACTGGTGGATAATTGCTTTAGCTTGAGTACCATCGATCGGTCCAAAAAACATAGTCTGGTGATGCCGCTCCGCTACACCGTTTGGCTGTGGGTAAGAAGGGCGGTTTTTGTGGAACTTACCAAAGCTGGGGTTGTTTTCAGGGTAGAAAGGGATGGGAAACGGTGAACGGTTGGCTGCGTCACCAAGGGGTGGTTCTCCTAAAGAGTAACGCCCCTATATCTAAGGGTAGCTGTCAGTTTATGAATGTTTGCCTACAGGGGAGGACGCGGGGTAGTGCTGCCTGGTTCTAGTGGAATCGTTGAAAGGATTGACAGTGAAGTGATGGTATTGTGACTGTGTTTTGGTTCTAGGAACTTTTGGAGCGTTTAAGGTTGGTGAGATTTGGATTTTTTTAAGAGTAGATGGTGTTGATGTCTAAAAATTTGTTAATTTAATGTGAAACTACCTATTTATTGATGCTTGCGTCAATATTTTCTTATAATCGGAGTGTCATAAAAATATTACATGAAAATAAACAAGCCTTTATTTTATTGGTTTTTAAGTAAGTAAACACTTTATTGTACAAAAAATACGTCATACAAAAAGCAAGTAAAATGGTAAAGTGCAAAGGAGCACTTATCCTTTAAGGGATCTCTTACAGTCAATCTTTGAGAGACAGAGAGGAAACTTAATTAATGAGACCGACAAATAGAGAGGTTTGTTTTGTTTTGTTTAATAAGGAACAAAGGCTTTGGTCTGGATTTGGTGACATATCTTTAAGACCTAACTTGGTGGGATGATCTAGACTAGCCTTTTGTAACTTGGATCAAAAAATGTAGAATTTTCTCTGTATTTCGTGAGAATATACCATTCTCCCTCTAGCCCAATAATTCTCTTTACGTATACCTAAGTGCGTCAGAAACCAAAACCAAATGCATTTATATGGAATCTTACTTCTTGCTTTTACTGCTCCTCATAAAGATTAAGCTTAAACATGTTGAAAGCCTTCTCTGTAAACAACTTGGATATAGTAGAAAATGCGAAGATTACATACTTGGTGTTGAGAACCGTTGAAACAGTAATTATGATTATGAGACTATACGAAAAGCAAAAGAATTGATTCCTGAGTGGATCATACGGGAGTCTCTGTCTGCATTCTCTTCAATAGTGCATAGGCATATTTTTATACTTGCACAGTTATGATTATTTAAAAATACTTGGTTAGAGTTGTTTATTATTAGTGTCCGACCGAAGGTACAATTTTGGCCGAAGCCGAAGCCGAAGCCGATTAATCGGCTTTCATCAAAACCTTCGGCCGAAGCCGAAGCCGAAGGTGTGTTGACCCCATGTTGACCATAAGAAATACGAAAATTTACTAATAGTAAAAAAAACGGCAGTAAATTATAAGCAGTTTTCGCTTCTAAATCAAGTGTGACTACGTTGTTATGTTATGTGTTGTCCGTAATTTATGTAATTACTGTAAGTAATGCGATCGGGCTGGCGAAACGCTGTCCTGCTAACCGTTGCGCACTATCCGTCTCGCTCTGGCATCGTTTGTTCAATTTCAAATCACAATTTGCAAACCTTCGGCTTCGGCCAAAGCTTTGGCCAAATTTTGGGCCGAAGCCGAAGGTTTGGCCGAAGGTGGTTTTTTTGGCCGAAGGTGGCCGAAGCCGAAGCCGAAGCCGAAGCTTCGGTCGGACACTATTTATTATGTTTTGAAAATTACTGTATTTTTGACATGCCTAAATACTTATAACAATCAAATTCTACTGCCGCAAGATCGTTATTAGAAAAATCTAAGTACTTAATAATATGCCATTAGGATTCATTACAACATCGGCGTCAGTTAGAAAAATGACAATAACATGTCAAAATAAAATAATTAATTTTTGAATGAAAGTTCAATAATAAATATAAAAATTAATTATAAAAATATCGACGACAACAAAACATTCATAAATTATTAAAGCGTTTTAAACAATATAACGATTTAATCATATACGACTGTTTAACTTATCAGTTCGACAGTTTAAAAATATACAACGATGTACAATGTTTAGAGTTTTGTTCGTTAGTAAAATTTTCACAAGACCTACTTCGGAATTTTTATGTACCTAAGTACTTCACACCTTTGTCCACTTTTGATATTTTACTTGTCCGTATTTTTTCCGTAATCTATCTGAAATAAATCGAGATTATATTTTTAACACGATTGTCATCCCATTTTTAACAGCATTAAGCCGTAATGAGAACCGAAGATTGAAAACTGAAGTCGAGCTCTAATTAGGTATGCACTATTTAACTAAAGTTTTATGAACATACATACATACATATTCTCACGCCTGTATTCCCAAGAGGGGTAGGCAGAGAACATGAATTCGAAAATCCAGTGCCACGTTTAGCAATTTCAGGGTAACCAGATGGTTAAACGTGATATTGCAGTGACAGGTTGCTAGCCCATCGCCCGCAACACACTAACCCTTTCCCAGAGTCGACTCTTGCGACATCCACGGGAAGAAAGGGGGGGGGGTGCTATTCTAACCCGGCACCACACGGGGCCAAGTTTTATGAAAGAACATTATTACAACCGTGACAGTTCTTTTTTCAACCTATTTTCATAGTTTATTTACAGCATGCTATTAATTAAAACATATAACTTTAGCAAAGTCACGTATCGTTAAACGTGGCTATTGAAAACACAGCCTTGGAAAAACACCATAAAGTTGAATATTGGATTTACAATTAGTATGAGGGAATAGTAATAGTAATTGTAGACTAGTTAATTAATTCCGACGGGTAAAATTAAAAAGCTATGGCGACTAATGCTCGTACAATTCGTGTTTTCATTCGATTAGTATAATTATTTGTCAGTGTGACAGTGGATTACGTTGGGCGATAAAAAATGGCTGACGGCGTCGTGCGTCATCAGTTCTGACAACCTAACCAACTTAAAAAGTTATAACCTCCGACATTTTAGTTTCTAACTTCAGTATACATAGAGATACGTAGTAGGTACATACATCGCGCCTGTATTCTAAATTGGGATAGGCAGAGCACATTAAACGCTACTTAGTCAAAACCATGACTATTTCGCGGCCATTTTCGGCAAGATTGTACAGTAAATAAGACTTTGATGAAAGAGGTACAATAGTGACAGGTTGCCAGCCAGTCGCCTAAAGCATACCTTAGCCTATTACTTTAGCCGCCTCTTACGACATCCGTGGAAGAAATGGAGAGATTTTATTCTAAGCATGACACCACAGGTCAGTATAGTTACCGGCGTATTCTACGTAGCCTGACTTATTTAAAGCAATAGATAGAAAGACGTCAGAAATTGAATGATAGTAATCTCACGCGTTGCTGAACCTACAGAGCCGTAACTAACTAAATGTAACGCGCGTCATAAAATCGGTTGCGCAGTAAAAGCTGCGTGTGCGCCGTTAATTATTAGCCGGGTTTAGCGCCTCCTCGTAAAATTACATTACAAAGTCAGATCCTGATAACCCTTTACAGCCAAGATGTGTTAGAACCGCGCGTCACACCGCGGCGAGCGGACAAGCCCTTTGGTGGCAGTTGGGTAGATGACTGAAATAACTATTTAGTCCGTCAGATAAATTTTGAGAAATATATACACGGATAACTCACGCTTTAAATCGAGCTAGTACATGTTTCGGGCAAATTCGTAGCCATTCATCTAGGAGTCGGCTGCTGCTGCCAAACGCACACTGCGCGCCACTGCTCTATTTTTTTATCCGTAGGTATATTTTTCAAAATGAATGAGTCTCACGGTAGTTTCATATTCAACGTCAGATAGATTATCAAAAAATAGTGTACGCATATTTTTTCTTTTTACCTTGACAAGCGAGAAATGAGGATACAGTGCTCTGAAATTTCAGGTGACGTCACTACGTGGCACAATATTTACCAAGGCGTGACGTCACGAACTCCCACTCCAGGTGATGATCCTTTAGCGATGTTTCATTTTTCGTTAGGTAAAACAAAAACCACGTGTCTAATTTTTTTCCATAATCTAACTAACGGACTAATTAGAATGATATAACTAAGTTCTTGTCATTGCTGCTCTGCGGATCCGTTTTTTCAAATCCCGACTCGTCTCTCTTGATTTTTAAGTATTTAAAATGAAGTAAAGCACTAAAACTGTAGCCGTGGTAGCCCAGCGGTTCGACCTGTGGCCTCTCAAGCAGTCGGGTCGTGGGTTCAAACCCCGTGCTCGCACCTCTGAATTTCTCGGATTTTTTTTTTTTTTTTTT
>BHDV01008899.1:47417-84355 GCA_005406045.1 Adoxophyes honmai | reverse complement strand
TTTTTTTTTATTTATGTGCGATATCGAATTTGACATTTATCACGAGCTGTTCGGTGAAGGAAAACATCGTGGGGAAACCTACACACAGCGATGAAGTAATTCAACGTTGTGTGTGAAGTTCCCAATCCGCACTAGGCCCGCGTGGGAACTATAGCCCAAGCCCTCTCATACTGAGAGGAGGCCTGTGCCCTGCTGTGGGACGTATATAGGCTGATAATGATGATGATGATGATGAAAGCACTAAAGAAATCTACAAACCACCGCGAAGAAATTTAAAGTTGTGAGTTTAGTTCCTAATCCACACATTTGTGGGATTTGTGGCTATAGCCAGCACATTCAAACTGATAGATCTGATTGATGATGCTGATGAATGGATGAAGGCGTAGAACTTGTATTTTATTAGACTCGTGATAGTTAATATATGAAGTACCGTCGCTATGAGGTTAACTGGTAGATATCCCCTCGGGGATAAGTTCGCCTTTGTACGTAAGTTACATTGTTTTTTCTGTTATGTTGTTCTCTGTAATTGTTTTATGTGCAATAAAGAGTCATACAATACAATACAAGAAGTTCATAGTGACTGTAATCGCCCGCGATGGTGTAAACCAGAGGTCGGCAACCCGCGGCCCGCGAACATTGAACTTTGAATATTATTCTAAATACGTTGCCTGAGAAGCTGGCAGTAAAAAAAGTACTCCTCAAGTGGGTTTTTAATTTTACCTTTTTTAATCAGGGTTGGAATAGTTAATTCAATTATAAGTCCCCAGGTACGTCATACGCAATATTACCTACTACTAATAAAAGTTAACGTTAATACTACGACAACGTTTATGTGCAAGCAATTGAAAATGATCTATATCACAGGTACAAATTTTAATCAGCTCGAATAGTAACAAAGGACAGAGGAAAGGAAAGGAGTGTATCATGATTCTGTGCAGGTAATGTTTTGATACTTGTACATGTAATCCTATACTACCTGAAGCCACTTTTTTTCTACACCATTTCTACACCATTTTGCCTATTTCTGGCCGTTTTCTACTAAAAGGTTGCCGACCACTGGTGTAAATAGAAGTCACTTATGGAAAATTGTTGATACGAGTCATTCACGTTGTCGCTAGCGAGTACGATCACGTGGCAGTGGTTCGCGTCGGTGTGAGACGCGCCCCGATTAGCATGTTAGGGGTTATTCCCATTTTCCGGTGTTAAGTTGCGATGGTATCGTGAGCAGCTGCCCTTACACGCCGATTGCGGTGGACGCCGGGGCTAATATCATACTTTAGCAGTTTACAATAACAAAAAGTAAATACTTTGTAACGTGTAGTTAAGAAATTGCATTATTTTATCAAAACGTCTTAAACATAAAATCCGTTTAGCCGTGTAGTGTCGGGTTTGGAATATCACCTCTCCATTTCTTCCGTGGATGTCGTAAGAAGCGACTAAGGAAATATATTTAGGTATGTTTGAGGCCACAGGCTAGCAACCTGTCGCTATTGTACTTCTTTCTTCTACGTTTGAGCCTAACATTAAGCTTAATGTGGCTACAGAACGTGAAATAGTCATGACATGATTTTGATTAAGTAAGTATGTAACGTTTTGTGTGCTCTATCTAAGCCATTAGAGAAACACGCGTGATGTGTGTTCTAAAATAAAACTGAAACTATAAATAAAAACATTCCCCTAACTGTCAGTAACTGAAAAACTATAGTTTTTTTTGTAAATATAATATTAGGCCCTGATATTGTTTTGTTATTTTTACTATTCAAAGTTATTTTATGTTCAATTCTCTAAACTCCATGAGAACTTTTTAAAAAACGGCAGGTGTCTAACACCAGCCTTCTCAAATTCCAAATTAATTCATATTTTGCCAACAGCTTAAAAAACCTAAAAAGTTAATCGATTCTGAAAATATCGATTACCACCTTCCGCGTGGTTGAGTGCGATTATCTGTGGTGTTCGGTTACCACAGACATTGTAGACGTGGGAGGTTTATTTTTAATTTTAGCGTACCGGTGTGAAGTACTTGACAATAATACTGGCTTGCTTGTTAACTTTTTTTTCAGAATCAATTACAGTCTTACAGTATAACTACACTTTAGGCCAAAATTGATTTTCAAAAAGCCTCTGTTTCTTGAAACTAAAACTGTCATGTTAAACGGCTCTTGTAACCAAGAGAAATACAAAATGGGTGTTTCTAACTAATTCAGTCAGAGAAAGTTGTCTTGACACTAGATTGTTCGCCATTCTATGGAGTCAACTCTGTCTTTACACCAGGCTGTGACGTAAGAAAAAACGTGACGCAAACAAAAACAAGTTACGACAGCAAATACAACAAAATGACACTCTGATCGTAGTTTTTTCAGTTAGCGGTACGTTTGTTTCCTCTCAAATGTGTTTCGCTATAAACCATAGTTTCCGAAATTGATGCACAACCGAATTCTAAACATAGTAATAAGAAAGTAAATGTTAAAAGTTTTACGCACACGTTTTTTACTTTGTTTACCATTGAAATTGTGCATTGGCTTCAAACTCATCACTGAATCGAAACAATGTTTGACATTTGACATCCTAAAAAAAAAGTATTTCACGCAGAGGGTCGCGGGCTCGATTCCAATGCCCGTCTCTCCTTTTTGAAATTATCTGTGAAATCCAAATTGATATTTAACATCATGAGGAAACCGATACAACAACGAAGTAATTCAAAGTTGCGTATGAAGGTCTCAATCGGCAATTACTGGATTATTATTACTAATAGTCTAACACATTCAACATAAAGTGCCCCGCCGTCGGCTAACTGTCACATTTAACCATAAAAATACCTAACTGCCAAATTAAACCAAACTAATTTGGTAATTTGGTCAAGTTTGCCTAAGGTCACGTTTAATGTTGCCAGTTAACGCAATGACATGATTAACTGTAGTTATTTAACAATTTTTCGCAGTTAACGGCACGCCCCGCTCGTAAAGTTAACTATTAAGGTTAACTTAATGTTTTAACTGATAATGTACTTGTGTTAGGTTAAAGTTGACCGCGGTTTTTTGTTGAACTATATTGTAGTAGCTTGCGTTGGTATAAATTGATTTTTGTAAGATGTTAGCTGTTTGATATAACTAAGCATTTCACGCTTCGCAGCCATTTCTGACATATTTTTTGGTTTGAAAACAGATAGAAGAGGTAGTATTCCGTAGTATAGAGCGCAATAAGTCACACACTAAGCAGATCTATCTGTATCTGAACGGTTGTATGTAAATATCAATACTCCCTATACGATTCAATAAACACACACAGCGCAGATCACTTATTATATTTTACCATCAAGTGTCTGTTGGCACCGACATATGGAAAATATTGTCGTATCTGCTTAGTCTGCGAGCGTTAATAGAAACAAGTTGCTAGCATGTAGTCGAAATCATACCAAAACCACTTCAAAAATACTTCCATGGTCGCCTTTTACGACATCCACGGAAGAAATAGAGAAGTGTTATTCTATCCCGACACCACAATGTATTTCAAAAAGCAATTGAATCGCATTTTAAATCGCAGTTTATTCAGATACGAATCCATTACAGATAATGTAGCGATCGTTCGTTCCGCCGATCGAGCGCCAAAAACCAACGACGAAATGTCCGGAAATACAAAATGTCCGGAAGCACAAAATGTCCGACATTTAATACAAAATGTCCGACAGTTTCCGACGGCAAGTGGCAGTGGTTTAATTTAAATGACGTGTCGTTATCACTCGGTTTTTAGCGAAATGACATCGATTCCGCACACGATAGTTTACGTTTTGGTTAAATTATCCATTGGAGCGTTTAAATACGTATACTTTGATTACAACAGTGATCTCAAGAAAAAAGTTAGCGGGCACATAGCTGTGGGATTGCTACCAGTTCTTCAGTGAAATATTAGGTACCTACTTAGTGTTTTTTTTAATTATAAATACTTATGCGCTTCTAAAATATTTAGCATACATACATGTCGTGGCCATATCGTAGATTTGTTCATTTCATGAAATGCTTGAGTATTTCATGAAATGGTCGCATTTCATGATGTGGGCAACTCAATTTGACCAGTACGTCTAGTGTGTTCATTTCGATAGTGCAGTCGTTAACGAATTCGTTTGCGAGTTATCGCAAAATTGTATGGAAAGCGAGACAGCGCCGCCAGCGGAACGTTTGCACAACTGCCACGGTCGACAAGTCTCCATACATTCCGCGACAACTCGCAAACGAATTCGTTAACGACTGCACCATCGAAATGAACACACTAGACGCACAGATCATAAAATCGTCTACGTTTCACGATTTTGTCATCCATGTTTGGCCGAATCGTAAGTCGTGGCCATGTCGTAGATAAAAATTTGCTAATTTCATAAAATGCTTGAGTATTTCATGAAATGGTCGCATTTACATTTACATACATTATGCCTGTATTCCCGAATGGGGTAGGCAGAGCACACAAAACGTTCCGTAGACAAAACCAAGACTAGTATTTCACGTTTCGTGGATACATCAAGCCTATTTTTTAGGTTCTTAGTTCATTATTTCCTTAGTAGCCTCTTACGCCATCCACGGAGGAAATGGAGAGATGTTATTCTAAACCCGACACCACACCGCAAATAATAAAATAATAAAAAAAAGAAATAACGGAGCGTGTGATAGGTACCTACTTTGATTACAACAGCGATCTCAAAAAAGAAGTGAACATGTGTTTAGCAGGCATTTTGAATATGAAAACTAAAAGCCGCAAAAACTATACCTAATTAATAATAGTACTTCTTAAGACGAGCGAAGCCGTGGGCAAAGGCTAATTAAACATATGAACCTTTCTCTTGAATCACTCTATCTATAAAATAAACCCGCATCAAAATCTGTTGCGTAGTTGTAAAGATCTAAGCAAACATACGGACAGACAGCAGAGAGCGAATTTGGTTTATATTGTGTAGTAATGATAGTGATAACAATAGTGATAGTGATGGTGATATTTTGAAGACGGTACACGAGTACCATCGCAAACCGGGATTGTTGAGCCACTTACCTATGTTTGTAACTTGGTCGTGTAATACTAATCCAATAGCTAACATCTAGTCTGTCACATCGGTCTCTGATTACACGTCTAAATTGCGAACAGTGGCAAGTGGCTCAACAATCCCGGTTCGTGACTGTACTTTAAGATTGTGTAGAAAAATAATTGATTTACTTTGATACCTACTTGAAAGTTCGTAGAAATCTCGCGTATCTTCTTGGAATTTCCTTCCGTCGATTGTTTCTCCGATAAATAGGTTCAATTTAGAAATTTGAAACAAAAAATAAACGACTACTTTGGTCCATTTAATAAGGTCTTAAAAACCGACGTGTGGATGGCGCTTTATATTTGACACTTCATGAGTGTATCCGAAAAAGGATTTTTTTTTTTTTGAAGTTACGTCTTTCACTTTTTTTTTCAATTTACTTTTTTCTTTTTACAATAACAATCCAACGCCTTTACGTAAGAAACCCCATTATGAAAAATCTCACGTGAGATTGGGGGGTGGGGGAGGGGTTAAATAAAATCTCACGACATCTCACCAGGGGGGAGAGAGGGTCAAAAAATTAAAAAAAACACCTCACGTAATTTATGGACGGATTTTTAATATAGCACACATACACATATTCTCACGCCTGTATTCCCAAGAGGGGTAGGCAGAGCACATGAATTCAAAAATCCAGTGCCACGTTTAGCATTTTCAGGGTAATCAGATGGTTAAACGTGATATTGCAGTGACAGGTTGCTAGCCCATCGCCCACAATACACTCACCCTTTCCCAGAGTCGACTCTTACGACACCCACGGGGAGAAAGGGGGAAGGTGCTATTCTAACCCGGCACCACACGGGAAAACAAAATACCCTGTTTGTAATTTTCACAAAAATATCTGGGGGCACGGCCGTGCCCCCACCAAGTCGAGCAAAAAAGCGTCACGGCCGTACCATCCTTTTCTCGAAGCAATTCAGACCATTTTCGACCCCCTGTAACTTCATTGTGGATAAAACTAGAAGACTGAAATTTTCAGTAACCATGCAAGCATTGTAAAGACACGTATATTTCAAATTTCATTCAATTTGAACCAGTATTTTAAGAATTATAACGGGTCAAATTTCTTAATTTTGTCACTCACTGACTCAACGATCATCAAAAGTATAAGGCACTTCTAGCAAACCTAGAAGCTTCAAATTTGGAATATAAGTAGTGTTTGGTGTATGAATCAAGTAAAAACTAAAAAAACCGGCCAAGTGCAAGCCGGACTCGCGCACGAAGGGTTTCGTACCAAAAACTGCAAAAAATCAGAATTTTTGTATGGGAAAAAAGTAGAAATGTCTGCAAAATACAAAAAGGAATGAGATCCCATCAAAAACAATACTTGTCAAAAAAAAACAAATATATCGAGACTTGGCCATCGCACTAAATAATTGAATTTACATGTGTTTTCAGGCGATGGCCAAGTCTCGATATATTTATTTATACCATGTTATACTGACTTGGTATTACATGGATCTCACAACTTTTTACCGCAGAACAACTGAGTTGCGAGACTTGGTTTTTTTTGACAAGTATTGTTTTTGATGGGATTTATTTAACTGGTAGAAACTCTTCTTCGGTAAACATTATTTTAGCTTCCATTTAAATTGTGCCCGTTCAGTGATTTTATAGATGATTGTGAATTTTGATTCCCTTGACATATATTATGTAGTCAAGTAGGTACGTAGCTAACGGTCGAACTGAACAAATAAAATTCACTTCGCTAAGCTCCAAAAACACCATTAGCATCTCATCTCCACATAATCTCAAAACGATACGACAACAATCCCATTTCCCGCTATCCCATACAACGCGATTATTATCATCGCATTTTTCGACTTCCAAATCTCCATTTATAATTCAGGGGCAGATATTAGGAGCCCGAGGGACCCGGCAATAACGCACTTAAGGGCCCTGAATAATACAGGGCTTGAAAGCTAAGACGGATTTTTAGTGCAATTCCGGGGTGGCAGGGTCTTGCTAGGAGGTTATACGTACATACATACGTTCAATCAACCTGTGCAGTACCTCTCCATTTCTTCCGTGGATGTCGTAAGAGGCGATTAAGGGAGTAGGTTTAGGCATGCTTTAGGCGATAGGCTAGCAACTTGTCACTATTATACTTCACCTCTTCCGACTATTGTTAAACCTAAAACTATGCTAGAAGTGGCTGCGAGGCGTGAAATAGTCAACTAGTCATTGTTTTGTCTATGTCACGTTTCGTGCGCTCTGCCTACTCAATTTGGGAACACAGCCGTGACTGTATGTATGTATCTAATGTATACATTCACGCCTAAGTTACCAATTGGGTTAGGCAGAACATGAATTGAGTGTCAACTCGTGACCACGGTCGCTATAATACGGCCGAAACGTCGAGAGGTAATTAAAAATACCGTGATTAAGTCCCGCGTATACGTAAATATGAGTGAAAATCACAAAAGTTTAAAACAGTATACATAGAACACATGAAATTTGCTGACAGAACCATGATCATGACTTTTCACGCTTCGCAGCCACTTCTGGATTTTAGGTTTGAAAACAGATGAAAGAGGTATAATACTGACAGGTTGCTAGCCTGTCGCCTAAAGCATAATTAAACCTATTTCCTTAACGTAACGAAATCAAATCAAATAAAGCCTTGCCCAAACCTGCGCGACCAAAGCGACTGCGAAGCGGGAGCGTCTACCGCGCGACGGACGCTACCCATATACATCTATGGCGCTTTGCATACCTACGCGACGTTTCGCTTCGCTTAGTTTCGCTTTGCAGACGCTCCCGCATCGCAGTCGCTTTGGTCGCTCAGGTTTGGCCGAAGCCTTAAGGAAAATTTACATTAAAAACGCACTTTGCAGGCAGTTGACAAAAATTGAAATTAGGTACATTACATGTCGTCACGAGCGACCACAAAAAATAATAGTAAAGAGGGTAAGCATAAATAATCAAAAACAAAAGGCCCAGTAACCTGGTAGGACCGGTCGGTTAAAAGACAGTGTCAGGCCTCTTCACCCTCATTACTCCACATACATTGATATACCTACCTAATAACATTATGTTCATTTAGACATGCTACTGATATAGCAAGCGAAGTGTACGACTCATATCTCGTTGAGCGAAATATGCACACTCGTACCAATTTTTCTTTCACATGATTACTTTGGCGTCTCTATCGGCCATCAACAATCTTCTACCTCTCTACTATTCTCACTAACTTCTCCATCTCTTTCTAGGTCACAGAAGATGCTCTAAGCACCATGGACTCCCCGCTGTCTTCACAAGACGAGCGCGACATAGAAGTAAATGTGGTTTCCGGAGCCTCCAGCCCCGACATATCTCCCTCTAGAAGCCAGAAGAGTCCGTTCTACGAGCTAAAGAAGGACAAAGAAGAGAAGGCCACGGGATCTGCGCCGTATACCAGTTTTTCCATAAGTTCGATATTGAACAGAGCGGAACCAAGAAGAGAGAGTAATGTTTTGGAGGCGGCGTTGGCGGCGAACCATTTTAGTGGAAATGATGCTATGCTGTCGAGGTATGTTGGTCTTATTCTTCTAGATTTTTTATCATCATCATCATCACCATGCCCAGCATGTATATATTCGAGATGGCATGATGTTGCGAACAGAACGCTTATTTTGCGGCCGGTGCGATGGGCGCGCTCTCTCGTTTATAATATCGAATATTACATCCTATACCGTGTCGCTACCGCGCTTCGGCTGTTAGTGGGTGTGAATCTTCATCAATCTAAAATATCCCTTAAACTTTAATTTTTTAGACACAAATTTCAGCCAAAATAGAAAAAAAAGTTAATTTCATCTAATCTCAGTGTTGCCCTCACCATCGCCGAAAATCCCGGCCAAACGTCAGCTGTCACCAATTTACCCCGTCAAGTGTCGTGTCGTACAAGTCCGTCTCGTTTGTCCAACAGGGGTTGCCACATTCACCCGCCGTTTACCCCATTCAGATAAAGGCCGTAAAGCTTGTTCCCCTGATTAAGGGTAATGTTGGTGATGATCTTGGGGGGTCTTTTATGCCCTGGTTGTTCTGTATAGGGTTATATGTACATTTTAAGGTTAGGTAAACAAAAAAATAGCTTGTTTATATCGAGATTAGCTCGACATGCTGCGGATGAATTCATGACCCATTATCGGGAGCAACTCGTCACAGCGTCACACGGATACACTCACGTCTGTATATCGAGTTTAACTCGACATGTTTGGAAGACGGTGTTGAATTTTCGTACTGTAGTGGATGTGCCTTCACAAGGTGATGTTATTTAAAATGACAATAGTAATGAGGGTAGTGCGCCGGTATCAATTCAGTTGAGCACAAGCAGTCGCGCGAACAGAGCGGTGGCGTGCAATGCGCGTTTGGCAGCAGCCACCGCGGCTCCTAGATGAAGGTAGGTATACTGACTATCCCAAAACATGTCAAGTTAAGGTTAAGACGTGAAAGACATGATTATTATTTCCCGTGTGATTTCAGGTTTAGAATAACACCTCTCCATTTCTTCCGTGGTCATGACAAGTGACTAAGAAAATAGAATTATAATATTTATAGGCGTGTTTTAGGTGACAGGCTAGCAACCTGGAAGGAGGCAGGTATAATAGTCACAGGTTGCTAGCCTGTCGCCTAAAACATACCTAAACCTATTTTCTTAGTCGCCTCTTACGACATCCACGGAAGAAATGGCGAGATGTTATTCTCCACACGGCGTTTAGCTCCGATTAAGGACTGCTTAAACTGTATTCAAACTATCGACTGACCCGATAGCTGCAAATAGCTTTAAAGTGCTGTAATCGAGTTGCAACCGACGATCTTATGGTGGCCGGGCGGCGCGCGTTTAGTAGACTTAGTCACTAAACTACTACGCGGTAGAGTACTAGTTACTAACTAAACTGACTGGTAAGGTTTTAAGTGGTAGTTTAAGTGGCAAAGCAAAGCGCGAAAATCCGACGAAACGTTCCATACTCAAAAAGAAGTCTCGTTTAGCAGCCAGTTCTAGCATATTTTTTTATTTTAACTGGTACAACAGCGACATCAATGTGAATTTTATTAACCAAATGTGATGTGTGTGTGAATGCGATGTGTATTTCGTCAATGTTTTAACCAGAAATTATGCTGAAAGTGGTTTAAAACCCTGAAATAGTCCTGGTTTTCACTACACCGTAGCTCTGCCACTCTGCCGTCCCCATTTGGGAATACAGGCGTAATCTAATGTAAAATTCATTTATGTAAATGTGACAATGACATCTTTTTAACTTATTCAAACTAAAAACAAGAGAGTATCTAAATCACATCAATGCTATGAATCTTACTACGAATTACTGCGCATCTCGTTCGAGTTTGAAGTCACCTAAGCTCTCAAAAAGCAGGCGAGTAGCTCGCAGCGACCAGGCGAGTAGCTGCCCCTTAGCAACACGTCTGCGGCTCGCTACTAATCGATGGGCATTATCCGCCACGGCCAGCAAGTGGCTAGTTTGTTAGTTACAGGCTCTTGAATAGAGCTCAGGATTACGGTAGTTATAGTTCATTAGGTATGAGTGCTTTGCGGGCGGTGAAGTCAGGGACTGCTTTTAACTGAAAGAGGTGCAGGTTTGATACGATTCTGCTTGTGGGTTCAAATAAATTGCAAATTGACGCTTGAAAGGCTAATTGGGATGAGCGACATTTTTTTAGAATATTGGGTTTGAGGTGTTGAACAATGAACCACCAAAAATATGTAACATCGTAAGCAATTTGTGAGCTTATTTAAACATAGTTTCACTGTTGTCGACACATAAATACCAAAAAAATCACGATCGTTGTATAAAAGGCTCGTAATTATTTTATTTAATTTTTCAGTGCCTTTTTCAGTTCAGTTCAGTGTGTTTTTATTTAGTTTTTCAGTGTGTTTAGCTATCTGGTTACCCTAAAATTGCTAAAGGTGGCACTAGTCTTTTGAATTCATGAGCTCTGCCTACCCGTCTTGGGAATAAAGGCGTAAGAATATGTATGTATGTATGTAATTTTTCAGTGTTTGTTGTTACTTATAGCGGCAATAGAAATAATCTGTGAAAATTTCAACAGTCTAGCTAGCACGGTTCGTGAGATACAGCAGTGACAGACGGACGGACGGACAATGAAGTCTCAGTAATAGAGTCCCATTTTCACCCTTTGCGTACGGAACACTAAAAAAATATTTCAGTCAGTCAAAAATCATTATTGTAAAGTAGGTGCTGTAGGCCACAGTGCACAAACCGTGCGGGCCATTAAAAAAAAGTAGGTGCTGTCAGTGGATTAAAGTAAAGACGCAAAAGTCCGTGTTTACCTCGAACAATTTAAAATGACAATTTATCGCCAGCGGCGGAGTCATATTTCAAATTCACAGATTCCCCTTCTTAATTACTCTGTGTCCGACATTTTGGATCCGTGTCCTGTCACCGGCGCCATCTTGGCGTAACTTTTTAATTCGCCGGCTGTTTAGCTGTGTCCCATGGCCTGTGCTAATTAAGAAATATCTGTTTTGACATTTCGCCAGATTTGGGGAAGTTTTTTTAAAGATGTTCGTGTTTACGAAGGTTGTTATTGTTAAACTGATTTTAATTGGTCACTGTTTTTATTTTTTTTCGGGTAATGTAACGGTTTGTTTTGCAAATGGTTCCGAATTTTGTGATTTCGTTTTTTTTGTAATTATTTAATGAGTTTCACTTAAATAAGCATAATGATTAATCCTATCTCAGAATAACAATCGAAATAGCAGAAATACGTACAATCACGCCTATATTTCCAAATTTGGTCGGTAGAGCATTCGAAATGTAACGTGGACAAAAATGTTGTTCTATGTTTCGTTGCCACTTCTATACTAGAGACCGATAGGTACTTAAAAGATGGTAAACAATCTTGACGTGTCTTTTTATTTAAACATACACTTTATAAATCAAAATCTTTACATTTTACAATTTAGGTATGAAAAAATTATTTACTTTCATAATTGAATTGTATATTGTAACGATTTTCATTTTTAGACTGTGTATTTCAATAAAAAGACATGTCAAGATTGTTTACCATCTTTTAAGTACCTATCGGTCTATAGTATAGCATAATTTTAAGTTCAAAAACAAATAAAAAGGTAAAGTAGCCTGTCGCCTTTAAAGTACCTAAAACTATTTCCTTAGTCGCTTCTTACGACATACATACATACATACATATTCTCACGCCTGTATTCCCAAGAGGGGTAGGCAGAGCACATGAATTCAAAAATCCAGTGCCACGTTTAGCAATTTCAGGGTAACCAGATGGTTAAACATGATATTGCAGTGACAGGTTGCTAGCCCATCGCCCACAATACACTAACCCTTTCCCAGAGTCGACTCTTACGACATGCACGGAAGAAATGCAGAGTTGTTCACATGAAAAACTGAAGTATTGTATTGTATGACTCTTTATTGCACATAAAACAATTACATAGAACAATATAACATAAAAACAATATAACTTATGTACAAAGGCAAACTTATCCCCGAGGGGATCTCTACCAGTTAACCTGATGAAGTTAACTCGATCAGACCTAACACCTAACCTAACAAAAACAAACATCTTTGCGGCAGGACACTCAACGTCATATCGATTTTCTTTGTCAAGTAAACGCTACGGCGATTTAGTTGCCGAGAATTCGATGGGTCAGGAATTTCCAGCATTTTTTCCTCTAAAATATATAAAAAATAAAAAGTGTAAAGGGGGCGCTATATCTTCTGTCTCGTTGAGTTATTTACGATATCCGACTTAAGTCATAGGCGGGGCGGTTTCGCAGGTGATGGTGCAGCGCAGATGGCATACCTTTTTGTGCGATCGAGTCTGCGGCACACAAAAAGTCTGCGTGGATTGTATGCATTGCGCGCCGGACTTTTTACGCGTCGTGTGCGTCGTGTGTATATAATTGCATAGGTTCTATTCTCACAGACTAAAAAGTACGTCACGGATATTAGTCTGTCGTCTGCGCAGCGCTGATAGAAGACTTTCAAGAACAGGAAAAAATGTTATAAGTGACTACAGATCGCGAAATAGTCAGGGTTGTGGTTCGTGTGCTTTACATGCATACATCACACCTGTACTCCCAAATGGGGTAGGTAGAGCACACTAAAACATGACATAGACAAAATCATAGTTATGACTATTTCACGCTTCGCAGCCACTTTATCACAAGTGTAGTCTTCTAAACGGATGGAAGAGGTAGCATAATAGTGACATCGCCTCGTGATCGCCTGTCGCCTAAAGAACACTCAAATCTATTTCCTTAGTTGCCTCTTACGACATCCACGGACGAAATGGAGAAGTGTTAATCTATCCCGACACAGGTACAGGCTAGCTAGTAACTATTGTATCTGCCAAATCTAAATCTAAAAAATATGTAAGTAAAATAGTCATGGTTTTGTCTATGAAGCTTTTCGTGTGCTCTGCCTACCCCATACAGGCGTGATACATGTATTGACTTATGCCATATTTCTAAATCAGCGTTTCTCAAACTTTTTTAGTGACGGAACCCTTTTGTAAAGCGAAACACTTGACGGAACCCTACAATCCTACAAAAAAAACCAGCAGTTTTTAAAAGTATTGTTTATCCACCCGTCCGTTCATGCATTCGCCGCGTCAAAACTTTCGATCAGAGAATGGAGTTTTGTTTTTTTTTCTAAATTCTTGCGGAACCCCATCAGGGACATCATGGAACCCTGGGGTTCCGCGGAACACACTTTGAGAATGGCTGCTCTAAATAAAACGTCTAAACTCGGACCCCCGCCCCTTCAGCTTTATTACTGTTAGTATAATAACGTACCCATTTCCTGAGAGCCTTAATTTGTAGTAAAGAGATTAGCCACAGGGGCTAATACGACAATGCGGCCGCCATCTTGGGGAGCCCTTCTGTTATAAATTATTTAACGCCCTTAAGACGCGGGCCGAGTTATAAGCGTCGACGTCAATACAAGTAAAGAAAGAAAGAAAAATATTAATTGATACAAAGACATTCACAGATCAAGTCACAGTAACACTATGCTTAAAAGAGTACAGTACCAGTGCCATACCAGTGCATACATTACAGTACCAGTGCATACAGTGCCAAAACGTCCCCACTCAGCAGGATGTCCTGTCCCGAAGTGAGTCTTGAGACATATTACGAGACGCTGATTTTCAGTGAGGCTGCATTAAAACTTAAAACTAGAATGAAATGTGAGCGAAGTAAGCTTATGTGTTAGAGTAAAATTAAAGAAACTAAAGGTGAAATGAAAGGTAGAGCGAGGAAACACTTAGTTATATTTTTAGGCAAGTAAATTTTTGGTATACTTAGGAATATACACTAGTAAGTTTCACGTATGATATTGGGTTTAGAATAACACCTCTCCATGTTTTCTTATTATAGGTTCCAACTGTTGATCAAACCTAAAATTATGCTAAAAGTGGCTATGAAAAGTGAAAAGGTCACGGTTTATCTATGTAACGTTTCGTGTGTTCTACTCTATTTACAAACACAAGCGTGATTGTGTATGTTTTTCTCATAGTATTAAATAAATCAAAACCCCGCTACATCTCATACCTTGTACCACACAAAAATCTCAGCCTATATGAAGTTAAGAGGTTACTTATCGTTTTAGCCGATTTGGTAGGGCGGAATGCTAGAGGGGGACGGCGAGGTGTGAGCGGTGCGGGGATAAGTTTGTTTGACAAATAAGACGTGGTTGGCGGAGTGGTTTAGGGTTGTAATTTTTCGATGGATACTGTTTACAGCGACGTAGGCAGGCCGAGAAGAAGATGGCGGGACGAGTTGGACTCGTACGCGGCGGACTGGCCTGACATCACGCAAGACCGAGAGCTGTGGAGGTCAAGAGGAGAGGCCTTTGCCCAGCAGTGGGATACAATAATAGGCTAATAAAAAAAAAAAAAAAAACTGTTACTTAGTTATTGTTGGTGCGTTTTTTCAACGGTTCGTTTTATAAAAAAAAAATCGGTTGTCTGTAAAATCGGCTTACGGACGATGGTTGAACGTGACAACATAAAATTAACATATTTTACAGCATGCATTAAAAAAAATACAAAAAGAATTCTTTCGAACCGGATTTGAACCGGTGACCTATGATTCTACAGTCCACCGCTCTACCAACTGAGCTATCGAAGGTTGAGAATTGGAGTTGAAATTCTGATAAACTTTTTGCAACGTAAATGGTTTAATGGGACGCCTCAGATCGACGACGTCATCGAGGTAACGCCGCATACGTCATGTTTTTTGTGCGTGCAGCTGGCTCCATCGAATTATAAGACGTTGTCACGTCAAAATGCGTTGGTTTGGACGCGTGGAGAGAACGGATGAAACAAGGGTGTGCAAATTTATAAGGAACGAAGCGAAGTTATTTCTTAAAATTCGCTTCTCAAATTTAAATTATCCGGTCTTAGTTTAAGAGCGAAAGTTGTTTGGAAATCCGTACTAATATGTATATAAATGTGAAAGTGTGTTTGTTTGTTTGTTTGTTTGTTTGTTTGTCCGTCTTTCACGGCTAAACGGAGCGATAAATTGACGTGATTTTTTTAGGTAGAGATAATTAGGTAGAGGTAGTGGCCATGGAGAGTGACATAGGCTACTTTTTGTCTCTTCAAAACCCCCCATTTCCCTAAAGTGAGGGGTGGAAGTTTGTGGAGAATTCCGCAATTTTCAATGAAGAAAGCTATAAATTGGTATGTGTGCTATCTCTTCTGTGTTACCCCGAATTTAACGCGAGCGGAGCCGCGGGCAAAAGCTAGTTATTAATAAAAAAATAGTTGGGTTTCTTGCAAATTAATGTAATGTATCGGGTTAAGCTCTTAAAACACACATTCCCAAAGTGTGCACTTTTCTAAATCGCACGCTTTCCCAACATACATTCCCATTTAGGTCGTTGTGCTGATACATAAAAAAACAACAAAACCGAAGTAAAAATTGCAAAAACCTGACGCATATAATTTTGGCCATTCTGTACGTCTGTCCGTCCTTCCTTCTGTCTCACTGTTTTTGCATTTGTTCTACATAATTATATCGTAGCAACCCGTAGTTTTATACATCGGGACACCTCTGCCTCACCCTTAGCGTATTCTTTTCGGGAAAACATAACTTTCTAGTCTAGTGCTCCTATTAAAGTGTAGGTACTTTCAGGTCAATGTTCATTCATCTAAAAATGCACCTTGTAAGACAGGTTGCTAGCCTCTTGCCTGAAGCATACTTAAACGCATCTCCTTAGTTGCCTACGGACATCCATAGAATAAATATAGAGGTATGATTCTAACCCGATACAGGACAATTCTAGTAATAATACCTATCCTAGCTTTCAAGTCCAAAGTTAACCGTACAAAATGCAACCAGAATCCGATCTACTGCACCCTTTTGTCCCGAAGCGTCTCAGCAAAACGTTGCCAATAGCACCAATAAGTTAAGAGCTCTCAACAAAAGGCCACAACTAAACACTTTAAGCTATAAAGGCAGAATGCCTTTATTACCAGCGCGAACTGTCTCGCGTCTGAAAAAAAAGTAACCGGCTCCCGGGCGCGCATCGATTTTTATACTCCACTCCGGGGGCGGGGTCACAGCCTCAGCCAATCAGAGCGCGGTGAGCGAACCAATCACGCGGTATCTTCCATTCCCGGCGTAATGGAATTTGAATTGGAATTTGGAACGGGGGCTTTCTTTATCGATTTTTTTTCGCTATTGGCATTTTTCTAATTAGCCTTTGTAACGGCTTAAGGAGTATCGCCTTGGGGTTTGTGTAATTGGCGCCATTTTTCTTTCGTTCGTTTTGGTGATTTGATCACGAAAAAAAAATTGAAACAAAACAATGGAGCGATTATATCGATAACAGGGGTTAGGGTAATTAGTTTAGTGTTAGTTTTGTTTTATAGTTTTTTTGCCGTGTGGTGTCGGGATAGAATAGCAGCTCTCCAATTCTTCCGTGGATGTCGTAAGAGGTTACTAAGGCAAGTTTAGGTATGCTTTAGGCGACAGGCTAGCAAATTGTCACTATTTTACCTCTTCCATCTTTGCAAACTTAACTAAGCTAGAAGTGGCAAAGCGTGATATAGTCCTAGGATTTTTTTGTCTATGTCACGTTTCGTGTGCTCTGCCTACCTCATTTGGGAACACAGGCGTGATTGTATGTATGTAGTTTTGTTTCATAGTATATCTAGATTGGCTTAAATGTAGGTTTACTTAGGTCTATTGTCTTTGAGTTCGTACCTTTAGCTACGCGCTACGCCCACGGCTACGGAGCTACGGCGTAGCAAAGCGTAGAGCGCTCGTAGCTTCACTTTGCGAACATTGTTTTAAACGTAAAAGAGAAAGCGTAGTTTTTAGCTTTTTAGAATTTTATTTTCAATTGTATTGGTTTAATATTCTTATCAAATGTCGTTGCTTCAAGTTTCGAAGCCACTTCTAGCATATTTTTATGGTTTTAAATTGGCAGGTAAAAGGGACGACTAAGGAAATAGGTTAGTGTATTTAAGACGCCAGGCTAAGCAACCTGTCACTATTATACCTGCCAACCTAAAACCTAAAGAAATATGCTACAAAATGTAAAATACTCATGGTTTTCTCTATGCACCGTTTCTTTGCTTATTGTATAATAGAAATACAGTAGGGATGTATGTATGTTAATGGTAAAAATAATTTTAAACAAAAAAAAACCGACTTCAAATTAGCAACATTTTGAAAGTATTCTGTTTACTGAATGTAAAATCTTGACTTCATCAACAAATTATCGAAAACGCCGTACATCTCCATATAAAATTTGAAGAGTTCCCTCGATTTCTCCAAGATTCTATCATCAGATCCTGGTTTCGTGCCAATGAGACCAACTTCGAGTTATACCCTTTCGATTAAAAAAAATATTTGAAAATCGGTCCACGGGTCTCCGAGATATCGAGTAACATAAACAAAAAAAAAAAATTAGGTCGAATTGAAAACCTCCTCCTTTTTTTGAAGTCGGTTAAAAAAATCTCTTTCCAACTCATTGATCCTATAGTCATTAAACCAGATTTCACATCTACATCAATTACACACAAATTTTCTTAATTAAAAAACATATACGTACATAATAAACCGTACGTCTGACACAAAAGTAAATCTCATAATTATAATCCATAACGAGGTGTGCACGTGAGGGTTAAACAAATTGGTAACCGGACACCGGTTAACTCGTTACCGGTTAGCGAGTTAGGTTTAACTGGTCGAGGGATGCGTTAACCAGTTTGTTAAAACTGGTGCTTTTATATGCTAGTGATGGTTGAACACATTCAGAACCAAGGACCCGGCTCCCGTGTTATTCAAAACATTCGCGAGATACCGTGAACCCGGTAGCCGGGTTCATTTTGTACTAGCTATAGACTACTCGGTTCCGCGCAGATGTTTTGATTTTAGGCTTGGTCGTGAATGTATTAAGATTATTAAGTACAGGTCCACGCATGAGAGATGAGCTATACTCTGGCGAGGTTCCATCGCGTACCGGGATTGTTGAGCCACTTACCTATGTTTGTAACTTGGTCGTGTAATACTTATCCAATAGCTGACATCTAGTCGGTCACATCGGTCATTGATTACACGTCTAAATTGCGAACAGTGGCAAGTGGCTCAGCAATCCCGGTTCGCGACTGTACTTAACCAAATGTAAACAAACGTGGTGTTAGATTAGACAGGTAAATAGGTTTTTTTAACTAACCACATTTTATCAGATGTTCAAATAGTAGCAAAGGAATCTTACCTCATATCTATCGATCTGATGGACGCTAGTGTTCTAATTCCGATTGTTTCTGGTATACCTAAACTTAGGCACCAACAGAACATTTTTGATTCCTTCCTTTGCTAAACTATTTGAACATCCGATAAAATGTTTACTACCCGTTAACCTGTCAAATCTGACAACTGAAGTTTGTTTACATTTAGTTACGAGTATGTACCTAAGAGTATAGTGTAATCGAAATGATTATGGATTCGATAATGACTTCGTTTGCGAATCAACGCGGAATTGTGGAGACGTGTCGACCGCGGCACTTGTGCAAACGTTCCGCTGACGGCGCTGTCTCAGTTTCCATACAATTCCGCTGCAAATGATATCGTTTAACCATCTGATTACCCTGAAAATGCTTGGGAATACAGGCGTGAGAATATGTATGTATGTATGTATGATATCGTTATCGAACCTATGAAAATCAATTAACTTCTGAAACAACTTTCAGTTTAATTTTAAGTTGAGTTTATAGTGTAATACTTTATTTTAATTTTAAATGTGTATGTATAATTGTAATTTAATGTTACTTGTTCTATTTTGTTATTTGTTTTATAAAATACGTAATTATCATTATTAACTTCCCCAATAAATAAAGTCGCCGAATCAGCTAATTTATATTTCATTTTCGTAATAATCTATACATACATACAATCACGTCAGTGTTCCCAAATAGAGTAGGCACACGAAACGTGACATAGACAAAACACTCCGCACTTCGCCGCCACTTCTACCGTAATTTTAGGTTTGAAAACAGATACAGGTAGTGATAGGTTGCCAGCTTGTCGCCTAAGCATACTTAAACCCATATAATCATAGGCGTGACTTATTCTATTATTTTCGTTCAGATAAATTGACCATAAAGTTCCAAACTGTACAGAAATATCACACAGGCGATACATTTATTCCATTCATTCATTCAAACCGCTCGTCTACCGATCACATAGAGGATAGAACCTATAGAGAAACAATGTTCGCAACCCCGGTCCGCAAATAATTTGTTGATTTCAACATACTAAACGTCACCGTCACTGTCACAGAAACTGTGCAGAGCCAATAACCGTAGAGAAAAAGGCACTAGCGTTACGCGCGAACTTGGACCGGCCAATAAGAGCACAGCGATCACTTCAATTGTTTTGCGGAATAATTTCCGAACAACCAAGATGACATTAGTACTCTATAGGTTCTATCCTCAATGACCGATCAACAACAAAATAAACTTGCCACTCTAAAAATAGCGGCGAACAAAAAGAAAACCGTAATAAATCACTTTGCGAATCAATGGGAAATAGAGGGAATTGTCTATTGTTGGCAACAAGCTTTCTCACTTAGGTTCCGTATCGATTGCGGGCACAAAGAGGATTGCTTTGAGAACCTCTCCGAAGCGAGCCGTCGATTGCGTCGATATAGCGCCAGGAAGACTAACTGGCGATCAATTTATTTTAAGATTTGAATCTTACTTAACTTGCAAACCTCAAGCATATTTAAGTAAAGACAAGGTATCGCCGAAAATACTGGCACAGTTCCCAAGAAAATAAGTCATATCGGTTGTAACCGTCTGCGCCGAGAAGCGCAGAACGATATCCGAGAGTAGCCGAACGAGTAATTTATCTATATTGAACTTTATTTAAGCTGGCACGTTCACAGTACTCACACTTGTGCAATTTCGCCATACTGTATGTTTAAAATTAATAATTTTGATCAAATCGGGCCGACTTTTCATGATACGTATGCTGTGCAATGTCATGCCGCGTGCTAATTCACAGATACTACACAAATGCAATGCGTACGTCTGTCTTACGTGCCAGCTTTAGTTAATCGACCTATACCTGCGTAATAAATCAGTTTTGTGGCGCGGGAAAGTTCGATCTACCAATGATAAAAGAGATTAAAGTATATCGTGAAGCATTCTTTGTTTGGTAATACTGTACCGTTTGTATTGAAATACGTGACAGGTTGCTAGCCTGTCGCCTGAAACATACCTTAACCCATTTCCTTAGTCGCCTCTTACGACATCCATGGAAAAAATAAAGCGGCACTGGGTGAAAATCACGAAAATAAAGCGGCACTGGGTGAAAATAATGAAAATAAAGCGGCACTGGGTGAAAATCACGAAAAAAAGCGGCACTGGGTGAAAATCACGAAAATAAAGGGGCACTGGGTGAAAATCACGAAAATAAAGCGGCACTGGGTAAAAATCACGAAAACGCATATATTATATGCGTTGTTGGTAGTGAATATCATATTCACAGTTCTTTGGTAGCGCTGTCTAGTCTTCCCCACGGAACAAGTCAGTCTATTGCGATAGGCAGATCGATAACTGTAATGTCTTCTTGTCTTACAACCTATCGCTGTTGACTAGAATATTTAGATTCTAAATTTTATAATGATATACAAAATAGATTCCACCCGTCGCTACTGGCTGCAATCCGAACAAGCAAATTTTAAATTAAGAAATAAATGCCCGGTAATTACGCCTTTTGGGCACCTTTCCCCGAGGCAGCGGTCTCGGGGATGTTTTTCATTTCAATTTTTAGTTAGTTTTAATTAGTTGTAGTATTTTGTTTTATCATCATAAATATGTCATATTTTTTCTAGAAATTGTGATTGAATATAAAGTAGGTAGAGTCGTTTTCTTATTGGAAATATAATTACTCGTAACTACTCGTAATCGTAAGCTGTACAGAGCAGCACTCCTTTGCCACAGATATGTGATTAAAAAACAATCCGCCTTGTTTCTTGCGGCGTATTCTTGGCAATGATAATCTTTTTGTAGCGCTGATCGACTCAAAAAAGACGTAAAGACGTATAAAAATTGCAGTTTCAAACCTATGTCCATAAATAGTTAAATAGGTTTGAATTCCGGAATCACAGTCATGTCTGTAAAAGTGTGTGTAAATTCAACGAGTGTCTTAATTTTAACAAATATTATTGTTGCAGGTTGGGGCTGATCTCGCAATGGAGCGCCCTCGCGGGGCGGTACGGAGGCCTGGTGCCGCCCTGGTACTGGCGGCCCCACGAGCGGTCGCCCCCACGAGGTTGGTATACCAAATAACAGCGACATTGGCAAGTCACTCAAAATGGCTAATTGAAAGAAAAGAGAGAAAGACATTTATTAACAAAAATTCGAAAATGAAAAAACATTTTTCTTGAACATACATACATATTCATACATATTCTCACGCCTGTATTCCCTAGAGGGGTAGGCGGAGCATATGAATTTAAAAATCCAGTGCCACGTTTAGCAATTTCAGGGTAACCAGATTTTTGCTGAACTTATCTAAAAAAATACATAAGCCTTAAGACAGTAGATAACTTAATAATATGCATGCAATGGAAATTAAATAATTCCACGCCAAATAGCGCCAAAATGGCCGCAATTGGTAAAACGGTCGGCCATAAACTTGGCCAAATGTGTCGATAACCACGGGAAAAACGGCAAGGTTAAATATGTCTCTCAATCCGTTTTCCTTCATAGATAAGTAGCTAGTATATTTTTTCTTCGAATAATGCTGGCTAACGGTCCGGAACCCTTAATGCGCGAGTCCAATTGTACTCGGTTTTTCTAGTATTGTAATTATTTTAAATGGCAACACTAATGCATTGTGAATCTATGACGGACGCGTCTATGGCGTCACAAGCTTGCGGTCGTAAGGCGTCTCTGATCGATTACACACCGAGTTACCACTATTACGCGTTGTGATTACAGGGCTACAACTTTAAATGTAACTGATTTTGATTACTTACTTAAAAAACCAAGAATAAAAAACAAAAATCATGAGGAGCTGCTGTGGCTTAGCCAAACACTTAAAGCCCTAATAGACGACCAAATTTGGTTTGGTCCGAACCACGAACTTGGTTGGCTCCAAACCAAACAACCGAACAAATGTTCGGCCAACCGCTGAACACACATTCGAATTTGGTTTGGAGCCAACCAAGTTCGTGGTTCGGACCAAACCAAATTTGGTCGTCTGTTAGGGCTTAAACATATATAACATATATCACGCTTGTATTCCTAAATGGGGTAGGCAGAGCACACAAAACGCTACGTGGAGAGGTTTCTTGCCCATTTCTAGGATATTTTTTACGTTTCGAGTTGGGATGTCTATTAGGTTTATAGATCATTTATTCTCATAAGAATTTATACAATTCACTTAAATGAGAAACTTAAACTATTACTTATGTAAAACATGTCATGAAAGCAGCGCAAGAAACAGACTAATTACAAGATAAGTAAGTAAATATTACATTACATTAAATACATACAATTTTAACAAGTTATCGGTACTCTGCAGACAAAAGTGAAATTAGCGGGTAGGTTCGTAAAGCGCACGGTCACAGCTGCGCGACGTGAACTAGCTGGGCGCGGAATATTAACTACTAGATGCGGCCTCGGTACAGAAGCAATAATGAAATAAAATAAATTTAAAAATGCAATATTACAAAAACTTCAGTACATTTATTATGATTGTTGTTTATCTTCAGTGATTTTGAGTAGTAAGTTTTATTAGTTTATATAGCATTTATTTAAGTACTATGGCATATAAAATTTAATGAGTCACGTTTGTTATAACATATTTTTTGAGCCTATTTTTAAATATGCTCATAGATTTTGCTTGCTTAATATTTACCGGTAGCTTATTGAAAAGTTTTGCTCCTTCGTAAAGGATACATTTTCTTCCATAATTTGTATTAGTGACTGGTTACTAGCGTGTTGCCTAAAATTTACCTTAATCCTTAGTTGCTTCTTACGACATCCACGGAAGAAATAGAGAGGTGTTATTCTACACCCTACACGGAACTTTTCCAAAACAAAAACTACTGTCTAAAATCACCGCCATGCACACTGTTGGACATACTTAGAACGATTTTATAGAGAGAGTGTAAATCGTGTATCGCTTATACCTGGAAAAAGGGCTGCGCGAACTTAGTTTCTCTCTCTATAAATCTTGCCAAGTTGTATAATGAATAGTACCTATCTATAGATAAAAGTAAATGTTTAACATGGTCTCAAGTTTTCAACGTACAAAATAACGTTCCATGCCATTTTGCGGGCACAAAACTCAACACACCAACCACCGCCTTACGAGCAAAACCCTCATCTCAACTGGAAAAGCAATCATCATCACATCTTTGCTCTCCAACCTTTTAATTTCAGAGCCCATCTTAAACAAAGCACACCATTTCACGCGGCCGAAACCGACCGAACAATACCCCGCACTCCTACGATTATTCTCACATAGCAACACTGACAAAAGCTGAAACACGAGAAGTATACCCGTCTCGCTCTCGCTTGCGTGTTCCGCGTCTATCGTATTCGCGCGCCGCGTTCGCGCCAAAAGCGGTGTTGCTACGCTTTCGGACGTAATGTCGCGTGCGGTCGTTTTAATTTTCGAATGTGGTTTGCTCTGATTGCTGTTCGGGTAATCTATGTTTTGTGATGTTGGTAGACCGGATAAATGGTAGGGAATAGTGTTATTTGAAATTTTTGTGTTCAACTGCTGAATGTAAACTTTTGTAGCTTTTGATGTTATTGATGTTAACGTTACTTTTATCGTTGTTGTGTGCCGCAAAGATTTAAGAATAGAGTGGCTATTTGTAATCATTATTTACTTGAAAGAATATTCATCCTTATTAATATTATTAGTCCTACCTCTGTCTCGTTCCTGAGGGAGGACATTGGTTATTTTTATTCCGGAAAAATGCAGTTCCCACGGGATGGCTATATTGAATTCCACGCAGATGGATCGTAGGCTAGTCTTGCAATAAATTGTCTTAAAAAAAATCTCATCACCCCGAGATTTCAAAACTTGGAAAGAGTTTCTGAATCTGAAATTACTTTATTGTACTTATCTGCCTCCTCCTATATATCCTCGTGTGGTGCCGGGTTAGAATAGCACCTCCCCCTTTCTTCCCGTGGGTGTCGTAAGAGTCGACTCTGGGAAAGGGTTAGTGTATTGTGGGCGATGGGCTAGCAACCTGTCACTGCAATATCACGTTTAACCATCTGATTACCCTGAAAATGCTAAACGTGGCACTGGATTTTTGAATTCGTGTGCTCTGCCTACCCCTCTTGGGAATACAGGCGTGAGAATATGTATGTATGTATGTACTTATCTGAGCTATTGAATAATATAAAGGCTTGTTCAGAGTTATTCAGTCATGCAATAATACAATATTGCACTCACAACGTAAACTACTTAAACTCGTAAGCGTTTGTGTAAACAGTGGGCAAGCAACACGACAAAGGATTACGCACTACGGCTTCTAAAATCGATCCCAATCACGACAAAACCAGCTAAACACGACCGCTTGCATTAAAACAAAGCTAGGAAACCAGAGACCAAGTTACATTAGTGACGTATCTAATCACGACAACTAACCAACAAAACAAAACCTCCCTATACGCATAGTACTCTCCAATGAAAAGACCTAGTAAGACTGGTGCTCAGATTCAGATCCACCAGCAATGCAGGACCTCTCATGCGAATAGAAACCAACAGACACAAAGACCAATATAAAACGGAGATTCGTCTTTGTTTTAACTTTAAAATGTGCGAACAATCGAAATTGAACTTTAACACGGCTTTATACAAGCTAGTTTTGGATACGATGTAGCGTTGTAGTGATTCATTCAACAGCGTTGATGACATTTAGTTTCACGCCACGCCGCGTTCCGATTTCGAATTTTGCATTTGATTTTGGAACGCTTGGACTGAAGTTTGAATTTCGAATTGTGATTCGCACATGTCGATGGTTCTAGCATGATCGTTTGATTTTTAGTTTTTATTTATACTCAAGTGGCAAAATCGGCATGTTTTTATAAATACAAAATTTTACATTTACGGAAATCGACTATGACGACCGTAATTATCGATTACGTTTAAACTACAGTTATGTATTCAGGTCATGATGTCATTAGTCAGTTAGACACATAAGTACAGGTTTGTAGTGTAAATAATAAGTTGTCAAAAATGGCATTATACCTTATCGGTTTAGGTAGTTAAAACAATGTAAACAATCTTGACGTGTCTTTTTATTTAAACGTACACTTTATAAATCGAAATCTTTTGAAAAAATCATTTACTTTCATAATTGAATTGTATAGTGTAACGATTTTCATTTTTAGACTGTGTATTTCAACAAAAAGACATGTCAAGATTGTTTATATTGTTTTAACTACCTAAACCGATAAGGTATAATTAAAATACAATGAAATCAATGAAGACAATCATACCTACTTGATGTTTCCCTTTTAGGAACAATTTTTTTTTTGTGCTGTGTGGTGTCGGGTTCAGAACATCACCTCTCCATTTCTCCCATGGACGTCGTAGGACTAAGGGAATACAATACTATAGGTTAAGATATTTTTTAGGAGACAGGTCACTACTATCTCTCAAGTCTCAACCTAAAACCTAAAAAATATGCTAAAAGTGTCTACGAGACGTGGAATCGACGTGGTTTTCACTGTGTGGTACTTTGGGAATATAGCCACGATGTATGTATGTGACAACCATCCGGAAACTAACTAACACATTACTTACTGCTATAAATTTATAAGCAGCGGCAAATCACAGTCATGCCTCGGTAACCTATAAAAAACAGCCAACGCCGTGATTCTCTTTATTACAAATGTTGCACGGCTTCCGTATCGGGTGTCTAATGCGGCCGCTTTACGCCTCTGATTAACGATTCCAGTGTTTATTTGATACGCTGTAATCCGGGGGTTTGGCGGCTGATTTTGGGTTTAGTGGACTCAATCAAGATTCCATGTTCTTTTTATAAAGTTTCTAAAAACTAGCTGATGCCCACTGTATTGCGGCTGCTATGCATTTTTATGCAATAAAGCTTACTCTATGTCATTACTCGGGATTCTAACTATTTGTATACAAAATTTCGTCAAAATTGACTCAGTGATTGAAGCGTGAATTGGTTACAGAGTGACAGAGTTACTTTAGCATTTATGCCATTAATGGTATTGGTTTTAGAATAACACGTTACCTGTCCTATTCTATTATTAGGGAAATATGTTAAGGTATATTTTAGACGACAGGCTATCAGCCTGTTATTATACCTAGCACGTTTGAGCTCAAAACCTAAAAAAAAGAAGCTAGAAGTGTTTACATAATGTGATTCGTATGCTCTACCTACCCCATTTGGGACTACTGATGTGATGTGTGTGTAGAGATAGTGGTAGAGTTTCATTATAGGTAGAGTCATTATTTTATATTTCAATAAAATGGATAGATACCCATGTTTACATGTTATTTTAATTCGTGGGATCGTGGGCTAATGGAGTGTACATTGCGGAGTTTGAAACGTGATCCTAGCTGCACATACATGTCATGCCTACCCTAATTTTGTGCTAACTGCGTACTATTTGGCATTAACGTAAGTAACATAAGTTTTCTTGTTACAGAAGACTCCATCACCAATGAGGAAGGCTCAGCCGGCGGCTCCCCGCGACCCCGCAGCCCCCCTCGTGTGTCGACACCCCCCTCGCCTTCCCGCTCGTCCCCCCGCTCCCCGCGCCTCCACCCCGCACTCTACCCCCAACAATCAGACCCCCAAGACTCCGACCCGGACGTGGACGAAAGCGATGACTTCGACAAAGACTCAGAAAAGCGCGACCCAAACGCCAACCTTGGGAAACGAAAGAAAAAAACACGCACCGTCTTCTCAAGATCTCAAGTTTTCCAGTTGGAATCCACTTTCGATATGAAACGGTATTTGAGCAGCTCCGAGCGTGCTGGGCTTGCCGCTAGCCTACACTTAACCGAAACCCAGGTCAAGATTTGGTTTCAGAACCGCCGTAATAAATGGAAGAGGCAATTGGCGGCGGAATTGGAAGCCGCCAATATGGCGCATGCTGCGCAACGCTTGGTGCGCGTTCCGATACTATACCACGAGTCGCGACCGAATACAATGCCGCATACGCCATTGCCTATGCATCCGCAGTTTTCGAACGAGAGCGTGTATTTTCCCCCGCAAGCGCCGCAGCAGCTGCAACCGCTGCCGGCGTCGCCGGTCACATCGCGGGCGCCGCTGAGCAGTCTAGTGTAGTGTCAAGAGAAAGCCGCTGAAGCGGCTGAACGGTTTTAGAGTTGCATCCGGTTCCTAAGAAGCTAGTGTGCTGCGTTTTTTTAACGTAGGCAAGAGTTTATTACCGTTTCCTGCGGTGAAAAGAAGTGGTCTACGATCTTTTGCGCTCGCTTTGATGATTCTGGCTTATTGTAAAGTTAATGGAAGGAAGTTTATTTGATCTTGAGTTGCTTGTATGTGATGGGCTACACTGGAAAGTACTGGCCACATAGAATTGGAATCACAATTGGAATTGGAACATTAACAATTTAAATTTGGAACGGCTTTTTTTGTGAAGTGTAAACGAGAAACGGTGTGTTGTCAATTTGAATGGACAATTATTGCTTAGGAACCTGGGTTAGTGTTCAAGATGGACTAGTCATAATCATGAATGTCAAATGCCAAATCGTTAATGTGACATATATGTATAGGTCTAATTATAAGTTTATAGGTTATGTCCTTTTAAATGCCTATTTATAATTACTTTTGGGGATGGGAGTTGAGTACTCGCACGGGTTACTCGACTGCTTACTGTCCTAGTGTAAACGAATTGGAGAGCTGATTGGTTCAGAGTTCTGAGTAAAGTAAGTTGCCTTCAAGACCATTTGGTAGTGAAATGGGTGCTTAATAACAGTTTTAATAATTGCTTAACAAACAGACACTTTTTTTTCAATTTAAAAATTTCGTCTTTTCAAAATAGAGCTCTTTTGCTGATACTTTTTGAGTCCAACAGCTGCAGAGCGCTTAGTTAGAAAACATAGACTACCTACCTGTTATTATTTGACGTCTGTAGTTAGACAGTGACAGATTATATCTATCCCACGTGCGACTTACGCATTGCTGTGCTAAGCCGGCAGATAAACTTGACTGGATTTCATTTTCATTTACCAAACGTTGAAACCAGCATCAAATTTCACTAACTTATCGTCAAAGGCTAATTAATTCGATAGCATCACAGAATGATCTGAATGGGTTGTAGTTAGAGTGCACGAAACTGTTTTTAACATGCTTGGGCACACACAAACATTTGTATATTTTAATTAAAGTTTTTTATTCGGAACGCTTTCAAATATGATCGAAATTATCATTCGATTTTTGAAAGCTCCAAGTTGCCATTTATAAGATCAGGTTAATGCTCTACTAAGTCTCTATGCTAGGGACACTGAATATTCGGTGTTCTAATAGTTAAAATTCAGATTGATTCTTTTTCCAGCCAGAGTTTATACGTAGAATACAAAACGTCTACACTACGGGTGTGTTCAGAGATTGTTTGTTTTCTTTTATCGAAAAAAAATTTCGCTGTCGCTCAGCGCTGTTCATATCATTCTGTGCAATATAACGTACAAATTGTCATTCCATGTTGTAAATTATTGTAAATAAAAAAACGCTCTAGTAAAATTCTCGTGTATTTATTCAGTAGTAAGTATAGGTTTAATTGTAAATATTATGCAAAGAACTGACTATGCTTTTTATGAGTAAGCTACTATATTAAGCGTTACGGCTTTTTTTACATTCTTTCAATGCCTACATATTACTTCGGTACTGTAAAAAGTACGTTCTACAGCTTAATAAATTGTTCCTAGTTTGGCAAGGATCATAAGTCACATCAGATGCAGAACAAAACACTCTTTTTTAATTTGGCTTTACAGTTAACTACAATACCTACTTCAGAAACGACTTCTAAATAGTGTTTTAAAAAATTAAAACAACATACACTAAATAAAATTTCATTATAACTTTTTTCATAAAATAACGTATGAGAATTTTGTTGCAATTCGTAAACTACAAAAAATCGCGGAATATACATAGAGGTGATTCGGATACATCTAGGAGTGGTCTATCTCTGGAGTTTCGCTTGACACCTTGTGGAATCTCTTTTATTTTTAGCTAAGTGGATCATTTTTCTACTAAGTTAGAAAAAACTTGCGTGATATTGCAAAAAATACTGGAAGTTCGGTCATTCGATGCATTCGTGTTCTTCGCCTAATTAACGCATTTTTTTTCATCAAATGCTAGTTTCTTGAAATAAAATTACTCCAGTTTGACAAAAACCCCGCGTAAAATAGGCAAAGGGCACGATTCCATAGAATTACCGAACTATGGTGCAATAACCTAAACATTATTCAATGATTTTAGTTATAGCAAAAATATAAAGAATTGACATGTCGTAGAAAGAGACGTAAATAATAGTTCGTTTCTATTTAAGACGCGTCAACTTTTTATAGTTGCACTATGCTAGGGACAATTCTAAGGATACTGTGTTGCCATATCGCTTGGACGTTTGTTCCGTAATGTTGCTAGCTAATAATTAAATGATGCTTAATTCTAAATATTAATGTTATTTATTGATAGTAGTTGGGATCTTCGTCATATTGTAATATTACGCTAAGGAGGGAAATAAAACGAATATGCTGATGTACAACGTTTTTTATTCACCCTTTCTCTAGTCCCACAAAAAAACTTAAAATGGATGGAAACAGTATAAACAAGAAAAATTATACTAGTAAGATGATACAGATTGCTTTTTGCAAAATAGCCTTAGATCATTAAATTTCATCAACGCTGCATTTCTTTTTTTTCCAAGCTGTAGTAAGCAGCTAGTAAATATATAGGTCAAAGTTTGTTTTAAGTGTTTAAACACAGATGAGGCTAGAAATCTAACATTAGCATACCTCTTTCATCTATATTTATACCTAAAAAAGTGTTTGCTACTAAACAATAACAACGAATAGTAAAAGTTCAAAAAAGATAGAAAGCTTGGCTTTACTGTGGTAAAAAATGTCCTCATTGTAGTATTCTGGATACGAGTGAAATAGCCCGTTAGATAGAGAGGCAAGACCGGGAGAAGTTAAGGCTGCAGACCACAGAATATCGAAATAGATGACTCAAGTGTATGTACTTCGCGTGCCAAAAGGGAGCCAAAAGGGAGAGCAATGCTCTTCCTTTGACGCGATTTCATTTAGTTTTCTACCTCTTAGATTAGGTTTGCACAAAGACAGGACCACTTGAATAAGGCAGCGTCATCTTTGAGTCTGTTTTACTCGGAGTGTCAATTCCCATCACTAAAGCGCTCATGTGACGTTACAGTAGGTAGTGAAAAAGTGCCACGCTTGGTTTTCATACAATGCAGGAACTCGCGGTATCTATTTCGATGTAAGTCTGTGCTGCAGACTGAGGAACCTCCTGACGATGCGCACCGTATCACGGAGCACCGCCTTTTCATCAGATTCCTGAGCCAACCGTCTAGCGAGAGTCTTCTGAGATGTTGGTCGAGACTCTTCTCTATGAGATCGTTAGCTGAGACGACTATTGGGACAGTGGTAGTCGAGTGCAATTATTATTAATGTAAATAATGTTACACCACATAATAACATAATAATTAAATTAAATCAACAGCCGAAAAATCATTTAAATCTGCCGGCCGCGTGGCGCCGCTTAGCCGATCCTATCTACCCCACGCTACCCATCCGACCCGGAACATTACCCCATTCTGGGGTAAATGGGTGACGCTGGAAACACTAAGCGGCCGCTTCCGCTTCCGGGGGGCAACACTGTTTTTGTAATGATGCGGTCAACTTGACAGCTCGTTGGGGTCGTTGCACATTGACGATGTTTTGGAATTCGAATTACAAAAATTTTGTTCTAAGCTGCCACCGCAAGAAAATTGAATTTCGAATGCGAAATTTTGATACCTAATCGGTCCTCCTGGCACATACATACCCACAGCTAAATAGATCAAACTACTAACACACCTTTTTTAGTGGCGGGGGTTAAAAACGACAGTTCTCAAGTAATCTAATCAACCAATCGTCAAACAAACGACAATCGCAACAAACCGTCAACGGGACGTTTTCAATTTCGGTAATGAAGTGACAGCTGATAGACGGAGTGTGGCGGAAACTGCCGAAAATCCCCGAACGCAATCCGAGCGTGGCGGCACGCGTCGATGGCGCGATAAACATTCCAATTTTAATTAAATTAAGATTCCTCATGCTTGCGGTGCGGAGTAGTGATGGCGGAATATCGATAACTCTGTCGAGTGTTGACGTTTTTCATGAGCACTATGCTAATATAAAACGTATAGTATTCAAGGTGAGGAAGAGACACCTAAAATCATTACAACTACTGTGTGAGTTGACCGACTACAGTAAAATGCCTTCTTAAAGGAGAAATAAGGTAAAATAGAAGCCTTTTCGAGTCCCCAGATGTCTTGCCTTCAATTACAATTGTAAGACAATTACCTAACTATGACCAGCGTTTCCCAAACTATGGGTCGCGACCCACTGGTGGGTCGCGAAAGAATATTGGGTGGGCCCAGCCAATAGAACGACACACCAAATGACTGAGTCGATGGCCAGTGAATGAAGCTATAAAAGTCTTCCTCCCTATCACAATACGGTGAACATTAAAACTAAATACCGGAATAAATAAGATTGAAATCAAACTTCCCGTGCTTAAAATTAACTCACGGAGAATTTGACGTCAAAACTATGAAAAACAATTTCATGCTTATTTAACAACTTGTTTGATGTAGGAACTACATTGTGGGTAGTTTTTTAATAAAGTAAAAAAAAAACTTTATTAATTATTTGTAGTGTCCGACCGAAGCTTCGGCTTCGGCTTCGGCTTTGGCCACCTTCGGCCAAACTTTCGGCTTCGGCCAAAATTTGGCCGAAGCTTTGGCCGAAGCCGAAGGTTTGCAAATTGTAATTTGAAATTGAACGAACGATGCCAGAGCGAGACGGATAGTGCGCAGCGCTTAACAGAACAGCGTTTCGCTGACCCGATCGCATTGCTAGCAGTTAATCTTATAAATAACTGACAAAACATAACATAACAACATAGTCACACTTGATTTCGAAGCGAAAACTGCAGAAAATTTACTGTTGTTTTTTTTACTATTAGCAAATTCTCTCATTTGTTTGGGTCTACACACCTTCGGCTTCGGCTTCGGCTTCGGCCGAAGGTTTTCATGAAAGCCGATTAATCGGCTTCGGCTTCGGCTTCGGCCGAAATTGTACCTTCGGTCGGACACTAATTATTTGTAAAGTCCTTTACGAGTATTCATTATTTCTTTATGGGTCTCAACTTTGTAAACTCGTATTAGATGAGTCGTAACCCAGACAACTTTGGGAACCCCTGACCTAGACAGTATGTAAGTAGATTATGCACTGGTAAGTAGGTAAGTAGTAAGATATTAATGGTAAGATATCTAGGATACATTTATAGATGTAGAGTGAGAAAATGTGGGTTCATACAACTTGCTCATAAATTTGCCATTTTGCTATAGCTGACGTAAGAACTTATTTAACAACTAACATGAACAAGTCATATTTCTTCCGTATTTTTAAGCTCTACTGTTTAAAACAAGTAACGAGATGCAGAGACTTGGTGTGATAATTAGATTGTTAAAAATATTGTTTCTTCCATCAAAAATATTTTTTCTTCTGTTTGTCAAAACCCCTTCTTGCCCTTACTCCAGAATTTCGAACATCTATACATTTGTAGAAATTTAATTATTCGATAAACTTAAAATAATTACGTTTCCTGTATTTTTCCTTTGTAGTCGACGGACTTAGTAAGTAAAATTATATAATTTTAATCCAGATTATTATTAAAGAACTTTAGTACACATAAACATCACGCCTCTCCACCCAAATGGGGTAGGCAGAGCACACGTAACGTCGCATAGTCAAAGCCATGGCTATTTTACGTTTCGTAACCACTCCTAACATGATTTAGATTTTACTAATTCTACCTATATCATCCATGTCAACCCAATATTATTAACAAGATCAACATAAAATAGGTAACATGCATAAAAATGTATCGACACTCATACCTTTCCTGCGACATCACTAGCCCGACACCACTCGTTTAACCAACCTCAATCAAAATCAGACCTTATCCCAAACCTGCACGATCAATTTCACCTCAACTTCCACTCTTGTTTAAATGACATAATTAAAAATGTTTCAAAAGCCACTGTCCTTCGAATTCTAACGCCATTCACTTAAGGTTCATTTTACTGTGTTTGATTGAACTGCCGTGCGTTACCTCGGTAATTAGACGAACATGATAAACCAATGTAATCTCTGTCAGAAGGTAATAAAAGCGAAATTCCTTCGGTTATGGTCCGGTTTTCGTGCCACAGGCTCGTTAGCCCTAAGAGGTCTGTTTTGTAGTTTTACGAGTGGTAATAATCGAAGTAATAATCGAATTAATATTGGATCGCTTAATTAAATAGATGTGTTTATGAAGCCTGTCGCATTAATAGAGTATCGATAACGTACTTTAGATAAAGGACGTCTCTAAATTGATATACGCGGCTACAGTAAAAAAGTAAGAATCCAAGCCAATTTGAAGTCTTTTCTTGAAGCAGTTCAGGCGATTTTCGAGTACTCTATAATATATTTCCGTGTGGTGTCGGGTTTAGAATAACACCTCTCTATTTTTTCCCTGGATATCGTAAGAGGCGACTACGGAAATAGGTTAAGACTAGTAACTCGTTGTGGTAGGTTTTGCAATCAAATAAGTCAAATTGAAAATTAGTTTACCATTTTTTTCTTATGACTAAATCGTCGTTTGAAAGGTAAAAGAGGTTAAGCGACATTTCTTTTTAGTATTTGACTCGATATCATAAAAAATGGCGCTCAATCCCTTTCACCAAAAGTACCAAGTAGGTACTTTTCCCATGACAATATTAATCCATTACTACATACGTTACATAATAATATTCCTTCACTCCAAAGTCCAAACATCAATTTTAAGCACGCGTAAGCACAAAAAACGACAATTAATAAATGGTTAAAATGCAATTTACGTCAGTTTTCGTAACAGGTAACACCAGCTAATGGCTGGTATCGTGTCAGCCATGTTTGTTTTAAAACTTGTAATTATTCAAATTTGGAGCAGATGCGTTCGAAAGTGATAATCGATTTGACTCGCATGATGATGCCTTTACTAGCGGCTTTGGGAGAATTATACGAAAATTGACTTTATGTTGGTAGTAATAAAGTTTCTACCGTATTTTCTTGGTGACAATAGTAAGTTTGTTAACTTCAGATGCAACAAATTTATTTTGACAGTTGAAAAAACGAATGTCACTGTAAATTAAACCTTGTGTTAATAAGCTAAAGAAATAAGGAAATGTTTTTGATGCCATTTAGTTTTAAAAATGGCGTTAATTTCAGAATGCCGTTTAAACTGCACGAAGGAGTTAATGATACATTTAATTGTTGGATAGAGTTTTGTCGCCATAAGTTTGGAATAGTAATTAAGACAAAAAAAGGGATACATATGGCTGGACAAGTATTAATGGGGTAATAAATCCCGCGAGTCTCGTGCCTTTGACCATTACGGTAAAATAAAAATTATTCGATTAACTCTATTTTTCTTAGACCATCTGATCTTAAAGCCCTAACAGACGACCAAATTTGGTTTGGTCCGAACCACGAACTTGGTTGGCTCCAAACCAAACAACCGAACAAATGTTCGGCCAACCGCTGAACACACGTTCGAATTTGGTTTGGAGCCAACCAAGTTCGTGGTTCGGACCAAACCAAAATTGGTCGTATGTTAGGGCTTTTAGATAATCAGTCTAAAGGCTAGTTTAGACTAAGCTAGTATCTTAGTCAAGTAGCAAGTAATTTAGTAAATAAATGTTTTTGAACAATGAAAGTTTACAAAATTTTCATTTTCGGACACTTTTAGTTTACTTAAATACTCGCAACTCGACAAAAATACTAGCCTAGCACTGGGGTCGGCAATCTGCGGCTCGCGAGGCATTGGCGGCTCTTTGGATTCGAGGTTGCGGCTCCCTAGTTCCATTCGGAAATATTATTTATTTTATAAAAAAAAAGTTCTGAAACGATTAACGAGGTTTATGCATAATTTCTATCTCTCAGCCACTTGTACTCGCTTTTCACCGCAGCACCCCTCCCCCGCGACCCGCGTCGTCACTGTCGTCTAGACATGCCATAGAGGCAGACCAACTAGAGAAATAATGATGGCCACCCAGTTCCGCAAACCGTCAGTTTATCTCAACTTACAAACTGTCACAGAAACTGTAAAGAGCCAATAACCATAGAGGAAAAAGCCACTGCGTTACGCGCGATCTTGGGCCGGCCAATAAGAGCACAGCGAACGCCGCCATGCTTTGGCGGAATCGTCTACGAACAAATTCAATGACATTAGTACTCTATAGGTTCTGATAGTGTCTTCTATGAGACATGCGCACCATGTGCCACCAAAAAGATAAAATCAGAAAGGTCATGAAGATTGTTAACAGCATCTTGTCAAATCAAAGCACTCTACCATCGTCAGTTTAAAGAATTTTTAAATGAAATGGAGAAGTATTCCGGCCTCTTTCTTCACAATAAAGTGCGATGGCTTTCTAATGGTGTTGAAACATTTTGCTCTGTGCTTGAATGAAATAAATAGGTACATTCCTCAATGAAGAAGGCATGAATCACCCTGAATTAGAACGACAAATGGTTGTAAATTTACTTTGGTGGATATGACGCCGCAATTAAATGAGCTGATTCTGCTGATTCTAAAACTGCAAGGAAAGGGAAACCCTATGTTTTGGTAGAACAATTGATTTGTTTCGACAAAAAAAAATAGCTTCTAGTATTAATCAGGCTTAAGGGCCGAATCGTTGTCGAATTTAGTTACGTTAGATAACACAACTGTCATTATTTCCCGGATAGGTAGTTTATCGAAGTTATTAAGTTTAGCGTATCGTAGTTGGCGCTATAGAACCGATATTGTATTAACGACGCCACTCTACCTTATTGGAAGTGGGTGAGAATTGCACTGGTAAAGGCCAAGCCTCGTCACGTAATTTCACGTACATAAATACATAAACATACATACATACATACATACATATAAATACATACATACATACACATACATATATCACGCCTGTATAACCTGTATTCCCTAATGGGCAGTGATCGGCGATCGGATGCATTTTATGTCACTTGGACGTTTGACATCATGCATAGTAATGACTAATATGGATAAGTCAGTGT
>BHDV01008899.1:17086-29763 GCA_005406045.1 Adoxophyes honmai | reverse complement strand
CGAGACGTATGCGCACCATTGTTTCTTCTTATCCTCGAGGTCCACAACCAGATTTCCTCCGTCATCGGTCAAGGTGTTATTGTTCCGACGTCTTTGACCTACCATTTGATAAATTTGTTTATGCGCATTGAAACTATCGTGCTTGCGAAAGAGGTCTTCTATGCGTGCACATTTGTCAGCATAATAGGTGTTCAGAGCTTTTGAGATCTCTATTCTAATGGTGTCATCGATCTGTTTGTACCTGTCTGGATTTGTGCTCTTGTACAGTCGCCTTTCTTCCATTAGTAATGTAGGATCGCGTCTGTCATCCAATCCTGCTTCTTAACCAGTGGTGGTGGCTGTAGATATTTTTTGCAGATGTCATTCACATTTTCCTTGAGACTGTTCCATGTGACGAGATCAAAGCCATCAGAACTAGTGCGATGATCGGTTGCCCATTGGTTAATGGCATTGTACACCTTCACATGCGTATCGGGCTCGGCAAGTTTGCGCACGTTTGGTCTCCTTTCCAGTTTCTTTGGTTGAACCTTCTTCAGTCTGCATTTTACGTCAACCACCACTGGGCTGTGGTCCGATCTGATGTCTGCTCCAGGGTAAGTTTGTGCTCTCTTGACACAGTTGCGAAAGCGTTTATTAATCATCACATAATCGATTTGGTTCCTCACAACGTGGTCCACTGTGTGCATTGGTGATGTCCATGTGTATAAACGGCGTGGTGGTAGTTTAAAGAAGGTATTCTTTATTACAAGTTCCTTGTGTTGGCAGAACTCTACCAACATATCCCCTCTATCATTTCGGATGCCCAGTCCATAGGCACCAGTAACTCCCGGAACGATGGTCGAACCCACCTTCGCATTCATATCTCCCATTACAATAACCACTTCATGGTCTACACACGGTAAATAAAATTAACCGTAGTATTTTACGGCTAAAAACCGTCCGTGGAAAAGAGGCCTTAAAGGCCATTAACATACTGCCACGCACTACGCTGAATTTTGAGTGTAGACGCACTACGCGCGTTTGCGGGAGTGTAAATAATATGTAGATCCGTACGTCTAGTGCGTTGGAAATAATGTATGGAAACTGAGACAGCGCCGCCAGCGGAACGTTTGCACAACTGCCACGGTCGACTTGTCTCCATACAATTCCGCGATAACTCGCAAACGAATTCGTTTACGACTGCATGATCGATTTGAACACACTAGCTAGACGCTCTGCAGCCTCTGCACTCTGCACCATCGTGCGGGTTTTTACGCACTCGCGCGCGTAGTTGCGTTTTCCATATTAAAGAACTTAACCCTATCACTATCAACTTAAAATATTGCCAAATTAGATACCGATTACCTAAACTGTGTCCACTGTCTATATTGCAATAGAGTTTTTAATTATTTAGCTACAATATCAAATTTACTGTCTCAATTCTTCGGTGGGCTACTTAAATACCCAAATCGGATATCAAAAATATTTAAAAACAAGAAAAAACATTTTACAAAATTAAACAAAAGGCCAAACAATCACTTTCTTCTAAAAGGCGGTATCAAACAAACGAAAAAAATGGCAGACGCCGAGAAAAAAAACGTTGTCTATGGTAAACAATAGAGCTACTGCCTTTAATGCCAACAAAGGAACTGATCGAACCATAGATAAATAATATTTCATATTCGCCGCTCGCTGCCAAGGCATAGGTGGTAGCGTTTATTGTTATTTTACTGCCCAGCAACGCACACCGCCTGTATTTGGCATGTCATCACTTCATCAGTATTATTCATTTCTTCATTATAATCCAATGAAAATAATTTGTGTCTGTATTTATATCATTCATCTGTCCTCTGCCTGTGGTGTCGGGATAAAATAAAACTTCTCCATTTCTTCTGTGAAATCTTAAGAGGCGATTAAGCAAACAGGTTTAAATATGATTTACGCGACAGGCTGGCAACCTGTCACTATTATACTACTCTTCCATCTATTTTCAAACCCAAATTATGCTAGAAGCGCTGCAAAGCGTGAAATATTTAGTCATAACTACACAGGCGTGATTGTATGTATGTATGTATGTATGTAAAAAAGTGAAATCGCCGCCGCTTGTGCCCCGCGCCCGTCTGGCGCGCTAAGGGTGCTTCATACGAGTTATTAGCCCTTTTGTGGAGTGCTCTTATATTTCACGCAGCGCCGCTCGTGGGAGGGGCTTTGTTTGGCGCTAATGGCGATAGATACCAACTTAACGGGGGAAAGTTAAAGGAATCAAGGCCATGCCATCAGCCACAATAGGCTAGACTCCTGAAAAATTTGCGCGAGTTTTTTAGTTAAAAATGTTGTTTATGCATAGACTTCTTTTGGTGAGAAGGTTTTAATTTCACTCCCACGCAGGGGTAGAAAACGTTAAACCTTTTGTTTATTATTTTTTAAATTGTCACTGGCCACTAGGGGGTCCGCTTAAATTAAAATTAATAAAGAAAAAGTGCTCTTTTGTCTGTTTTTTATTTATTTATAAATTATCATTTTTAATGCTGTTATAATTATAAACACGAAATTGACTGAGAACTTCAGGAGAACTTTTTGATTGTAAAAGTTATAGCAAACATTTTTAAAAGGGTATTTTAATAATTAGACTTACCTATTCTGTGTTTGTTTCATAAACTTCAAAGATCCCCTAATTTAAAGGTACGCGTCATCTTTAAAAATAACCATTTTGTCAAATAGTTCTTATGCCATTTAAAATGAAGCTTACATTTAGATTAGACACGCCTTAAAAAAATACTGCTTTAAGGCCATTTCGGTAGCCATGCCTCCGTGTGCAGCGCCAGACAGTATTAACGGCATTTCGCTGAGTTAATTTAAACTGAATCATCTGTAAACTAACAATAACACGAAACAATAACCACTACCCGAGTAAAAGGATCGAATGCGGCTAATTTAACTCGAGTGCAAGCAATGGCGCGGAAAATCACAAATTTGTCTATGCCGCCGCATACTTACTTCTACCAATGGCATAATTTTGAACTACAGTGATTCAGTACTATTTTGTTCATTTTACATAGACAGTGGCGCCAATGTTGACGGTAACTGTAAGTTTGTCGCAAATTAAAATGGCCGTTTGACAGATGGAAAAAGCGCGCCAAAAACCCTTTGGGATCTGTCAAACGGCAGATGGCGGTAATTTGGTGGATATTGTTGACAATTTTCTTTGTTATTTATTGTAGTGTGATAATTGTCTCGACGGCAGCCTGTTAGGTTGATTAAGTTGTTTGATTGGATGTTTCAAATAATCGGGCTATTAAATTTGTTTTTACGAGAAATTTGGACGAATAGTTTTCTTTTATGGCACAAGACTCACTATTGGACATAGAATCCTATCTTCCAGAAGATGAAAGATATTAAAGATGTTGATGAAGAAAAAGAGGTATGTCAGGATCGCAGCAAGAGGAACAAGGTGGTCTCTTCCTACCCCTGTAGGAAAGTGGGGTGACGGTATGAATGTAGTAAGCAGAGCACACAAAACGTTATATAGATATGTACAACAATTTCATAATTTCAAATACTTCTCTCGCTTCATCCGCATTCAAACCTCTCGCCATACGTGCTTGTCGGTTTCGGCTACTTCCAATTTGTCCTCTTTTCTTGGTTTTATTTTCTAACGTAAAAAACTAAACTAGTCGACGATGTCAACATCGAGATGTTAAAATAAGATGTCATGTTGTATGGAAAATTTTGCAGGCTTTCATCATGCCTGTTCCCAAACGGGGTAGGTAGAGCACACGAAACGTGACAGACAGAAGTATGACTATTTCCCGTCTCATAGCCACTTCCAGCATGATTTTAGACATAAAAGATGGAAGAGGTTTAATAGTGACGCCTTAAACATACCTATGCCTAAGTAAACTATTTCCTTAGTCACCTCATACGACACCCTCGGAAGAAACGAAGAAGAAGAAGTTATTCTCTCAACATCACACAGGATTTAGTTACTAAGAGAAATCACCACTGCATTGTTTAGCCTCAACAAACATTGACATCAAAAAGCCCCACCCCATTCATTCGATCATTTAACTAGTGTTTATTCTCATTAAATACCCCATTGCACTTAGCCCGTCCCCGTGGCCCCATCGCGGGCCCCACGGGACCCACTGGGGCCCGCACGGGGCCCAGTCCATAAAATTTGACAGTGTTTTGCCAGTTGGCAATTTTTGTGGGGCCTTCGTTTTTTGGGGTGATAAAATTTAGTGGTTTCTTGTGTTGTGGAAATATGGTTAATTAGTATGGTTTTTATAATGGCTGGAATTTAAATAAAGCTTTTACAAACGTATTTGTCGGAGAAAGCGCAATATATTTAGCAATCTATCTCTTCTAGGTTTAGTTTTAAACATAAAACTACCATGAGACTCACTCATAGAGAAATAAAACGGATCTAAGTACTCACGTTTTTATATCGAGATAAGCTCGACATGTTTCGGGCCAATTCGTGGCCCATCATCAGCGGATAGACGCGCACTGCGGGCTGCCGCTCTTTCCGCGCGACTGCTTGACGCAAGTGACAGCGGTTCGTAACTACCCACATTGTCACCTTCGCATTGCATTGCATTGGCCCAAAACATGTCGAGCTAATCTCGATATAAAAACGTGAGTAGATCCGTTTTGTTTCACTATAATTAGTTATAGTTTCATTATTCATTAAAATACATCGTGTGGTGTCGGGTCTTAAACAACACCTCTCTGTTTTCCCCGAAGATTTCGTAAAAGGTGACTAAAGAACTTGATTTTTTGTTACCTTCTTAAGGCAACAGGCGTTCAGGCCGTCGACTATAGTTTTTTTTTTGTGTGAAAGAGTAACAAACATCCACACATCCATAATATAATTATCCAATTTCCAAAATTTACAAACCTCATTTTAATCAACCTGCCTTATAAAAACAAATTAGAAAGTCAAAATCAGCCAGCAACAAAACATTAAAACGCTAATTCGAAACAACCAATTCGTCACAATAATCGGATTCCAAATTCAAACTCCTTGTTTGCTAACAGCGAATCAAATTTAACCACCGAATCGAAAACAAACATCTCAATTCGAATTTCGAACAGGCTTATTCCAAATTCAAATAGACAATGCTGGCTGAAGAGGAACATTAGGGATTTGAGGGCGCGACGTACAGTGGCGCGAAAGTGCCTACCTATTTTATTTTTTATATAACTAATTATTGAAACATATTAGTATAATCCGGTAAATGTAATCTGTGCTTGATGGGTTTTGTTTTAAATTTAATAGAAATATCACAATACATTTCGAAAATGTAGAGTTCATGTTCAACTTTACTACATTCATCTCCCAAAATAACTGGGCAATAGGTATTTTAAGTAGTAGGGGTAAGTTTGCCCATTGCAAGACAATTATGAAACAAGCGATACGCGGACTTACCTGCACTACTTAAAATCTTGCCACGTTAAATGCCAACATAGCCTACAAATACAAGTAAATACAAACAGCCTATCTTTTTTATTGAAGAATATAAAAATGCTCCACAAAACGTGTCATAGTCATGGTTTTGTCTACGTAGCGTTTTGTATGTTGTGCCTATTCCATTTGGGAATACAGGCGTGATGATATGTTTAAAAATGTAGGTATAAAATCACGTTTAACCATCTGATTACCCTGAATTTGCTAAACGTGGCACTGGATTTTTGAATTCATGTGCTCTGGCTACCCCTCATCGGAATACAGGCGTGAGAATATGTATGTATGTATGTATAAAATAAGTGTTGACTAAGTAATAAAAAAATAAAAATGTATAAAACAAGAAATCCCGTGTATTCTCTCTTTTTTTTCGCTCCTGCGCGCAGAATTATGTTTTCATTTCTATTTCTCTCTTTTCTTTTATTCATAACATTTTTTCGTACAAAATACATTCGTCAACAAACTAACGTTTAACTGTCCGTCGCCCCTTACAGAGCTATTACACGACCGGTTGGCCAAATGGCGCGAAACCCGACCCCCGCTAAAACACGGCCGCCATAGACAACAGATTACACAGATAATATAATGTAAAGTGGAGAGTGGCCATAGAGAATAGATGATGGGTCGGAGTAATGACAAAATGGAGATGTAGTTTAGTAATGTATTAACAAGGTTCACTACACATAAATATTTACGTAGGTAGTTACTTATTATTTAAGTATTAAAATAATACAGTTAGTCGAGTTTACAGTTAATGTCTTTGATAGCGACGATGTGAACTATTTACATGGATAATTTGAAGTTTGAAATGATTTAAATATCCTGTGTGGTGTCGAGTTTAGAATATCACCTCTACATTTTTTCCGTGGGTGTCATTTGAGGTGACCTAGAAAATAGGTTAATGTATATTTTGGGCGAGAGACTAGCAACCTGTTACTATTATAGTAAGAGGCGACTTAGGAGATAGGTTAAAAGTATATTTTAGGCGACAGTGCTAGACTGTCAATATTAAATCTGGCAACTGAAACCCTACAAAAATATGCTAGAAGCGGCCACGGAGCGTAAAATGGTCATGGTTATGTCTATGTAGCGTTTCATGTGCTCTGCCTGCCCCATTTAGAAAAACAGGCGTGTTGTATGTATGTAAATAGTTTCCGCCGTCGGTAGAGAGTTGAAAACTTTTTTATTGTACTGTGTTGTGTCACTCAATTAAAAAAAAAACATATTACAGAGGCTTTTCTGTCTGTCCGTCCATCTATCTATCCCAACTCTACCTCTCGACCCGCATGTGTTACTGTAGGCAGTACGACAAGATTTTTTTAGCCTTAAGAGGGCGCAAACATTTTTTACGAACGTAATATAAGATCAGGTGGGGGAAGAGAAATTCAGGGGCAGGGCAGAGGTAAGAGGCGCCACACACCATAACTCGTCGAGTTATGAGTGATTATGGTCTGTAGAGCCCTCTTATCTCTGCGTTTCTCTTCCCCCACCTGACCTTAGTGGTTTTGGACCAATGTTTAAAAAATCGTGAAAAATAAATTAACTCATATTTAGCCATGAAAAAAATATGGTTATACTAAACATATTCTGTAAATTTACAATAAAATTGTTTCATTTGTAATTACATTAAAATCAATGAGAAAAAAAATAAAGTAATGGTTCAACTTTGAAATTATGTAAAATGATATTTGAATAATAAAAACCAATAATTTGATTCATGTTACACCGTTATTCCCCAGTAGATTATATTGTCTATCAGATAATAACAAGTTTATATCGTTTATGGTAAATTTTAATGGAAAATTTTCAAGTGAAAGACAGCTCTGACGCGTATTTTTGTGAAAACCCTTCAACAAATTGGCTAAGTAAAAGAAATCTGTGTTGCTAATAAAATATTTTTTTCCGTTAATCCCTAGAAAAAGAGTTTATTTATATGTTACAGTAGTTTTTCTTTAAAAACTTAAGGATTTATAGCTTTCTAAAGCATTTGAAAAACATCAAAATCACCGAATTTTGTTTGCACGCTCTTAAAAGCCACTCTTTCCCGTCGTGAGCATGCACTTGCCAATCGTTTTGAAAAGTATTCAGGTCGTCGCCATCTTCTCTTAGGTCTCCCTATGCTCCTTTTATAAATATTTATTGGGATAGCTATAAAATAAGGAACTTGGACAGAGGTACATTTTTTTTGTTCACGACCACAGAATAGGTGTGTTATTTTTTACTGAGTCTTATCCATCATTTAATTTTATAAAATTGCATTTTTTGTAATTACACCTTTAAATGGCACTATTTAATGACTGATTAGAGCTAATTACCGACTCTGAGTGCCGCAGAAGTTAGAGTAACTGGCCATTAGTAAAGCACTTGCCAGTTAGCGAGTTGGCAACAAAGTTAAATTAAAGTACTTTTACACTAAAAGGTTAACATTGAGGCCAACTGCCCGCTCGCTGGGTGATTCCATGTTTCAAACGTACATCTACAATCAAGCTAGATGCAAGTCAAAGTACAGTCAAATGTATCAGGGTACAGCTAGATTCAAGCTAGGTACAAGTCAAGGTACAGTCAAAATTATCTAGGTACAGCTACAATGCACACGTGTTACATAGATTTATTGTAAATATTGTACCAATCTTTTGATGTACCTTCTGCAAATTATTGAATAAATGTTATTATTATCATTTTACAATCTCAAGCTAGGTGCGAGTCAAAGTATTAAGTATAGTCAAAATTATCAATATTATCTCAATCAAAGTAGATACATATCTAGGTACAGCTACTTAGATACAAGTTAAGGTACAGTCAAATATATCTAGGTACAGCTATAATTAAGCTAAGTATAAGTCAAGGTACAGTTAAATGTATTTAGGTACAGCTACAACCAAGCCAGGTACAATGATATTTAGGTACACTAGCCTCTACCTGCGACTTTGCCAGCATACATATTACTAGTATACAGCCCTGTGTAGAGTAGCATTACATCCCTCCATTTCTTCCGAGGATGTCATAAGAGGCAATCAAGGAAACCTGTCGCTACTCTTTTGTCATACTTTAGAACTAAAATTACATATTAATACTAAATGTTGCAAATAAGGTGTTGAGGTACAAAGTCAAAACGCAAAGGGAAGTGTTTGGCAACAGATGGTAAAAAAAAAACAAATTTTGTCTCAACAAAGGCGACATCTATCACTTTTACCGCACACTAACTCCAAAGCAAACGACTTCATTAAAATCCGCAGAACCACCCTTCCCGCCATTCATCTCAACATTAGGGCCGACATACATCCCATTCTACCCTCCTATCTATTTTTAATGTGTATTCACAAAGTCATTCATCTCGCTTTAAGATAAGGTTCAATTTTAAACAACGCGACTAAGTGAGATGCGAGGTTGGAGAGGTTAGCCGTGGATTAGGCCGCCTGTCCGTTGGGACAGCGTAATGCTCGCCTAATGGCATAAACACATATTTTCAATTCATTCGGACGACTATTAGCGTTTTATTGGCATCATTTATTAAGCCACAGGCTTTAATGTGGAGTTTAAAAACACTGGCCGGCAATTCGTTAGGTTGGTAATTTTGTCTATGACATTTTGGCGGGAGCGTTTGGAAGGTTTCGCACTTGAAGTTTTTTTTTAAATAATAAGTAGGTTGAGTTTGGTCGCGTTTTCATTGCGTAAATGTAACTAGCCACTAATAAAATGAAAAATGAACATCACGCTTAGTTAAATAGGTCACTAGTGATTACTATTTTATTCAAAATAATCCAATTAAAATTAAAACAGCCACACCCCGACATGAAAACAGTAGTAATTTTATTCATAAACACTAATTGACACGAAAACTGATTCGTATAGACTTAATTACTTTGCGCCCTCCACAACGAATTACCTAAAGCACTCAGCGATTCATCTTCATGCGAGCTTTGTAAAAAAAGCCATCAAAATGATAGCGCTTTTAAAAAACAAAATGGCGTATGAACAGGCTATTCTACGGTTCTTACGTCTTTTGTCTTTAGGCTGTCAGTTCTGACGTTTCGATTCCGAATTCAAACGGACCATCTGCCACCACAATGGGCACTTACATGCGTGCGCACTTCGAATGCTTTTTTCGAAATCGAATGTCGTTCCGCGCAGAGGAAACTCGACGCCACCCTTTTAGATTAGAGTGTGAATTGGAACGTTTTCCTCTGGAACGAGGGAGCAGTTTTTGTACGGATTACGTATAATGAATCGTAAATTCGATCTTTGACACCTTTTTCATTCGGTTTCGGGTGCGTACATGTCTATGATTGTGTTTAATGGGAAGAGATGTCATCCGGGCCCGCTTTGTATTAGACCTTATTTTGTACGAGGTGGGTGTATTTTTATGTGTGAATGGGTGAGTGTGTGTGAATTAAAATGTATTTAGCGGGTATCGGGGTGATTGGTAGGGTGGGTTTTAGCTTCTCCGTTTTATTTGATGTAATTGTATTTTGTTGGTAATAGAGAACATATTTGTGAATGTGAGAGGGTTTGTCAGTTATTGTAATATGAATATTATTTCCTGAGCGTTTAAATTTGTTAAGATTTATTGCTAAATTTCTGCTGCTGGTTGTGTGCAAAGCAAATTAGCATACTCATACTAGTCGCATTCACAAAAATGTGCCAGCTACAGTTATGTAATATCGGCTTTAATTGACTGCAGTCAAAATAACTGTAAACCTAATAATCAGCCAGCTTAGCTTCCGCATGAAGGTTCCGTAGCAACAATCAACTTAATAATAAAATGATACAAGTTTTTTTTAAAGGTAAATTGCGTTTACTAGTTCCTCCTAGTAGTAATACTACTTATTTTCAGCGAAAGTTTACGTGTTTATTTATTTATACACTTACGTCATTTTTTTTTATCGTTCTCTTGTTGTAGAAGTTACAAGGGGCCCACATTTTACCACTTTGGATGTGTCTCTCGCACAAACTACTCAGTTTACAAAAAAATACAGTTTATACAATATTTACTTGTAATTGTAACCTCAATAGTTACGTTTTTTAAATAAAGACCTATCCATAGATACCCCACCCCACACGTTTGGGTTACATGAAAAAGTAGTTTCAGTTCTAAGCTAAGTATGGGGAACCCTCAAAAATTTAGTTTTTTTTTTTTCGTGTGAAAATTTAATCACAGTTCACAAAATACATCTACCCAAGTTTCAATAATGTAGTTCCTATCCTATACCTAGTGTCGGAAAAAGGGACAACAGACAGACATGACGAATCCATAAGGGTTCCGTAAATAAACCAGCCTTAGGAAACCACAAAAAATATGTTATCTCTATTAACTTAATTACCTACTTTTAAAATCTTGAATTAATCTCAATTTTCAGGATCTAAAATAAAACTTCTATCTGGTTGATATGAACCCGATTCATTGCAATTCAAAATAATCAACAAACAAAGAAAAATAGAGGCCTAGTTCATCATAAACAAAACACTGCCGTTCCAAATTCGAAACAAGCTATTGTGCCGTTTATCGAACAAGGCGGACGCTCACCGGAATTCGTTCGAATTTCGAAATTTGCAGTTTGTTCGAAATTTGAATTCGCATTTGGAGGCGTTCAGCGACACAAAATTCGGCGCCGAGCGAATGTCACTATGACGTAGCTGCAGAGTAGAGTATGTACAGAGGGTTGCTGTACTTAAAATAAAATGGATTAAAAATTGAAAAAAAAGAAGCTCACGAATTAAGTATGCAACGTTTTAAATAACGACAGACTTTTCAATATTACGACGCTATTTGTATCTACTAAAAATGTAAATTTAAGGCCTAACAAAGCAAGAGTTTGCTACGTGACTGTCTACTAGACTTTCATTTCCAAAATCATACTAAAATACGTTTATGACGGCTTCTGGTTTAAATAAAATTGGTGAACAACATGAAAAAGGTATAATAGCCCGAAGTTGCTACCCTGTTGCTTAAAGCATATCTAAAAACCTCAATCTTAGCTAAATGTGTTATGCTAACTGATAATCAGCTTTGTAACTCATACAATATAGACAGTAGGTACGAGATTTTTTGAATAAGCAAGCTATGATAAAATTTCAAATCACAAGTATTTCACTTAACTTTTGCCATTCGAAAAACTGATGTTTTTAGATTTATTATATTAAAAATGTTTATGTAAGTAGTAAGTACAACAATCATTAGCTCTATTCAAAATTGCACAAATGAAATATACTATATAACCCGGTCAAGTTAGACATAAAAATAGTGATCAAATAAAGAAAATTCCTACAAAGCCAAATCTCCGTAGAAACCTTAGTTTTATAATAAAAAAATAAAGTGCCAAAAGTCCCCATTGATTCCATGTGTGCTAAGGGTGTTAATGTTAAAATTTTACGTTTTGTGGATTTTTCTCGAACACGGTAACTTTTATTAAAAAGTACCTCAAAGGAAAGTTGTAGATCTTAAAATTTTCTATAGAATGGTCCTTATATTTTTTTTCTTTAAGACCCACCATTTCCCAGAAGGCCCGAATAACTCCCTTAGCTCACATGGGATCAATGGGAACTTTTGACACTTTATTCTTTATGGTAAATCTAAGGTTTCTACGGAGATTTGGCTTTGTCGGAACTTTCTGTATTTCAATTGTCTAAATTGACCGAGTTGATAACTTTATTACATTTTAAAATAAACAAAGACACTTTTCACGTTAAAACTAGTTCTCTCTAATCCGTACCCTACTCTGTGCACCCGCAGAATAAATACGACCGAAGCTGATTTCCCAGCGGCACGTGACGCGCGATGCTCCAATCACAGCACCGCATCCCCACCACCCCACTCCCATAGGGTTGCCATTGTGAGCCTTATAAAAAAATACCTTAAAACTGAAAAAGTTGAATGTCGTCCTTTTTTCATTTTAAATTTGAATAGGTATATCAGATACTTTAGATTTTGCTAGAAGTGACCACGAAACGTGAAATAGTTATCGTTTTGTCTATGTAGCGTTTTGTGTGCTCTGCCTACTCCATTTGGGAATACAGGCGTTATTGTATGTATGTATGTAGATTTTGCTGAAGCCGACGTAATGAAATACGTTTCCAGATGCACAGGCAACATTAAATTAATAACATGCACTTTTGCGTCGACGGTTAAGGGTCAACAAACTTTTACTTAAAACCGTCTTATGTGACTACCATCTAATTTTTGTGTCCAATGTTCCTATTACTTCTAGTCACGGGCGTAGCCAGGATTTACTTT
>BHDV01008883.1:0-10434 GCA_005406045.1 Adoxophyes honmai | reverse complement strand
GAATTCGATAGGTTCGAGGGCCCCCTGAGCCTGGGGGCCCCGGGGCACTGCCCCGCCTAGCCCCTTGGTAGCTACGCCCCTGGTGGTCGGGTACACGCGTCTGAAACCCCCTGTAGAATATTTCCTGAAAATTTTCATTATTGACCTTGAGGGAGGCAAATGTTTCATCGCTTTTTAGGTCTTTGCACCCTGTTTTACCTACCTAACGTAACGTACGCAAGTCCCGTTAGTCGGAGCGAACGCACATGCAATCGTTCGACATTGCGATGCTACGCGGTTGACTTAGAGCCGTAATTAAAAAACTTCACAGGAGTATTCAGCCGCGTTTAGCCGACCAGCAGATAAAATTTTCACAACCAATTTCCGGCCCTCCTGTATATTTTTTGTATTATTTTAATTAACTTTGAAACCCCTCGCGACCCCCGAGGTAGTGACCTAAATGTTGAAAAGCACCGGGTTAAGTTTTCTTTAGTTAAAGCGGCAGGCTGCGAAACTGTCACTAAGTATTATATCACTTTCATACTAAGTTGTCCAGTGTAGGATGATAAATTTAAAGGGGAGACAGAGGTTATCAGGTCATCTACAAAATGTAAAAATAAGCTAAATAAAAATACAAGAACATAACAGACATACACGCCTGTATTCCCAAATGGGGTAGGCAGAGCATACGAAACGTCAAGTAGTGAAAGTCATGACTATTTCACATTTCGGTTTAAAATTAGATAACAGTGGCAGGCTGCCTAACAGTATCTTAACCTATTTCCTATTAAGTATTTAATTAAAATGTTTAAAATACCAAAACAAATAATTATTAACCTAAAGATAAAGTCTAATTTTAAATTGTACAGACAGGCGTGGCAGGATATTTATCTAATATTCAGTGATAGTGATAGGTACTTAACGTGGATAAGAAGTAGATAATTTGTAATAGAAACTACAAAATAAACAACTTACCTTTGAAAGTAGACTATAACAGAAGTCGGTATTTGTTTCGTATTAAACTGTGTAAAACTCGCAAGTAAGTAATTAACAATTCTGTAAATTAGCTATTAATAAAATTGACAGCTCTTTGCAACTCTTCTAAATCTTGCGAAATAATGATAAAAATAACATATAATAAGTAATAGTTAGAACTGGCATGAACACTGTAAGCGCTTTCAGTGCTTTAAATTTAGTAAAAAGCGGATTTTTGTTTTGTTTTTTGTTTAGAGCCCGTTCCCACCGCGTCGGGGGCCGGCACGATTTTTAATCGGGTGTCGTTGCCGCAGTACATTTTATATGGAGCTGTTCACACACGCTCAACGCTCCGATTGTCGAGCTGTTTTTGTCTGTTTTTGTCCCTCCAGGCCACAGTTTCGGCGCGCACCACGACGACAACTTCCCGAACCCCGAGTGCCGGGGCTTCCTCATGGGGTCGCAGTCCTCGACCGCGAACAGCCCCCAGCACTTCGAGTTCTCGCTGTGCAGCAAGCGGCTCATCGCGGCTACGTTGAGCAGCATGAGCTACTGCCTGATGGAGGAGGATCGGCCGTTCTGCGGGAACGGTGTGGACTTGGCTTTTGATTGATGCTCGATTGTCTTTGTTCTTTGTGTCATCTAGCCATTTAACTAAGCAATATTTTGGAGAGACGTGTCCCGTGTGGTGCCGGGTTAGAATAGCACCTCCCCCTTTCTTCTCGTGGGTGACGTAAGAGTCGACTCTGGGAAAGGGTTAGTGTATTGTGGGCGATAGGCTAGCAACCTGTCACTACAATATCACATTTAACCATCTGATTACCCTGAAATTGCTAAACCACTGGATTTTTGAATTCATGTGCTCTGCCTACCCCTCTTGGGAATACAGGCGTGAGAATATGTATGTACCTATGTGTGTTTTTATTGGTCTTCGTTTCATCTAGCCATTTAACTAAGCAATATTTTGGAGAGACGTGTCCCGTGTGGTGCCGGGTTAGAATAGCACCTCCCCCTTTCTTCTCGTGGGTGATGTAAGAGTCGACTCTGGGAAAGGGTTAGTGTATTGTGGGCGATAGGCTAGCAACCTGTCACTGCAATATCACGTTTAACCATCTGGTTACCCTGAATTTGCTAAACGTGGCGCTGGTATTTTGAATTCATGTGCTCTGCCTTCCCCTCATGGGAATTCAGGCGTGAGAATATGTATGTATGTGTGTATGTAATGTTCAAGCAGTTTATCTACTTGTATTATACTGCAGGTATAGTGGAAGAAGGCGAGTCCTGCGACTGCGGCCTGCCGTCGCGGTGCGCCGTCAGAGACCCGTGCTGCACGCCCCGCGCTGGCGGTGCGCTGTTCTACGAAGAGGGGTGGGCATACAAATAAAGGAATATAATATTATATTCTATGATGTAAGGGTATGTGAGAAAGTCTCTAAAGGAGAGATCTCTCTCCAGGCAGATGTTAAGCCTGGGGAACGAGGACCACACAGAGAGAGTTGGAAGTTGTATTTATGCGACAGATCTTCGAAACTTTGCTGGCGCTATAGGTTTACCAATTGACAGTAGGGTAGGTATATCATGACATCTGTAGTAGAAGTTCGGCTATTCGGCGATAGGTAGCGCTAGGGCGCTACACTGCCTAAAGGCGGGTCGCAGAGCACAGTGAAATTCGAGCGTTGCCCCGCTGCTGTCTATCTCTATCGCACGCGTGCAGTAAATATTGCCCTCACGCTCGCACATTACAAAACACCTGCTCAAGCAGCGGGTCAACGCTCGAATTTCACCTAATTAGACCCTGTGTGGTGTCGGGATTGAATAACACCTCTCCATTTCTTCCGTGGATGTCGTAAGAGGCGACTAAGAAAAATAGGTTTAGGTATAATTTAGGCGACAGGCTAGCAGCCTGTCACTACCTGTGTACTGTGATACCTCTTCCACCTGTAATCAAATCTAAAATTATGCTAGAAGTGGCTGCCAAGCGTGAAATAGTCATAATCATGGTTTTGTCTATGTCACGTTTCGTATGCTCTGCCTACCCCGTTTGGGAACATAGGCATGATTGTATGTAATTAGACAGTGTCGAGAAGTCACAGCATCTCTTCCGTCACTAGCCGGGCTGGTGTACCTAAGTAAGTATACTCCCACTTGTGTTGCAGGACCCTCCACAAGGAGGGCTGCGAGGTAGCGCCCTCCGCCATGTGCCACCCCTCGCAGGGCCCGTGCTGCGACGCCAACTGCCAGTACGCCAACCTCTCGCAGAACGGGATCGTAAGAGCTTTTAAGCGATTTTAAATTGGCTTTATTTCGCTCAAGACTCCCAGGCCTTGGAACCATAGTTCCTTCGCGTTAAGAAAACAGAGACATCTCGGTACAGCGGTCGTGATTGGTAGGTCTTAAATTTTTGACATCCTTCTTGGTCAGCACCTGATGACTCTCTGTTTTCTTAACGCGAATGATCTATAGAGTGAGTGCAGCGCGAGCGGATGCAAAGTCTAAATCGGCTTATTTAGCTCAGAACTTCTAGACCCTGTAACTAGAGTACGAGCAGATCCAAAGTGTAAACTGGCTTATTTCCCTCAGGACTGCAGGACTCTGGAGCAAGAGTGTGCCTGTAACGCCAGCAGCTGCCGCTGCGGGCTCGGCGGCCGCTGCCTGCCCGACGGCAGCTGCCACGCGGCCGAGTGCGTGGCGCTCGGCCTGCAGGAGTGTCAGTGCGAGCTCAAAAGCATGGTACGGTACACACATACAGGAGTGCGTCTATAATGCCACAGCTGCCTCTGGCACGTGGCTTACAGAAGTGTCAGTGCGAGCTCAAGAGCAAGGTACGGCATATTATAACAAGTTGTCCAATCCTTTTTTTCGCCGGGCATAACATCTGCCTAGAGAGAGATACCTATTGGATTTTTTTTTAATTTATTCATTTATTGGGCAAAATTCAAGTAGGTACACATAATCACAAATAAGGTACAGGTATTCTGGCAAGGTATATCCAAGGCGGGCATAATGCTTTCCCACGCATTCGTGTACAGAAATCGATCGTGCAGAGAAATCTTTCTATTGGAAACTTTTCCACACCTTCGTGTACAGTCAGGGAAATTGGATATTTAACCCTTAAATTGGCAAGAATGAAAAAAGTCGTGAATTCGAGCCTCTTGCAGGGAAACAAAGTCAAAAATTTTAGTTACAAAAAAATAAAAAAAAAGAACATTTGACAATGTACATCACAGTGTACACTGCCAATTTAAGGGTTAGCAGGTTGAGATACTTCTAAAATTGCCCTTATTACTATTTCCAGCCAGTTGCATGACATAAATACTCAATATTGAACTTCATGGTGAAGTTTGTCCTGGCGCCAACCTGCTAAACATTTAGATTCCCTGACTTTACATGTCTCACACTAGACATCTTCACAGCGAGGCAGGTTGGGCGAGGCCAGGATGTGCGGGGTCTGCTGCCTCGTCACCAACATCCTGGAGTCGCGCTGCGTGGACGCGGAGACGGCGGCGCGCGACCTGAACATCACTTCGCCGCAGACGTGGTTGGGAAATGACTATACAGGCCGTGAGAACCTTGTTAAACCTCGAATCAGTACAATTAATTCATCTATACAGAGTGACCGAAAATTTTAACCAGTGGTCGGGTGTCCCGTGTGGTGCCGTGTTAGAATAGCACCTCCCCCTTTCTTCCCGTGGGTGTCGTAAGAGTCGACTCTGGGAAAGGGTTAGTGTATTGTGGGCGATGGGCTGGCAACCTGTCACTTCAATATCACGTTTGACCATCTGGTTACCCTGAAATAGCTAAACGTGGCACTGGATTTTTGAATTCATCTGCTCTGCCTACCCCTCTTGGGAATACAGGCGTGAGAATATGTATGTGTGTATGTATTTCCATGTGAAAAAAAGTGTACGAAAATCCGAAAATATTGCTCAGTATTCTGTCGCTAGTCCAGTTCTTAGTCAACCGCGACGCTTAGTCAGTGTCGTACGATTTGTCGTACTAACGGGACTTACGTATAGGACGTAAGATAGGTAAAACACAAAAGCAATGCCCCAAAAAGCGATGAAACATTTGTCTCCCACAAGGTCAAAAATATTCAGAAATATTTTACAAAACCTGACACATTTTTTAAGTCAACACGAGTCATCCCACACCTACTAGTAGGGACTACTGATACCGTTTCTCGAAGTATTTGACTACTGATGAAGCCACTTCCCCAGCTATCGTGACCTTCCGCCTCTGCGACCACTGCATCGACACGGCCGTCCGCGCGTGGACCGTGGACGAGTGGTGTGTGAGCCTGAACCTGGTCGGCGTGTGCACCATCCGGGGCATCTGCAAGCCGGGCCGCGCCACGCCGCGGTCCAACATCTACCCCGACGTTATGGTATGTGGGAAAATAAACTAGTAGTCGCTGGAAAACTCTACTAACATCAAATCATCATACTGTAGTATATGGCAATTGGCCACTTTCAGTGTTTAGCAGTAACACAATAGTTTACTGCTACATAAACGCATATTGCTTGTGTCAGCGACAATCCTCATGTATATAAGTTAAGGTTTTATTAATAAACGGAGAGGTATACTTAGATCGATCAAGTATACAAGATCTCCGCAACTATGTCTGGTTTCACTTAGAACATCCTAACCGGTCACCCCAACCATCATCATATTATTACAATACACCCGCACATGAGCAACCGGCCACAGCCACAAACGCCGCCACCGGCATATTCCCTGTAGTTTTTATACATTTTATATGGACTCGCCGTACAATCGTCGTAGCTCGCTTCTTGTGGCCCGCACCGGCCACTAAATGGCCGTCTGAACTAAACAAATAGATGTCGCGTACTTCAACTACTTTTGGTGTGTGAGCTGAAACCTGGTCGGTGTGTGCACCATCCGGGGGATCTGCAAGCCGGGCCGCGCCACGCCGCGGTCCAACATCTATCCCGACGTTATGGTAATGTGGGAAAATAAACTAGTAGTCTCATAGCGAAGTCTCGACACTGGCCACAGCCACAAACGCCGCTAGAAGCTAGACGCAGCTACAAAAGTAGTTGAAGCGCACAACGCCACTTTTTTAGTTCAGACAGCGGTTTAGTGGCCGGTGCGGGCCACAAGCGAGATGCGACGATTGTAGCGTGTGGCGCCCACCGGCGTCAACCGTGCGAGTCCATATAAAATGTATGATTAGTACCTACAGAAAATATGGCGGTTGCGGCGTTTTGTGGCTGTGGCCGGAGGCCCGTGTACCCTTATACCTGCTCGGCAGTCTCCGGCAAAGTTCTAAATGTGACTACACACTCGTTCAACTTCGCGATGACTTTGACTCGTGCGCAAAAACCGACAGCAAATGGATGTCGATTGTCGCCCGAAGCGAAACGAAGTTTGACGAAGCAAGCCGAAGTGCCTCCTACATTATCATATACAGGCGTGATGTATGTTTTTTTATGTTTCAGCACATCAAATTAATGTCAAAGAAAAGGGCCTCGTCCGATCGACCGCGAATAATAATGCTGCTTATATTCTTGGCGATGTTTTTATTAAAATAAAAAATTGATAAAAAATTAACAGTAACATTTTATTTGTAACTTGATTTGGTCCTTCCAACCGGACTTTTTTATTTACAAAAAATAGAACAGAAACATAAAAAATGGGTTTCCATCAAAAGGAGCTGGACAAGCTAGTTGTAAATTCAGACTACAGTCAAACGAATTGATTTCTGACTCCCTTTTGTCAAGCAAAGCAATGTCACTAAGAAGTTTATTGTAATATAAAGGTCTATGGTTCAGGAATCAGTTAGTTCGACAGTACATAAATACTGACAAGTTTAGAAGAGCACTGGCGTAGCTAAAAAATACTCTTCTTTTTCTACTATTTGTATTAAATCTTGCACATTTTCTCCAGCATCTTGAAATAACAGTACTTTATGTCAAACTCCATGTCGTACCAATAGTTGACAGCGACGCAGCCGTGGCTTTGGGACACGTGGTGGAACCACAGGCTCGGCAGGTACAGGCAGTCGCCTTTCTGCAGGCTGACGTGGTACCTGTGGGCTTTCCTGAACTGAGGATACTTTGAATAATCTGGTCGCTTTGGGTCTGAAAAGTAAACGTTAAACTGAGTAAGGTTTGAAAAACTCGAACTATTAATCGCGGGTTGTTACGTGTTCCATCATCAAATCTCAATTTTTTGCCAGATATTTAACCTTATTCGTGATATAAAACAATTGTTTTCGATTTGTATTCAGAACTGTAGTAAAATTAGTCGAAAATGATACTTAATTTCATTTTTAAGGGCAAAAATCTCAACTGTCAAATGTTTCCAAAAAATAATGCCACATTCGAGTTCAGCGCTGCTAAATCAGTCAGTAACTACACCTAGCATGGGTTTTAGTGACAAAAATGTCAAACTATCAAGTTGCATCTTGTGTCCAATAAATGACGTCAAATTCAAGTTCTGCGCTGTCAAATCAGTGGCGTCAGCTTTAGCAGCGTTGGCGAAACTTAGATACTTTTACAGGAAAGTGCCACCAAAGTAAATTGCTAAAATACTTACCAACACATATCCAAGGAAGACCAGGATCCGAATCTCCATTGGCACAATCTTCTGGACTTTCCTTTGGTATCCCTCCCATGGTCTCTTTACCAAATTCCTCATCACTTTTCTCCTTGGGACCATCTATATCTCCAGTATCTTTTAATGGAACTATTTTCCATTCATCGTTGACTCTTTTGAACTCGGCTTGTGGGTACCGATGGTAGGGAACAAAGGGTAAGTCCGTTGGAGGGATAAGGATAAACTCTTTGGTTCCGTCTATGACGCAGTATATGTTCTCGTAGGGGTCCTTGTGCACTAGAAGAAAATTAAAGAAGATTCTTGATTAATGATTACCGGTTATTGTCAGGTTTGGAATAATGCCCCTTAATTTTTTCTGATCTTCATTATGAAAAAATAAAACCAAATTTCCAAAATGTGATCTTAAGACTATGGTATTTAAGGAAACATGATGTTTTGAAAATATTGTGATTCGGAAATCATTTCTAAGCTCATAAGTAAATAGCAAATGTGGTATGGGAATGTGATTTATAAGGAATCTGGTGTATCCGGCTATCTGGTAGATATTTTGCTACCTTGGTACAGCCATGAGCGACACAACCATAAGAGGAAAACAATACTATTGAACATTAAACTACTGTGAGACTCACTCATGTTGAAAAATTTTATGATTAACTCATGTTTGTCAAATCGAGTTTAGCTCTATGAATCTGATACGATACCGGCGCACAACTACCTTCGATATTATCGTCATTTATATTATTGTCAACGTAGTGTAGACGAGCGTAGACGTGCCTTTACAAAGTGATGTTGTTAGTGTTGTGTTCTACCCTATATTTGACAATAATATAAATGACGATAATAACCAGGGGTCGGATTTTTCATCGCATGATCCGAGGCAAGAAAACTATGGAGTCTATAATAAAATTAAATTATTATTTAAACCATACTCATACTCATTCGTTTAATTAAGAATGAAATTAAATTGTAAATACATATAATAAATCGTTATGAGTAGAAATAAATTACATTGTAAATAAAAATAAAGTAAAATAAAACAGTACTTTTATTTTGTGCATCTAGTTTCCAATATCCATAAAGCTTGTTAATACAGGAATGAGTGCCTCAAAATCTTGACAAGGTATGGCATGTGCATTGTCCATTTCAAAATTACAATTGTAAAAAGAGTAAATAATGGCAAATTTTTCCATATTTTAATTTTACTCAGTAAGATTAATGTTTGATTAACATTTTTAATCTGATAACCTGCACAAGGGGCAAAGTATTACGGGACTGAGAAAATTAGTGAGTATGAGTATGAATATGAATTAAAAGTTTAATTTTAATATCGACTCCATAGTTTTCTTGCCTCGGATCATGCGATGAAAAATCCGACCCCTGATAATAACGAAGGTAGTTGTGCGCCGGTATCAGATTCGTTGAGCACGAGCAGTCACGCGAAGAGAGCGGTGGCGCGCCGTGCGCCTTTGGCAGCAGCAGCCACCGCGGCTCCTAGATGAAGGGCTACGAATTAGCCCGAAACACGAAACATGTCGAGCTAAACTCGATTTAATAAACGTGAGTTATTCATAAAATTTTTCAAAACAAAACTAACTTGAAGTGACAGCTCTCTCGTCTCCCATCCAGAAGTTGACAGCATCCGGAGCCTTGTTGAAGGCTTCGCTGGCAAACGGAACCTCCATTTCCACATCACACAGTAATTCTGCAAAGTCCTCAGTCAAATTTGAATTTTGCTTTTGTATGTAGGGAATGAAATTGTCTCTGAAAATTATTTGTGATTTATTTACATCATTTTAAACTAATCTTGATCATTTATTTTTAGGAATTTATGTTTATTGTGCGAAATAAAATTCAATATTTAAGAATTATTCAGTGGAGGAGAATAATAAATTCAAGTTGCAGTGTTTCACTATAATATTAACTGTAAATGGGTTCTATGGTGGACTAGGAATCAATTAATTTGCATAAACTAAGGCACATCTCCTGAGCATAAAATAGGACCCATACCATGATTCCTGCATTCTAATAAAAAAAAAATTAATCAAAACAAATGAAAAATGCAAAGAAAAGTTTTTAAACCCCTAGCTTGGGCACACTTATTAAGGAGTGAGTTTCAATAAAATTGTACATCAATTAAGGGTTAACAAAATCATGATCGCGTCTTTTGTGTAACGAAAATTAACTATACAAAATGTAGGTATGGGTAATTGTCGTTACACAAAAGAATCAATTAACTTTTGTTTTTATTAAAGCCCTTAACTATGTACAATTTTTTTGAAACTCACTCTAAGATCATTTATTGACAACATCATGCTTGCCTTACTCAATGTAATGAAGGCACTATTAAAATGTTTTGTGTTGTTTGAAACATTTTTAAATGTGCCCAAAATTTTTAAAATTCAGTGTTTATCAGTACCTTTTATTTTCTAAGCAATGTAGGAATTCTTCCATGGTCATTTCCATTTCGTATGGCATGACAAAGTATTCAGTGCCTTCCTCATTCACTGTAATTCCGTCAGCTAGCCCATTGGGAGTGACTGCGACAGTCACCTTTTTGTCTGGAATTCTTTCTCTGAAACATTTTAATATAATTTAGGGTTGCCACCCATCTGGGTTTCCCTGGTTTATTATTTACAGCTTATTATTAACAATAGTACGCTATACTCTATTTATTTTAGGATTAGAAAGCAACAGATAAAATTTTATTTTTGATATCAAACCCAAAGATAAAACTGGAAATGATTAATTTAATAATACATATTTTTGTGTGGAGCATCTGGGGTGGAGTTATATTATTTGTAATCTGTATTTATATATTTTTTTAATTTATAATTAAATAGTTAGTAGTTTATAATTAATCTAGAATAAAACACGGTAGCCGGTAACGAACTGAACTTTTAT
>BHDV01008855.1:19831-54686 GCA_005406045.1 Adoxophyes honmai | reverse complement strand
AAAAAAAAAAAAAAAAAAAATAAAATAAAAAAAACATACAGCCGAATTGAATACCTCCTTTTTTGAAGTCGGTTAAAAACCGCTAACTACTACAAACCCGCAAAATATAAATAGGAATCGCATTCGAAAGTACGTAATTAGTTTTAATCTCGTAATAATTACAGTTTTGCATTATTTATGATTCGAATATTATCTCTGAAATACATCGCTAATCTTGATCGTATTTAAAAGCTATATTTTCACATTTTGCGTTTATTGAGTTCCGAGGATATATTTTCGTTTTATGAGAATTCACGGTCTGATAATACGTAATTATTTACTACGTTTTCAAAACCTATTTGATTGTAATAATAACATAAATATACGAGAAGTCATTCAATTAGTTTATACTTATGCATTTGTTTTATTCAGTTAATTGCCTCTACTGAAGAGGTTTTATTACGTGGTCGGGGCATAATATTATGTTTGTATGATGTGATGATAGTTTATTTATTTTTTGATATTTAAGTATACAGGCTGATTTCGGAGTCGTGATCCCACCCATTCTTTTTAACTCAGTAAACGATTGCGATGATAGCTGTGTACATATATTTTCTTTTAATTGAAACGGAGATGGTTCGTTCTTTATGTATTTTAATCAAAAATGTTTAGTTTATCGTTAAAATTTAATTTATATCTTGGACTTGCAAAAACACAGGTAACATTGGCTATGTAAATTTAGTATCTTAAAGATTGTAATTAAATTAGGTATAGAATCTAATGCACATCACTCCAGGTTTGTATTGCAATTATTTTATCATATTTATTTGTAATAAATGATATATAGCAATAAAAATAGACTAGTGTGAAGGAAGTGATCTAGCCCAGTTTCTACACACGTTTTTGCGCTTTGAATACTATCAGCGCATGCGTCGCTATACGTAGTATATTATATAAAACTATTGAATTGTATATCGTGTCTAATGGTTGGCAGTCACGATTGTATTGAACAAATCTAGGTCTCGAGGTTTATGTGTAACATTTTCCAACTTACGAGTAAGTGCAATGCCACTAAAAGTTTAAAAGCCGATTGTCGCTGTTTTCGCATTTTTCATTCATTGTTTTCTCAAATGGGTTAGTAAGTAGGTAAGTAAGTAAACATTTTATTTATTGTACAAAAGGAAAGAACACGAAATACAAATGATATACAAATGAAATGGCGAAGTACAAATGCCAACTTACGGCCAAACTTTTGAGGGCTCTACCAACTCCCTTCAAGATGTGATTAGAGTAACATACAAATATGATGCCGTTTGTTTTATACATACGTACATACAATTACGCCTGTGTTCCCAAATGGGGTAGGCAGAGCCCACAAAATATGACATATGTAGACAAAACCATGATTCTGACTATATCACGCTTCACTACCACTTCTAGCATAGTTTTAGGTTTGCAAAGATGGAAAAGGTAGAATAGTGACAGGTTGCTAGCCTGTCGCCTAAAACATACCTAAACCTATTTCCTTAGTCGCTCTTTACGACATCCACGGATGAAAATGGAGGGGTGTTATTCTATCCCGACACCACACGGCAAACGTTTTATGCAACAAATAAACTCGATTAAGTAATTTGTTCATGGCAGATTATCAAGACAAGTAGTTCGTCGACCTTAAGCCAGTTTCACACGGCACAATCGATACTCGCTTTCGTCCACAGAAAAACATACATATTAGACATAATAGACAATGTGGGAAGATGGCAGTTGTGTTTTGCATGGTAAAAGTGGTTGCTTATTGTGTAAGGGCACGGACCATGTGAATGGATTTGCGTAAGTTCTGGTTATTATGTCCATTGTCAATGGAGGTTTGCATTTCCTTATGTGATGACAACAGCTGCTTAAGAATGACTCTTGTGAATATTCTGATGGTTTATGATGTTTGTTTGTTGGGATTGGTATGAACAATGTAACATTATCATTGTTGAAAATGTTTCTCTATTATGTGTCCACATGTTTATTAAGAAAATTATTTTGACAGAAATTTAATTAAATTAGATACGGTCATATTTGAGTTAGGCGTCAGTAGTTAGTTCATGTGATGTAGAGTTTAGAAAAACGTAAATCCATTTCAACCGTGGATGTCGTGAGATGCGGCTATAGAAAATAAATAAAGGTATGCTTTAGGTGACAGGCCAGCAACCTCATGCCATTACTGCATACCGCTTCTAATTATTTAAAAACTAAAATTATGCTAAAAGTGGCAACAAGGTGTAAAATGGCGTGGTTTTATCTGAGTAACGTTTCGGGTGCTTTGCCCACTTCATTTGAGAATAATGGCGTGATGTATACCTACGTATGTACATATGTCGGTACTATCGGTAGATAGCGCCATGAAAAAAAGTATACATTATTACATTACCAAGACACCAAAAACATCTGAACAGAAAATGTATTTATTATCACCTCGATTGTACCTCTACGGTGTGTAACGTGCTTAACATTGCACGATTAAAAGTTCTGAACTTCAGGCGCCCGTTGAACTCTTTCCTTACCGCGGAAATAAATCTCTTGTGAGACTAGTTATTATTTTCCCCGTTCCCCAAGGTTATTACACTCTGCTATTAAAATGATTGCTTAGTTTAGGTTAACTATCGATATGGGTATGCAATATGAAGTTTATATTAAAAACGAAATTGTTGACAAGATAGTCAACATTATAGCTTAAGCCCGTCACAGACTACGCATATGGGTAAGGTTCAAAAAAATTGTACCTAGTTAAGGGCTTTAATAAAAACAAAAGTTAATTGATTCTTTTGTGTTACGACAATTACCCATACATTTTGTATAGGTAATTTTCGTTACACACGTGACGCGATCGTGATTTTGTTTTTATTAACCCTTAATTTATGTACAATTTTTTTGAGCCTTACCCATATACGATAATATTTTATCTGCGTATAAATGCCATTTTTCCATATGTCGGTGTCAAAAGATACCTGACGGTAAATCTGCGCAGTGTGTGTTAGCTAATTGAATTGTATAGGGAGCGATATTGACAGATATACATATGTTCTGTAACAGATATCTTACCGTATCTGCTTAATGTGTGACGGGCTTTACTACAATAAAAATACACAGATAATAATATTACAAGCAGTTCTTACTACTAAACCTATTTTCTTAGTCGCCTCTTACGATGTCCACGGTAGAAACAATGGTATTATTCTCAAACCGACACCACTTGGGGAAATAACATAGACAAATATACATAATCATAAAACAATACTCGTATACTCGTTGGAAGTACAATCGCTCAATTAAGTTGTCATTATTTTCTTCTAATTATTCCTCGATGCCATTCATAATTCATAACATAACCAACATTAATTAAAAATTAAAAACACCCCCGACGAGCCCCAACCCAATCGGTTTACTGAACGTGTAACATTCTTATCGCACCAAACAAATGACCTGATTACCTTGAAAACCTGAACCGATTTCCACCAAACATAGCTAAGAACACTCTCGATTGATATAGGTATCTTTCAAACATAAAAAAACTCATTTAAATCAGATCATCCGTTTGGGAGCTACGATGCCACAGACAGACACATACACATTTACACACACACACACACACACAGAGAGAGAGACACGTCAAACTTATAACACCCCGTCGTTTTTGCGTCGGGGGTTAAAAACAACATCGCATCCAACACCCAAACAGCAACTTCCTAACTGACCTATGCGGTCACAGTGTCACACGAGAGGTCCAGTCGGTTCAATAAATGACGCATGACGTTTTCACTCTCGTCGTTGCGTCACGATCCATTGCCATGCAGCGCCCGTGACCCTCACTTTCCTGCAACGTGACGTGAGTGTGGACACTTTCTTTTGCGATTCCTGGATGGTATTGGATTCCTAGGCGTACATTGTAGTTGGTGTTAGATAAGTAATTCTGTTAAGAAAGTTATGTAGTCTCTTGTAAGCCCGTTTGTCAAAGGTCACTCGGATAGTTCAGTTTTAAAATTAATGAATTTTTGTAGAAATCTTACCTACATTATAAAAACAATTGTTCTTTACGTGCTATTATAGTTTGTTCCTACTCACAAATAGCGCAGAATTGCGAATTGGAAAATACAACAATGGTATAACGTCGAAAAATCCAAATGAATCGATCAATGAAAAAATCATAGCTTGTAAAACTTTAAATTACAAACATGGCTACTATTTTCTGGCTTCAAGTGCAAATTCAATCAAACCAATAGATTTCCGACCCATCGTCGAATTTTGTCACAGTAGGTAGGTAAACGTTCTAAATATTTTCTTTGTCGAGCAATGCAATGTCGCTGAAAGAAAGTTTTATGGTGGATTGGATCAGGAATCCATTGGTGCAAAGTACCTAACCTATCCATTGATCTGTTTTCAAATGATAGGAAGGTATAATACTAAGTGTAAGAGTTCTTTTATCATTATCACACAACTTGAACCCGTAATTGTCTAGTTACTTACCGTAAGTTAAGTTCCCCAATCATCTTTTTGTCAATCATTAGGTGCGTACTTTCTTGGAGTTGCACAATCTTTTGTCTGACATTGAAAAGGACTATTTCTACTGACTCATTACGAGGTTAAGCTTGATTGACAGTTACTACGAATGGCTCAATGAAAGTCTGCGGATGAAATTGCAATCGTACTTTGAATAGATATTAAGAAAACTGCAGGAAGATGACTCAGGTAATTGGCGGTTAGACACAATTTTGGCGAAGTTTGATTTGTACCTATGTAACCCACTTAAATTGAACAAGAAAATAGGGAATAACAAGCACAGAACAACTTAGAAATACAAAGGATCAGAATATTACCTTTGGTAGGTACTGTGTAATTACAAATGTCAAGAAATAAAATACGCGCTGTTTCAATGTTCAATTGTTTTTTTTTCTCTGTCCGTCTGATATGGCACTCCACGTGACGGTCATTTCAGACATTATTTCTGAAAACTTTCTTGGTAAAATCCTACCTGTAACTATCTTAATAATTATACAGAGCGGCCGGAAATTGACCGTACAAATTGTAACCAGTGGTCTGAAAACCCCTATGAAATATTTATTATTATTGTTTTTTTTTATTATTGACCTTGTGAGGGATATACATATGTTGATCGTTTTTCAGGTTATTGCACCCTGTATTTTACCTGCAATTGTTAGACATTGTGATTCTATGCGGTTGAAAAAAAGCCGCAGTACCTACAAATGACTGGGCAACATGTTCAAAATATTCGTTTCTTTTTTTACATGAAAATGTAAAATATTCACTGGTTAAAATATTCACGGTCAATGTCCAGTCCAGCCCTGTATTGAAAAAAATACAGCCAGTTATCCACGCTGCAGTTAGCAATGGGAGTGGCTCATTCCGACTCATCGGCGTCGATCGGCCGACGGCGAACTCCCGCGCCGGTGCCGCTCTGTTTATGCGCCGCACCGTTAGCAGTGATTAATTATTATCGTCGGATGAATAATGCGTAACAGAAGATGCTAAAGGCAAAGCTAATATTATGTTTATTGAAATACTTTTTCAATGCTTCAAATTATGATACGTGCTTAAATGGGGAAGAGCAGGCGGTTACAGAGACAAAACGTTGACTAGGTACGTAATTTATGTTTCATCGCAATAATTAGCATATTTTTTTAAGCAAATCAAAGTCGACCTAATTTTGTTTAAAAAAAACTAGGTAACATTATGTAAAAGTTTCTGTTACCACTTAGGAGAGGCCAACTAATTAAGGCCCAAAACTTTTCAGATCAATCCTTGTGAAAATTTTGAGCAGTCTGTTTTTATCCCGTCACGAACTACTGGACTAATAGTCGCGATCGACTAGCGAGTTGGCCACCCCTGCTACCCATAAACCATTTTGTCACGTCGTCAAATTTCACACGTCATTGCTTGCCCAACTCAAACGGTAACAGAGCAATAAAATTGCACAACGCAAGTGACAGCCATGTTTGGAGACCAACGGACACCGCCTGCTTTTAAGGGTATGCACTGTTACGCCGTCCCTTAGTTCCTGTAGTGAAAGTGAACAGCGAAAAAGGCGTTTCGGCAATTAACTTGATTAGCATCGAACAATACCGTTGAGATGAAAATGACGATGCTCTGTACAATGGGCTGATTCGTGCCAGTCTTTGTAGCAGCACTAATGTTTATTTAAGATGCCCGTAGTTAATTTTCAACTTTTTTTTGTGGTTTCGTTCGTGTGTAGGAGACTACGTGACTCTGCGATGAAACTTTAGTGAATTTCGCATAACTAAGCAGAACAATGATATCTACAAGAAAACTGTTTAAAAATGCCATCGTAACTGTTATGTGAACTCTATCATAGAGCTATCAAAGAACAAGGGATAGTACATAATAGGTCTATTTTCTAATATAATTTCCGTTTGATTTAGAATAACACCAGTCCAGTTCTCCCACGGATGTCATAAAAGGCGACTGAAGGTTGGTTAAGACATGTTTTAAGCGACAGGTTAGTAACATGTCACTATTATACCTTAACTTAAGACTTAAAACATATGCTAGAAGAGGTTCGGAACGTGGAATAGGCATGGTTTTGGCTATTTAGTGTCGCGTGTACTCTGCCTACCCCATTTGATAATAAAAGCGTTGTATGTGAGTGTGTGGTCTTTTTCTTAAAGTATCTGAACAGTTTGTAGCGCCCTAGCGCCACCCATCGTTGAATAGCCGAACTAAACAACTCTACTTCGCGCCAACAAACGATGATGAATTCTGATTTCAGTCGAATGTTATTAGGGTAGAACGATGACTGATGATTTCAATGATATTATGTAGTATATTTAAATCTGCATTGCTTCCGTGCAAAGCCGGGGCGCTAGTGCCTGTATAAATGAAGAATGGTTTTGTGTTTGTAACCCGGTGGCTGCGCTGATCGTTGAAGATGTAGTGAACGTCAACAAACTGTTATTTTAAGAACAATCGGGCTCCGTGATGTCAATCCGTTAATTCCCGGAACAATCTACCTTATGATCACAGTTCTCTGGTATATCGTCTGTAATCATAAAACTGGTTCCCGTATGGTATCGGGTTTAGAATAACGACCCTCCATTGCTTCCGTGGATGTCGTAAGAGGCGACTTAGGTAGTAGTTTAAGGTGTATTTTAAGCGACAGGTTAGCAACCTGTCACTTTTGCCAACTTAAAACTTTAAAAAAACATGTTGGAAATTAAATAGTTATGGTTTTGTCTATGTAGCGTTATATGGGTTCTGCCTACCCCTAATTGGGAAAACAGGCATGATGTATGTAAGTTTAAAAGTACCATAGTGGCAGGATGCTAACCATTCGCCTACAATATACCTTAACCCTTTGTCGCCTCATACGACATCATCGGAAGAAATGTAGAGACGTTATTATGAACCTGTCACCATACGCGTGTTTTTTTTTACTTTTAAATACTTAGTAATAAAAATACGCAGACCTGCGAAGTGCAAACCTAAAATGCTGATTCAAAATGTAACGCGGCGTGGAAGCAAATAAGTTACTCTTGAGGATAAAATCCAATTTAGAGTTGTTTCTCTACATGACCATTTTGCGAGTGCCGGCGGCAGTAGGAAACGCCACTGCCTACTGCCTATACAATTAGAAAGCAGACTCGACTAAATACAGTATCTATTTTCTATGTACTAAACCTATTTCCGAACGAAAGTGCCTCGTACGGAGAAACGAAAACACTGGCCGATTCCAATAATTGCGGCAAGGCGGCGATCACATGGAAATGGCTATGCGTTTTTATATTTTGGAGGAAAAAGTCTACTTTGGACAATTGAACACCCAATGTTTTCTTTTTGAGATTTTGAACTTTAATATCTCAAGATCACTTTTTTTCTCCATTTCTTCTGTGGATATTGTAAGAGGTGACCAGGTTATTAAGGTATATTTTAGGTGACAGGCTAGAAACCTGCTACTGCTACTGTTATACCTGCAAACTCAAAAGCTAAAAAATATGTGCTAGAAGTCGCCACGAAACGTGAAATAGTCATGGTTTTGTCTAAGTAGCGTTTCGTGAGCTCTGCCTAACCCATTTGGAAATTACAGATGTGGTGTATCTATGCATGTATTTATATAAAAAAGTGGACATAAGTGGCTTATGTATTCCAAAACCAGAATATATCCTATGGAATTGCGATAAGAGATTCTATGCAAGCGGAGTCGCGGGTAACATAGTATTAAATACTCGTCTGGCCTTTAGAACCAGGAGGTAGATAGAGTCTTGTTTCACGCATCAAATTATAATTAAGAAGCTAACTTTAATTTAATTAACATAACATATGTAACGTAACTCCTGGGTTAAAAACCTTTAATTGAAACTAAAATTACTCTTGCACTAATTAAAAGTGTAGAATTATGTACTTGAGATACACATAGTACAGCAAGATAAGATTTATACTTTGTGAGAAAAGGTACATCTATGCTTAATATTATAAATCTAAAGAGTTTGTTTGTTTGAACGCGCTAATCTCAGGAACTACTGGTTTGAATTGAAAAAATCGTGTTGTGTTGGATAGAAAATTTATCGAGGAAGGCTTTTGGCTGTATAACATCACGCTGCGCTGCAACTAATAGGAGCGAAGAAACATTGGAAGATTTGGAAAAAACGGGGAAAATCTGACACTATTCCACGCGGACGGAGTCGCGAGCACAGCTAGGTGTAAGATATTGCATCTAAGTATTCGTGAATACCAGTGAAACAAACTTTGCATAAATTAATTGGTTGCATCGATATTAGTTTATTGACCGTTTCCAATTATTTATTCAGATTCGTTCGTTACGTTCTTTGGTCTAATTAAAATGCATTTCACGCTAAATGCAGATTTAGAGATCATTCAATGATGCATTACTAATTGGTAAATCCATTAGTGTTAAATACAAAATAAAAAGAAATTGCGCAATGAACACAACGTGACTATAAATTATGTTTAGTATTCATTGACAGCTACAGCACTCTGATATTTTTTTCGTCTTATGAATTAAACATGTGTCAAAAGAATAAGAAGAACTTTACTGTTGAATCAAGTAATGAAATCAATACTTTAAGGAGGCAGTTTAGCAGTGTCTCAGAACAAAAAGTCATAGATAGTTATAAGCCTTTCTTTGTATAGTATTCTAACGACTATTAATTCCATTCACTTGGTCGCCCACTGCCATTGACATCCCTCAGAGTAATGAGTAAATATTACACCAATTCACCATCCTAACTACAATAAAAGTGAAACCTTAGCCATAATCGATCACGCTTTGCTTTCTATGCAAAGAACGAAATCTAACAGCTATTGTTTTCGGTACAAAAAACGCTTCTGTTTTGTTTAATACTTTTGGTCACGAAAAAACAGATTTTGTAGGGACGTTTTATATCTGACCTGGTTGTCATTGTTTTGGAAAACGTGAGACCAAAGAAATGCGGGCTTTCATTAATTGCTGCAAGACTTAATGTAAACGCGTATTAAATAATGGATTCTATTTTACCTCGTGACATTTGATACTTAACTTACCTATTTATTCCGTTTGGAGATTTTTGATGCTTGAATTGGTTAAGTAAATTATGTACTTTTACATCTATGAGATAAAAAAAACTGTTGAAAAAGTTTAACGGACTAAAATTAAGCTTTCTACAAGTGCTAAAGACTAAACACCTGTCTTTTGCGTATTGTAGACACATCCTATGAGCCCTTTACATCTCGGCTATGTGTCTAGTTCACCCAATTAAGATTACCCGCATCAAGTTCAAGGCAACAGGTTTGAAACCTCCAGTTATTACTCGTATGATCATCGAGCCGGATCCAAAGCATTAAAATGATGAGCCACTTTATCGACCAGTGATCTAGTTGGAGCTTGCTCCGCAAGTTGCATCCGGAATACTTAACTTGTACTAAGTATATTTATTCCGTCCCAGAACGGTGCTTCTATGGTCGGTTAATGATACGCGGGAATACGCGTTGAATTGGTAATCTTTGTTGAGACATAGTACTTAGAAGTTGTAAAAATACTACGAGTAATTAATGAGTGACTGTCAAGAAATTTAATACGACTGAAATGTTGATATCTTACTGTCTATTCTTAGCAGAGTCGTGAAGTTAATTAAATTTCGAGTTTATTTTCACTTTTAAGCGCGACGTGCTGAATGTTTGAAAATAAGATCTCTTCTTCTTGTGTTTAAAAACGGTGGGTATCTTAGTTGTTTTAACAACTCGGTATTTCAAAAGACATTAGAGACAATTTTGTTCGGTTATTTTGATCGACTTTTACTTTTCTAGCTGCTTATTTTCTAATTAGCGACACTTTGGGTGTCGTTCATGGGCGCCGGCAGCGCGCGGCCACTTACCATTAGACACGGCGCTTGCACATTTTCCTTTGTAAAAGTAGAAGATTACAGGGAAATCAAAACACTGTCAGCTACTTCCTTTTCTTAAGAAAATAATCTTAACTTAATATTATAATTATAACATAAAATATTTATTATCAATGCCGCAATAATCACAAGATGATTAAACCATCATCGCAACTTACCAAACATTTTCACACTGCCAAAAGTCCGCATAGACATATCACTTATAGTTGTAGACACACTGTCATCACTTCCACGGCACTGTCAATTGTTCACAAATGCGCGAGCGCGGTGCGTGTGCGCAGAGTGGCTGGCGAATACTGCGCCGGCGACGCGCCCCAGGAGAAAACTGGGCGAAATAGTGGAAGTGCTCTCAGCGGGCAATGGAGCGAAAGGTGACGTCAGGAGTATGCTACGGTTTTCAACGTAACTGTTGGTAAAGTCAGACATACTGTAAATGCTGACAGATTGAGTAAAGACAAAATATTTTCTGAAAATTTTCATTATTAAACTTGTTTTTCTTCGCTTTTCAGGCCAATGCGACCAGTGGATCGCAAATCTATGATATACGAAACTACACTATAGCTGTGCCAATACAAAACTACCTATATATATAGGTACATGATCACACCTATATTGTCAAATGGAACAAGCAGATCACACGAAATACTACTTAGACAAAACTACCACGTTTCGTAGCCACTTCTAGCATATTTTTCCAAATTATAGTTTTTTTTTGACATGTTAATTCGAAAAAAATAATCTTCACAGGGGTTTTCAGACGCTTATGCCCGATCATTGGTCGGTCAATTACTGGCCACCCTGTATATGGCATTCCTTCTATCAAAAAAGCTAACTTTGACATAGAGTGCCCCTGCCATATACTAGCACAGCGTCGAGCACTGGGACATTTACCTTACAGTTTTCCATCGGGAAAATACAAAGTTTTCGAAAAAGGCAACAGCTCTTCCTTCAGTTGTCCTAAAACTAGACAAAACTGAAGCTGAATAAGCGGACGCAGCTAAACGACTAATCACTTAACTTTCGGCACGCCCAACTATATTATGGGTCTGAAAACAGAGCCACTTCAATAATTGAATTGCCCAAATAAAGTCAGAATATACCCTAATCCGGTTTTATGATTGTGTGGGGATTAGGTTCGGATATGTCGGACGTTGTGAAGCAAAATGCACAAACATTAAAATTTTCCTGTGTTTACCTACTGTCATAATGAACCGCATGAAGATTTTCACACAAAAATAACTACTTATTACTGAATCTAATTTTTTATTTCATTAAACCCATACATGTGTATTTTTCTAAACTCATTCATTAGTTTGTGCGAAAGATACTTCAACAATGGAAAAATTTCCCAGTGTCTAACTTCTAAAATATAATACAATGATAAATCAAAAAATATGCATGATGTACATTTTTTTTACATTACTACTCGCTCTTGGCAGTTTTTAATGGTGATCGACCGTATCATTTCTAGCAATCACTCGAGGTCATTGGGTCAGTAAAGTTCTTACCATGCTCCAAACTTAGGAGCTCTCTCGAGCGATACTGCGTGTTTTCTGATAATTTTCTCCGCAAACTTGCAGAACAAATGCGAATTACAGTCATTACTTTGTTGCATGGTAAGTAATAAACTTAATGAATTGCCTACACTGTTATGTATGTACCTACTCGTTAATTATTATGAATACGTGAAAAGTGCATTGAAATCCCCAACGAAGAGCAACAACTACCTAAGCAATTATAATGAGTTGTGAATACGTGCTATTACTAGGTATTAATAATGAAAAGAGATTGTTTTTTTTTAGTCCGTTGACTTTTCTTTTACTCTTGCCACAGATACCGTTTAGCTGAGTTATTGATGTCTCATTGCTAAGTAAAGGTCTCCATTATCATGTCTATCATTATGTAGAGAGTCATCCACAAAGCTTCTATTTGCGAGACCTACTTAAAGACCTACAATGTGTCTGTTGTCAACTGCCGAACGCCTCCCTTTCTGCGAGTTCTGGTAAGGACTCGCTGTCCGCGGTCACCTCACCATCACCACCTAAGCTCCAAACGCACTGACAGCGAAAGCGGAGCGGTGCGGCGCGATGCGATGTGCGCGCTCCTTCGTTTGATTCCGAATATTACAACCGATACTGTGACGCCACCGCGCCGCGCCGCCCTTTCTCCTTAATCTTTTTTTAGCTACAGGTTTACTTATCCACAAGTAATTTAAGTTAATTACCTCTGTTGTCCAGGTATAAGTATAATCCTTATTTTTAACCGACTTCAAAAAAAGGAGGAGGTTCTCAATTCGACCAAATTTTTTTTTGTCTAAATTCTAAATAGGTCAAGGAAGAACTTGCCATCTCTCATAATTGTACTAAGCCGAAATCGCGGCTTCAACAAAACGCATGAGTGGAATGGAACAAATCGAAAGTGCTTTATTTCACAACGTCATTGATCCACTTGTTTGTGGTCAAACGGTCGCACGTAGCTAAGGCCACATAACACGTACCGGGAAACGTTTAGGAAGGCGTTTCTTTCACAATATCTCTTTACATAGGCGTTTAGAAATTATAACCTTTGACTTGTGCAGTGATAATGGTGTTTGCTTGGTTTGAAACAAGTCTATAAGATGGATGGGTCTGGATTTGACTCTTGTTTGGTATACCTATATTCTACTTCACATACTTCTGCATGTACATTAATACATACATCACGGCTGTTTTCCTAAATTCTGTGACATATCTACTCAAAATTCCTTTTTAACAATGTTACATACTATAAGCTGTGATCGGTTAAGATTGAAATAAATACCTTTAACAAGTCTAACTCCGTTATAAAACGCTAACAACTCATATTTTCCATCTATTTTTGTCGACCCCTAAAATCGCTACTGCTTTTAGACTTCTCTGCTACTCAAAGGTTGGATAAGTTCGCCTTTGTCCTTTTTATTTCTGGCCTATCTGTTTTTTTTGTACCTACCGTATAAATATTTTTTTTACTTGTTTTACTTTCCAACTCTGACAAAAAAGCGTAAGGCTAGGTCAAGTCATCCAAATGGGTAAATATTCGGGCGTTTGAACCGCTGTCATTATTCTCAACACTTTTTTATCAGATTCTTTGAGAAATGTATAAAGGTATAATAGTCTAGTGTGTACCTATCTATAAGGCACAAACATAACACACTTATTGTACCAATTTCTTAAGAAATCTGATAAAAAAAGTGTTGGCAATAATGATGACAGCGGTTCAAACGCCCGAATATTTACCCAAATAGTACCTAATTAAATTCATTCTGGGAATAAATCACTTCACTGGCGAGTAAATAAAATTTCCATCTGAAAAAGCAGGTAAGAGTGACTAATTCCAAATTTAAGGCATACTCTCGTTTAGTGAGATCTTACCGTAGGTTAACATAACATACCTACATATTTCAAAATAGGGAAACCCGTAACAATGGTCATGTTAGTTACCCATTCTGTACAGTTAACAAGCAGTTTGCTGCGTTTTATGAGATTTACCAGCCATTGCACGAGTCGATAGCCCGTGAAATGTTTCCGGAAAATCCGGAAGCACTTCGGAAACTGGTTGAGTTAGTTAATAATTCTAATCTGGTCTGACCCTTTGAGTTATGCAATGTTTATCAAAATTGGGTCGAGTTATGGTATAAAAAGTTAGTTGCTGTTGTATTGTGTCATATCTTCTATTGTCACTAAATTCAGAATAATGGATGTACCTATGTCTGTTTTACAAGTAGGGGGTGTCCGTCGTTACGCGTTATTGTAAGTTATACTAAAAAAAATTGTCAAATAATGTTTGGTATAATTCGTACTAAAACAATTCCTTGGATAAAGTACTTACCTTTCCCTGAAAAGTTTAACTCATTTCTACCACTCGTCATTATCATGTAATTACAAAACCGCATCAGCTGTTGCCTTTAAGGTGCAATCTCGCATATAAATGACCAGAGTTTCCATTGCTACAGTCTGATAAATATATAATATCTATTGTCATGGCTTTCCATACTCATTTTTATTCATAGCAAGGTGCCCCTTCGCATACGGCTGGGAGTGGTACTTAGCTATAATTTCTCTTGTCCTTTGGAAAGTATGAGGCGAGGAAAGTGGTTCCGGGATATTTTGGGCAATCGATAGAGAAAGTTAATTAGTGCTTTATGATACCATGCGTGTTACGAACTTGCAACTTGAAAGATTGACTGTTAGAAATAAGTCCGCCTTTGTAGCCATTTGGCTAGTAATTTTTTTATGACGTGTTTTTTTTGGACTTACTAACTTTCTGTCAAGAATTGTGCGATTTTTTAAGAAAAAATTAAGGAACATTATGGAACCCGCGATTTCAGGCCTCGTGAGAATTTGAGAAGAGAATTAGTAAATCTATTATTTTGTCTACAGCCAGCTTGGCACAGCAAGGCGCGAGTAGGGAGGCGTGCGAGATAGACCTGTAATTGTCTCACTAGAGACATCAGAAAGTGACATGTCGTCTATCCCGCGCGCGTGTCGTCACGCGCGTGTTGTTGTGCTAAGCCTACGATTACATGCTGGAAGACTACTTGATTTTAAATTCTTATAAATCATATACATAAGAATATGCATAGCCGATTCTTATAGCATTAACAGCATAACTTTTATAATTCAATACAAGTAAAAACCATTGAGGTAACAGCGGTTATATGAAGTAATCGCTCAAACACAAACACAGCTAAATGTATAATGATTACTTGCACTCTTACACCTAAATCACGTAAAAGTAGAAAGTATAATTTCATTACATTACGTTAAGTTACTCAATCAACGCTGGAAAATCATTGTTACTTGTATCCGGTGTTGTAAAATCAAAGATTTTAGTTGATTACTATTACTTTTATTCAGAATAGATCTATCAAGTTAAAATAACAGGAAGTTAAGTCATTTTTATAAAAATATTTAAATTCTACTGATTGATAAATAAGTACGTAAAACAAAGGAAGGTGTATCTAGTAGATAGTTTTTTCAGTAAAATCTTCTTTGCACGTAGGTACCTAAATACCCAGTATTTTTTGTTTTTCACTTTATTAAAAAAATATGCAATTACTTGTTATGTAAAAAGGTATTCCTGTTTAAAGTGTTGTATTTTTTTGAAACTATCTCAATTTTGGATATCAGAATCCTCCAAAAGTTCTTTCACGACGGTTAAAATCTTTTGTTTAACCTCAGCCATACCATCCTCCGCCACCAAACTCTTCTGCAGCATCAGCAAAGTTTTGCAAACCAAGCTGTGTCTCGACATCCTGCTTCTCTTCGCTTCTCTTGCCTTCTTTATCGTTATTCTCAAGAGAGTTATCCACGTGTTCGTAAACGTGAGGAATTCCTCCGATATGTTTTGAGTCAATTGGAAACATATCAAAGTTTGCGTCCACGGCTGGGAAGTGAGAGTCGCCACAAGTTTGGGATCGTTTTTGAAAATTATAGCGTGTTTAAAAATGGCGCTTAGAGTTTTCCAGCCAGCAGACGATTGGTTTTTTGACTCCTGTAAGTGTTAGATTTATATGCTTTAGTTGCGAATAAATTTGCATCGGAGCACATAAAATTAAAATTATTGTAATTTTTGTGTTAAGCACTTCCTCGTCCGTTTCCGCATTGGATTATTAGAGCACGCCGGTGTTTTTTAAAATAGTTTGTTTGACGCACGAGTATTAGGTAAGTGTTAATTAAATATTGTCTTTTGGTCCCCTGTAGTAAAATGTGTCTCTCTTTAACACGCCTTATTAAAGTGAGACGTTTTCTTTGCGCTGGGGATTGAATTTATCTAATTATTGTGTGTTAGTACTGTTAGTTAAGCTTATTTTATACCTACCGTTATATTGGGATGAGGACCGAAAAGTTACCCCTGCGCTAAAGTGCCTTAAATCGTAGTTAAAATTATATTACTATTTTTTCCGTTGTGAACGAAAATGTCCCGTACACTTATATGGTTAACTTTCTTGTCAAAACCTTAATTTTGTTCCTAACCTCACCCAACAGTCTACAAAAAAGTGTTGATACAAACATCCACTAACTATACATACCTAATCCGTGGATTTATACAACTTGTAAGATTATTTACTGATTAGTTACTTTAGTGTTTTCGGACTATAAATTATGACTCTATTATTCATGTAAGTCAAGATCTCTGGCAGCGTAGTGTAGCCAAGCAGAAAAAAGTTACTGGCAACATCGCAGCTCTCTCTCTTTTGTTCTCCAACACTTTTTCAAAAATCATGTCCATGATAAATCAAGAAAGAATAGCTCTACTCACCCTACAACACAGCATTTGAATCCTCAGCATCAGTGCCCTCAGCGCGTTGCACTGGTGCATTTCCGAAGGCACCTCCAGATTGTAAGTCAAGACGAGAGGTGTGTTAGGTCCCGAGTTGAGGACCATGTAAACCAGCTGTAGGAGTGACGCACCGCGCTCCGACGTACTGTCCTCTCGGAGTGACTTGGTTATCAGATGCGTTTGGATTTGGAGAATGCATTTTGACTAAAATTATGGTGATGTTGTTTGAGTGATTCAGGGCGACGGTAGGTACCTGCCCGGTGAAATGAAACGAGTACACTTGCGTCTTTATGTCGAGATTACCTTGACATGGTTCAGGCCAATTTGTGGCCCATAATTAGGAGTAATACGCAGGGTTAGAAGCGAACACGAGTGTATCCGTTGTATTTCACTACGAGTGATCCTCACGATGGTTTTATGTAAAACCATCGGCACCTTGTAGCATATGGAAATAGATTATCTAAAATGTAAATTCTAAATCTCCTACATTTTTATAGGTACAAAATATAAATAAATGACAATTTAATCTCACCTGGTAGTTATTCTTAGTGTAATAGTGCACAATGTAGGACAAGAGCTGGAGAGCTATGCACGCCACGCGATCGTCCAGACTGTTCGTCGCACAGAGCACGCTCGGGAGATAGCCCGGACGGTTCATGTATGTTAGCAACACTGGAATATTTAGACGAATGAAAACATGTTACATTCGTGATATTTTTCCACAAGGATACAAAATTATTAGGTATTCATGGAATTTTAAAGGGGAGGCCTATGTTTAGCAGTAGACGTGTTATGGCTGAAATGACGATGATGATGACGCAAAATGGATGTACAGCAGGCTGCAAAATTGCATGGACAGCTTAGAGGCGGCAATCGTTTGGCGTCTAAAGCCGTGTTTTCATAGCCATCACTAGATGGCGCTTTAGCTGCGACTAAACCGTTGTGATCATATTTCACTAGATGGCGCTGTGCCCATATGCTACATAAATGCAAGATTACACACCTTTTTATACAAGTTTATGTTTTTATAGATTTTTACGTTATCTTTGGTTCTTTGACCAAGATACTATACTTTTATTTTCCACCATTTCAAGCGCCTTTGTTTACAACACTAACACTACAATTATAGCATTATTTCGTAAGGCTGTCAACGAAGCCCGGTGGCATCGTGAGACGGTAATGGACTAAAGTATTAAAAGTGTAAATGTGCCTCCGGTTCGAATCCCACAACATGTGCAACTTTTTGTATTTTTTTTATTTATTTTTTTATGAAATTTATTTATCACTTTTAATTTTGAATAAGAGTCCGTATTTATCTTTGAACAGAGGATTAAATAAAACCAACAATTGATATATGTAAAACATTTTACTTAAACCATACGAGAGCTGATTCTCAATAATTTATCGTTTTTAATAGAACAAAAACCATTTGTGTGTAAATTTATTGAGGTTTTAAAGCTTAAGTATTCGTTTCCAGAATCGGAAAGATGATTGAAGCTTTACCACAATAAAAATACATAATTTTAATAGCGACTACATTTTAAAATTGCATAATAATATCCTGGTTAACATAGCTAGTATAGAATGCACAATATTGATAACTAATTAACTAACATTCTCTTTGAAATAATGGTCACTTGGCAATAGTTCACATTTTGAATAATAACTTAATAACACATCACGTTCACATTTTAAAATACTTAATAGATTTCGTGTCGTATTATAAAGTAATAACGATTGACTACATCTGATTTTCTTGCTATGCAGGGCTGAGGGCACGATGAATGATAGCCATACGGTATTAAACACATTTAGCGTAGCGGTTGGTTGGAATAAAACCATAAGTAATCCTTGTGGTTTTCCGGGTGTGGGGCTATAGGTATGACTGATGCTGCAAAGCATCTAAGAGACTGCGTCTGCCGGCCCTCGACTTCTTATCTTCAAACCCAAGAAACGATCAGATTTCTCTGAAACAAAGCAAAAGACAATTTATAGTTTTATGTTTTAAGTGAGACGGAAAATTTTCAAAGTATCAATTTACTAATTTATCAATTACTACATAGTAGACATCGTTAGTAGAAAAAAATACTTACGGTTAAACTGGCGATTTCTCACAAAATTTTGCATTCTCCGTGAATGTAATAATGATGTGCGTCATGAAATTAGATTTATGTTGGCTCGAGAACTTATATTTCCGTCGAATAAACGCAGATAATAAAATCTTATTGTGGGCTAAATATATCTGTGTGGGCTATAATCTATAACTTGTTTGTTGAAAAATGGATCTGACATGATGTTTTCTCTTCATCCTGCCCTCAAATTACTTATCTTCAATCTACCCCCTTACATTTTTAGTCAGCATGAATTTGCGTTCTTATTGGAATGTCGTTAAGGTCTAATTGACTGAGTTAATAATAGTGATAGTAAATTTCGCTGTATTGTGTATCAACTTCGTGGCCAAATGCATATACGGCACGTTTAATCTGCAAAGATCTTAGGCGATCTGAGTTCAAATCCTGGCTATGGTTATAAAAATATTGTGTTTTTTTAATCGGACATTTGGAGTGTTTTGAAATAAAGATTTCAAGTTCTCAAATAATATGTTTATTAAAAAAATAAAAAAATAAGGGAATTGTGGCATCTTGTAGTAATTGACTAAAATTTAATAAAATTGTGAAGACGAAGAGGAAAGATACAAAAAATATTGAAATTTTGTTTTTTTTTTGATGTTACAACGCCATCTAGTAGAAAATCATCGAACTGATACGGCTTATTGTTAGTTAGCTGCCTAACGCTGTTGCACGGCGTAAATAGCTGCACACGATCTTCATTTGGATTTGTCCATGCACTTTTGCATCCTAGTGTACGTACACCTTTGTGTTTATTTAATTTTTATCTAACCCACAAAATTGGAGTGGATCTCTCTGAATAATAAGTCTGCTCGCCACTTTTTATTTTATTTTATGCTCATTTTTCGCATACTCTCACAAAAAAAAGTAGTCCGAGTAGATCAGACGCGTGTTGCGATACAGAAATATAAAAGCAGTATAAGGCACAAGGTTGTTTCCGTTATTAAACAAAAACCACTCACCTCGATTATCATTCTGGTTGTTAGCCAGCCCCAACAGGTACAGGCTCAACTTGAGGCAGGCGTATTGGAAGTCGTGTTGAGCCTCCGATTCCCCGTGTTTGCTCTTGGCGAATACAGCCGTCGTGAGCACCGCCAGTTTGAGGCACAGGTTCTGTTCCAACTCTACTGGTACCAGCATGAAGGATAGCTCCAGAAGGTAGCATATGTTGGTCTCTGAATCCGGTTTTTGGGAACAGAAGTGAAAACTAAATTAAAAATTTTATTGACTCAATGAGATTTTTTGGGATGTTTATGTTGACGACTTTCTTGTATTGTTTTAGGTCATGCATGACCCATGGAAAGGTGTTGAAACTACAATTTCTGCGTCTCGCGAAAATTGAATTTTCCTGGGATGAAATACTTTTAGACTCTACGCCTCTTGGCTTAGCCCGGCAAGACATAAATTAAGAAATCAAGTCGTCAAGTGAGAGATCTTTAAACTATACATGACACTGTCTGACTTAGAGAAGTCTGAAAATGACAGTGGTCTGTCCATATGTTATCGTGCTATGAGCCTACAATGAATTATATTTTCAAGCCAGTCGGCACATTCCGATATTAAATCCCAACAAACAGACTTTCGTAGCTGTAGAGACTAATTAAACATCAAACATCAAAGAATAACAAAATTATCTGTGATATGTGACCAAATTGAATGCAAATTTAAACGTTTCTATACATACCCATCGGATTATTATGGTCTATTAGCGCTCTACTTAACACTCCCGGTAGCATCGGCCATATTATAAGCCCAAAGTCTTCTCTAGAATCATCATCCGTCTCTTCTAAACAAGCGTATAGGGATTTGACGCAGTTCTGCAGCACAGTGCTATCCGTGCTCTGAGTGAGGATGTTGAGGAGAAGATCCCAAACAATGGGTTCTGAAGTCAGTTCTGGTGGGATAGAATCTTCGGTCCTGAACCATTCAGACAGCTGAAAGTTACATGTGAAATATAAACGCGAAGATCAAACGAATGCTTACACCATTTACATCGTTGATGTCCAAGGATGTAACGCTTGTAGTATTTTTGAGGTAAGGCCAACTGCAGCAGTCTACAGAAATAAAAAATATGAGACAGCAAAACCGAATTTATAGAAGGCGGAAAAAAAAATGAAGTGGGTACTTAAAATAATGTGTAATTTTTTTCCAGCTTACCACATGTACCCTGACTTTGTTAGGGATCCTTTGGGAGGTAAATGCCCAAAGTAGAAGAGCTGGGTTGTGCGTGTAGTAGAGGGAAGGTTCCGGTTGCAACATTGACACTAGGCGGTCTGTGGCCTTTTCTAGGTACACTCTCTCGTCCAGAGAAACCAGGGAACCACTGGATATTGTAGACATCTGAGGAAACAATGGACGATCACAGCTTACGTAAATAGTTTTGCAAATTTACATTCGCTTTTAAATTTGTAATCTCTAGCTTTATAAAACACTTTGTACTTTAGTCGTAAAATATGTATTGTTTACTAACAGCAAAGACCAGCCAAAGTGCTTTGACTATGTACGAAGGCGGCTTAAAAGATTTCGGCAGCCGCAAGATGTGTTCCACTAGATATGGAAGCAATGGGGCCGTAGCTTCTTCAGGACTGAAATAATTTGAAAATTATCAAAAGGAGTGAACACGTAGGCTGAAATTTGTTGAAATTAACTCATTTTAATGTATACTTCTCTGATGATTGGCAATAAAAGTAGATGTAAATGAGTAGACTGTAAGGCTGACTCTTTTGCAGTTGGTTTCCGATACTGTGAGGCTTTTCTATTCCAAATTGCAGCTCCACTAGACCCATCTAGAATTTGTGTGACAAGTCATATACAATAAGTATCAGAAAATACACAAGGCACCGTAGAGTAAGTGGAAACATTTCAATTCTTACGTGAATATCTGTAGCGTAAGTGTTATCAGCTGAGTCAACATCTAAATATTTATCTGCTAAACCTTTCAGAATTTCGCCCAAAACTAGCGTGCTGACTTTGCGTATCGTTACATCGCTCCTGAAAATATAAATCTCATCCCTTAAAATATTTTCTCCTTATTACGCTTATTACTACAATGCAGTGTTCCTAGATAAAGTCTACACAGCAAGCTTGGTCAAAAAGGGATTGTGTATTCCGAGATTCGATAAAAGATTTGTATTACATGGTTAAATATTGAAAAGAGGCAAGTGTCTCAATTATAACTACAGGCTACTAAAATAAGTCTAATAGAATGGGAGTATACGATAACAATACCTCGCAATCTGTGCTTGAGGAAGCATGGTCAGGTATCCCTTAGAGAACAGGACATCACAAAACTCTGGCAGTTGGTCTGACGCTGCGTTCCCATAGAAGAAATCTAGGAGAAACTTTAGGAAAACTCCATATTCTTCTGTGGATATTTGGTTTTGATTATCCTAAAAAAAATGTTAGTTAATTCGTGCGTTGGTTGGTAGAAATAATTGTAAAATAATATTTATGTTAACCGTTTTGTGGAAAGATCTGTTTTACCCGTATGGTCTATCAAGAATATTTAATGCCACGATCGAAACCACAAGGGAAGCAATTCTATATTGAGCGTAAAGCACGTAGCTACTGAGAAGTAGCCTTTGTCCGACCCTGATGGGAAGTATAATATCTCAGGTCAAATTATTAACGCTAACCTTAGTAAAGACAACGAGCTCCAGCATGAGGCGGTGTATGGAGCTGTCGAGAGCGTCAGCACATTGCTTCAGGGATTCCACCTCTTGGTCGTCTGCGAGTATCGACTGGACGAAGTCAGTGGTTTGTCTGCCGCTTTTCAACAGCTTTGAGAGTCTGGGAAACTCATATTTTATGAAATTATTGGGAATAAATAAACATACACGTACGTATAAATAATAAATGTTGAAGCATAAAGAATAATGTGAGTTTTTCTGGTGCAAAGCTAGAAGCTAGTTCACATTACAACTATGTAGACCAATCTCTTGATGCACTAGAGAAATTACCGAAACCTGATGTTTCCATCGACATCTGTGATAGTAGGTATGCAATCCCAGAAAATTAAAATTAATAACTAAAACTTGACTGTCACTAAACAGTAAGTTACTAAACTTCTGTAATATCGAGTATGTGTTAGCTGTCCTATCATTATCCCTTACGAAAATCCGATTAAGCAAAATATACTCTCTAACATCTTTTTAAAATTACTTCATAACGAATCAACAAAAAACATACCTCAAAACATCAGCTCCTAGCTGACACGTCACAGCAAAGAATATACCACATATCTCCTTGTCTTCCACCAACATAGAATGATTCAGGGCTCCCACCAGTAGCCCAAACCAGACGCTCAAGACTTCAACCAAGCTAGCTGCTGTACGGCTGGGGATAACTAGCCCTGAGGGTTGGTAGGAAACCAGAGCATGGAGGACCAAGGAACTGGTCATGATGGTGCGAGGACTCGTGCTTATGCGAGGGGCGATGGAAGTCAGGCAGGCGATTAGCTGGTCCACGCTGAATGCGCTTTGGTGGGAGAGAGGGGCAGTCGCTTTGTGTTCCGATATCCTGCGGGTATATTTAAAGGTCAGATGATTGAAGGGTCAGAATTATATATCATAGATACCTATACCTTCATGTCATAGTTAGGTATATACATATAAGTAGTTCAAACACTTAAAAAGTAGGTAGGTACGCTGCAGGTAGACGCAGTAGTTTTAATTTAAAAGGAAATGGACCTAACAACCTAGTAACCGGTGTTATTAAATAATAATTAATTAATGACTGATGAACAATTTATGAATGATGCTGACTCTAGTCGTCTAACTATAGCTAAGGTAGCCCAACAATTTGAGTCATGGCGTCTAACGTGGAGGGTCATAAAATGTCAAATTCAACATAAAGTAGGGAAAAACCTACGTGAAAAAAAAGTTGATTGAGAAGTTCCCCAATCTACGATAGCCCACGTGGGATTTACAGCACATATGAAGAAGCTCGTTCCTGCGGCTTAGCACGACAGCCGCGAGTAGAGTTGCGCGCGAGATAGACTATACCTGTCACTGTCTAACTAGAGAAGTCAGAGAGCTACAGGTAGTCTACCCAGCGAAACGACTCGCTCATGTTGCTGTGCTAAGTCTACTAGTTCATATATTATAGGCTAGACAATGATGATGTACCTACCTAAATTCCCTATAAAAAACGAAAGAGCAACATAAATCACTTTACCCGTTAAGCAGATCACATAGGAAGTGTAAACTGGAGTCGACGGCGGCGCCGGCGCCGGCCGCGTGCTGCGCGAGAGTTCGCATGGCGGCCGCCGCGCATTGCGCCGCGTGTGCTTCGGCGAAGAAGCGCGCGCACCACAGCAATCGCGCACATCGTGTTATTAATCTACGGTAGAACGAGACATTTTGTCCATGTCTTGTTAGGGTTGATTTATGAAGGCTATTTTTAACCGACTTCAAAAAAGGAGGAGGTTCTCAATTCGTCGGGATATTTTTTTATTATTATTTTTTTTGTGTGTTCGCTGATTACTCGAAGACGCCTGGACCGATTTGGAAAATTCTTTTTTTGTTTGAAAGGGTATAGTTTCCAGGTGGTCCCATTGCCAGCATATCTTGATCTGATGATGGAATATGAGGGAAATCGAGGGCAACCCTCAAATTTTATAGGCACAGGTAATGTTTTTAGTACATTTTTCAAAGCTACACCAGTATTTACGTCTGGCAGTAAAAAAAATATGACTGAGCTGATGATGGAAGGTCAACTCCTTAATGCTTAGGAGTTAAAGGATAATTCTTTCAATACTAAATGCACCTGCAGACTGGAAATTATAATTTCAGTAATTAGTGAGGCCTGCTGGTGATGGAAGGTCACCCTCATTATTAGACAAATGCTTTCAGTATAGCCCAAATTTGAAGTCGGTTTTTTTTTGTTTAAAATTATTATATACATGCCAAGAGGCCCATATCGGCAGGGCTATAATTGTCTAACGCACTAAAATCTACATACATACATACATACATATAACACGCCTATGTTGCCAAATGGGGTAGGCAGAGCACACAAAAAGTAAAATAGACATAGGTAACCATGATCATGACTATTTTACACGTCGCAGCCCCTTCTAACATCATTTTAGGTTTGAAAGCAGATGGAAATTTAGAGGTAGTATAATAGTTAGTGATAGTGACAGGTTGCTAGCCTGTCGCCTAAAGAATACCTTAACCCATTTCCTTCGTCACCTCTTACGACATCTACGGAAGAAATGGAGAGGTGCTAGATATTTTAGGCACGGCACCACACAGGAGGAAAAATCTACATCGGTTTAAATTTGTCAGTTGAAACCAAATCTCGGTTTGAAATCGAAACATTTGGTATTACGTAACATCATTGCAAGCAAAGCCCATACCCAAATTAAATGGTGACATTTAAACAAAATTGAACGAATGATTTATTAAAAATTGGTTTTGCGTAAGATCTAAAAATGCTCTCATATCGTAATCCAGTTTTTTACCCGAAAGTAATTTAACGCGACGCTTATTAGACCTAGATGACTTTTCTCCTTGAAACCGATGTCGATTTTTAGTGCGTTAGACAATAGCCCGTGAAAGAAAGTTTTAGCCCAGAGGATTTTAGGGCTCCCGCACACGGGCCACCGGCCACAACCACACCACAAGATTCCGCAACCAGAATATTTCCTGTAGTTTTCATACATTTTGTATGGGTGGCCCATATTCGGCGACACTTACTGTATTATTGTTAAAAAAACACGCTTTTGCTCAGATACAGAAAAAATAATTTTACTAAAACTTCGAAAATTTATAATTGATTACCTGAATAAGTCAAAATCCAAGTTCGAAGTAGCTTCACATAGAAACACAGTTATATCATTATCTAGCAAATAATCGACTAAACGATGCCTCTCTGTCGTGCCTTGTTTGTAGCGGTTTATTACTTCGATCAGATATCCACAAGCCTTTTCTTGGGCAGAGGTATCTCTGGATGTCAATAAACGTTTTATATCTGAAAGAGCATTTTGTCTAGAATTTGGGTTGTAAGTTTTATTAATGTTAGAATTTATTAAACTGTACATCATTCTGAATGAACACAACACATTCGTAAGTAACGGAAAAATTATAACTTTTAAAGTTCCCGCCAACATAAAAAAAATTGTCTATGGCACGCTTTATGCCGGAAATACCAATGTTAATCGATAAAGGTATGAATTTAAAATAATATTCCAATGTAATTTCCACTAGCATGGCATTATTTAAATTTATATTTCAAGTATTTTGCGCAAATCTGCTTATGTTAAGAAATTTGCATTCAGTTGACGCTATTGACTGCTTTACAATAATACATCTCTACGCTTCATTTTTATTGCAAGCAACACTCTTAGCAGTGTTGCAACCTTAGTGGCGGTTCCAATAAATTTTGGACTTTCCGACGCCCTTACAGTGCGCTTGGTCGCTACTATAGACAAAGTAAAATTTGTCCATGTAATCATGTCTTTTGTTTTTTTTTGTACTTAGTTTTGCAAAAAAACACTTTGTTGGCTAAAGACGTCGCATTTCGGACGTAAAATGTAAGAATTAAAAATAATGTATTGCTAACTAGTTCACTACGCTCTATTGACTATTGAATAAGGGTTACATTATATGGTAAAAAGTTAATTTCACGCGCTGCTTTTAAAAAAAAAATACAACTTTTTCTTAAAAAAGTTCTTCTTAGGCATTTATCCCACTGCAACGCGTCACAGAGCGTCTAGCCTAGCGGGTCGCGCGTCGCGCACCTACGCGTGAACACGTGTGAATGCATTTCCAGTGTGTTGGACTTTGCGGGTTTTCTAAACAAACGAAGATAGGTACCTACTTACAAACAACTTAGGAACACTCATTCCCGCATAATGCTCCGTGAATTCCGTGATGCATTGCAGTGTGTTAATAGTCTTATACCTTGTTTGTTTAGGTTGTTAAAACAATGTAAACAATCTTGACATGTCTTTTTATTGAAATACGCAGTCTAAAAATGAAAAACGTTACACTATACCATCGTTTCTTAACCTCGGGTCGCGACCCAAATTTGGGTCGCGGGCCACATCGAGATGGGTCCCAGGACCCGCGAGACTTTTTGAAAACAAACCGAAATCACTGCATTTCATTCGTTTTTTATTTGAAATTGGGTCGCGGCCTTCTAATATTTCTGAATTTTGGGTGGCCAGGCAAAAAGGTTAAGAACCGCTGCACTATACAATTCAATAATATGAAAGTAAATGATTTTTTCATACGTAAATTGTAAAATGTAAAGATTTCGATTTATAAAGTGTACGTTTAAATAAAAAGACACGTCAAGATTGTTTGTATTGTTTTAACTACCTAAAAAAACAAGGTATAGTAATTATTTTGTTATTACTTACTCATTAACTTATTAGTAAATTACTTGATAGGTAATTATCTTAATAGCAAATTACCGAGCAACTAACTTTTTAGTTAATTATTTATAAATTACTAATTAAATTTAACTGATTAATTTATTAGTAAATTACTTAGAACTAATGAGTTAATAATAAATCTGGTGGGTTTTTAATCAGTTTTAGTGGAGTTGGAAATATTTAGTTGGCAACACTGACAGCAGCTGTCATTCTCATCTGGTTTATCCTGCAAGTGTTTGCAGCGAATATATTTTTTACAATTCGTTTGTTAATGCCTTTTGCGTATACTTGGTAGCCTTAAAGTGTGCTCAGTTTTTATTAATTTAAGTGCACTATGGTGAGTGAATAATATCATGAAAGTTTCACCTTGTTATGGTGATCGCAACATGGTTTCGGCTATACCTGGCTGTATACCCTATTAATGATTTTTTCAATTTGTGATTTGCAGTCGGTGATCGAGTTCCTGAAGGATTTACCGTCGTACGACGAACACAACTTCACTTTATATAATACAGATCATGGCATCAGATACTGTTCGAAAAGACCTTCAATATACCTTCCTACTAAGGACATTCCTTCTGAACAGAGTTGAGTATACGCTTTTCTGATTGAGCAATATATATTTAGATCGAAAGTGAATGCTTGGCAATGTGGATTTGTCCTGGCACATGTAATTTAACAACCACATGTTTATAATTGGTTACATCAAATTTAATTATTATGTATTGTTATTACAAATTGTATACAAGGCCACTTGTAAATGAAAGCTTATTTCTCTACGCATTCTTATTATTTAGACTTATATTCTGTGGCTTCATGTTCTAAAGGCAACTTAATACAAGTGTTATTTAAACTAATTGATTTATTTCTGTTTCCAGTCATTGTAACAGAAAAAACCAATATCTTATTAAGATATCTACATCAACAATGGGAAAAAAAGGTATGAGATAATGTTTTCTTCCTTTTATTTAAAAACTAGCTTTTGGCCATGACTTTGTCCATGTAAAGAAACCTTTTTTAGGTAACCTATGTGTTTAACCCTTAAATTGGCAAGAATTAAAAAAGTCGTGAATTCGAGCCTCCTCGCAGGGAAACAAAGTCAAAAATTTTAGTTACAAAAAAATAAAAAAAAGGAACATTTGACAATGTACATCATGATGTACACTGCCAAATTAAGGGTTAATGTGATTATTCTTTTGCTTACAAACTCTGTTATTTTTTCCTTCCTATCACCTGTTTTATAAAGTGAACATTAAAATGCAATGCAGGATTACTAATGTACGCCATTTGCTTATTGTGTCTGCCTACGCATGTGTAGGCGTATTATGATATGGATGTAATAAAGTTACTAATTTACTATTCCAGAACAACAATTCTCCAAAGAAGCGCGACCAGAGCCATCTCGAGCAGAACGGAGACGACCCTAGACCACGCAAGAGGCCTTGTTTGAACTCTCCCTTAAACTGAAACGGGGAGCGTTAATCAGTTTGTGTTCCAGGAAGAACTTTAAGAAGTGAACGGCATTTTGTATCATCATTTATACTCCCAAATGTATGGTAATATTTTAGCAATCTATGTTTTGTGGAGGCACTATAAAAAAGTGCCACCTATTTTATTTTAAATGGAGTCCTGTGTAACAAGTATCATTATGTAAAGAAACATCATTTTGTCGTGCTCGAAAACCGCCCCAAATATTAGCAATGATCAACTTTCATTCCATAAATTTGTGATTAAGTTTTCAATGCTATTATATTGAACAAGTGATGTCTATTAAGTTGTAAGTTTCTTCAAAAAATGCACCTGGTAATGTAAGTATAAAATAAAATAAAAACTGGAGCATATCTTTTGTAACTAAGTTTCTGTCTGGATGGAAACTAAATCACTAATATGTAGGAAAGGAACTTTGTTTGCTCAGATAATGCTGTATTCAATAATTGCTATTTTAAATTAATTTTGTTGTTTTCACCATTTTTAAGAAATCGCACCAAAAGGATCCTTTGTCATAGTTTCCTTGTCAATCTTTTGATAGTACAGGAAATGTGGAAATAATCAATCAATAATAATATCTGAAATGAAAGCAATATGCTGCTGGGCCTTTTCTACTGTTAGAATGTGTAGTGAGTTAAGTAATTTGGTAGCTTGATTTGTTTAGTTTTTTATTCATTGTGAGTAAATTTGTCATGAAAATTGTATGGTACTAAAACCGGACTTTAATTTTAGTTTTTCTAGTTACTCAATTATACATGGATGTTCAAGATATTTTGTCACAGAAAATAAAACCTCTAGTACCTATCCATGTTCATTGTTAAGAAAATATTCGTATATTATATTTTTCTGGTTTATCTTATGTCTATACTTGGTTGGATTAACTGCTCTATAGTTGACACTTCCAAGCATATTTGCCTTTTGCACTGGTTGTTAAAAAAAAAATTGTGGTACATTTATAATTATAATGTTACCATAGACTGCCTATTTACCTATCAATTATTTTTCCAAGGCAATAATGTGTCAATTATTGGGTTGTTACCTTAATTATTCTATCAAGAACCTTTTGTTTTTTGTCGTAACTATAGTAGACTTAGGGCAATGACACACTGCTGCTGTATCCACATGGCCTGATCGGCCGCGCGGTTTTTGGTCGGCTCCGCGCGCTGCATGCGGTAGCTGTGGCAGTGTAACTTGGCCTAAGTTTTTGTCTCAATAGGTTGTTTTTTTTTATTGGCAGTGTAGTGCCCAATCTTTCTGCAATCAAGATCTTTGTAGATAGGTTACTTTGCCATAGTATAATTTCTTGTTTATTTTAGTATTTTAAACTGTATAGGTCTGCGTTTGTCTTGGTTTTCATGTTTAACCAGGGTGTGATGATGAATACATGATAATTATTTAATTTTTGTTTTATTTCCCTTGAAAAACATCTTCCTAGCCTGTCCCTATCCACCTGAGGAAAGAAATAAAACTACATAGTGACTGAAAAATAACTTTATTCTAATAATTATACTTATCTCACAATTTGCAGATTAATGTTCTCATTAACAAGCTGCAAACAAATGATGGATGTTAATGGGTACCTAATGGAATTGTTCTCTTAATTTTAATAGTGATATCTTAAAATTATAAACACCAAATCCTAACTAGATCAAGTCTAAAAGCTTTCTTAAAATGATTCTCAGAAAAATCTGACTGTCTGGAATCTTACAATACAGCAGACACCTGGAAACTAAACTTAAAACAATAAAATGCAAAGACCTAGTAGTAAAATGGTTTCAAACAAAATTGATTCAATTCTTTCAAAAGGTTTCTCGGTCTTGGAAAGTCATTATTTAAAATACAAAAACTTAATATTGAAGAGTCTCAAGTATTTTTGTCAGATTTTAATCCTTGGCAGGTACTTCAATGACTCGTGGCTTGTCAATGATGCGGGCAGTGCGGTTGCCCTTCTCCACAATTCCAATGATCCAGGCTTGGTAGCCCTCCTGCTTTTCAATATCTTTGCAGTAGGCAGCTGCTTGCTCTCGGGGCAAGCAGATCAGCAGCCCACCAGATGTCTCAGGGGCATGACCCTGCAGCAGCTGGAACATGTTCCCGCATGCCTTGGCAACAGCTGCCATCTTTGCAATCACGGGCAAATTATGAATGACAAAAGATACTTCGTTCTTCTGATGAGAAGCCAGGTTCTGTGCATGACCCAGGAGCCCGAAGCCGGTAACGTCAGTGGAACCATGGGCATTGTACTTGTGCATCAATCTTGCAGCAATACGGTTCAGTCTGCTCATGGAGTCCATTGCTCGATGGTAAGCTTTACGGACATCCTCCTCTGATACAACCAGCTTTATTCTATTCCAACGTTCAGGTTGGTCCAGCCACTGATGAGCATTAACAGCAACTTGAGTGCCTAAAGGCTTTGTCAGCACCAACACGTCGCCCATGACAGCGTTGTCGGGAACAATGTATTCATTGGGTTGGCAAATAGTGGTGGCTACCCCTCCAATAGTACACCAGGGGTTGATGACAGTTTGACCTCCAGTCACAGAGGTCCCAGCTTCCAGCGCAGAGTCCTTGAATCCGCGCATAATGAGCGGAATTACCACATCGCGTTCCTTCTCAGTCATTTTAGTAGAGACGCCGAGAAGCATTAGCATATTGTCACATTCCGTCACACCCATCGCGTACAGGTCGCTGAGCACGTTGGCACACGCGATTTTACCCATCATGTAGGGATCATCGACGAGGGGGTAGAAAAAGTCAGTAGTTTGCACCAAACAAAGCCCCCCGTGCCTCAGCGGCGTCACCGAGCAATCCAAGCCGATGCCGATGCGCGGGATGGCAACATGCATAAATTGATCCTGTTCCTGCTGCGAATAGTCCTGCTGCAGTGATTCCACGAGCTTTCCCAAAACATCTTGAGGTACTTTACAGCTTCTTCCTTTTAGATCCGCAAAGCGAGTTAGCCGAAAACTTGCTTCTAAGTCGTGTGCCACCGGGTCGAATGGCCGACGCAAAGCCAAAGCATTGGGGTTACCGGCCATTTCTAATTGTGCCGCAGCTAAGGAGTCTTGCGCTACACTAGATTGATACGACATATTACACTAAAACTGTCCAATAATAATGTTTGCGTGGAGGTAACGCCGCTACAGTACTTCGGAAACCCGATCTTAACACGCCGTCCACTGACGCTTGCAAAATGGCGTCTCCTTTACAAGAAGGAAATGGGCAGTGTTGCCAACTGTTAACTTTACACAGTAGCTAAAATGTTATAAAAATATTGCTAGATTGGAGGGAAAATCATCCAAAAATAGCTAAATACATGGAACACCAGTTGGTACTAGATGAAAAAAGTGGCTAAAATGTATGAAACGCATGATAAAAAAGTAGCTAACATTATCCCAAAAGTCGCTAGTTTTAGCTACAAAGTAGCTAAGTTGGCAACACTGGAAATGGGGTCGAAAATGACTTTTGTTGAGAGACCAACCATTGGCTTATACGGCTCGTAAACAAGAAACGCTGTGCTATGATTGGTTAATAAATTTGTTGTCTATGTTTTGGACAGCGAAAACCTACTGAACAATGCCAAGCAAGTATAGCCTACCGGTTTGAAAAAATATTTGTTGATTTTTATTTAAATTTGGCTGTATTCATTAATTATTTTAAAGGAGATTTGTTACAAATAAAATACTGATTTAAGTTATTATTTAGTCAGCTCTTGTTATTTATTATTTTGTGTGTAATTTATTCCTTTTTATAAATGTTATGGAAAAAGTTAATTTAAATTTCTGAACAAAATCAGCTTGCCTGCAGGTGGCCTGAATTTAAAAAAAATGCATAAAATTAAAGTCAATCTTTTGTCTATAAAAAAAAGATTAAGCTTGTTAAGTTGGCGATTTGCTAATATCGACAGATTTTTTATAGTTCTAGATCTAGCTGAAAAATATTGCTGTCTGCTGTGTTGTTACGTAAAAAAAAGTTATTACATATTACATGGCAATGTCCTGTTTGTCGTCGATTTCTTGTTTTCCTCCAATCACTTAACTAGTTTAAAGAATACCGTCTTGTGATAGGTGTATTTTGTTGACGCAGTCAAATCCGATTACAATGATTAGTGGATAATGATGACAAAATAAAGTTTACGGAAAGTTTTGAATAAAAGCTGGCGGTTTGACTTCGTCGGCAATATTTTAATTTTATGTAGTTTATGGATTGTTCATCTTAGTTATTACTTTATTTCTATATCTGGCTTTAAAATTTAAAATGTCATGAGTACACACGAGTCACTATGGATCTAAATAAATTTAGGAAGATTGAAGATGAAGCGGGATACCCATGTTATATTGAGTAAGCTGTTTTGTATGCTGTAATTTATTTTAAAGTCCTCATACTTTTTCAGTATAATTTAGAGTCAATTGTTTTAACAGTAATAATTTATTTGACCTAGTGTTGTGTTATGATACTTAGATTGTACACTTGCTTCGCTTAACCGGGGCAAGAATGCGGAACTGACATTCTCTCTTTGTCGTAGCGAAATCACCGGAAGGCAACAAAATGATCATCCCCAGTTCATGACGATAATGGAATCTCTGGAGGAGTATAATGGCATTAAGTATAGTGCATATCGAATTGCATTCAAAGTGTTTGCCCTACAGAAAAAGCTTAAAGGTATGTCACTGTTAGTTACTCATTATATTCGTTATGATTCCTTATTTTAAATACATATTTCTGTATATTAGTTCCGGCTCTGCGCATCAGCTCAGGAGTATTTTCCCGCCACCGGTTGAGTCTTTCCGAGTGCAGTTTATCATTGGACACGGCGGAGCTCGAAGCAGTACTGGCTGACATTTACTTTGCAGCGGAAAAAGAAGGCCTGTTCTCTGGAGATGTTGACTTGGCAGTAGACTTACTAATAAATCTGCTGCTCAATGTATATGACAAGTGTGTATGACCTCTTTATCAAATTTACCTCTATTCGGGATACAATTTGATATATTATGATTTTAGAGAGAGAGAGAAATTCGCGCAGCACTTTTTCAGGTAATGCGGTGATGCACTTTACTCTCTGTCTCTCTCTAAAATTGTGCCAAGTTGTGTGCCAAATATTAATAGTTTACTGTACAGTCTACAGATACCTTCTTGTAATGAAACAAGCTTCCAGAGCTGACTGTACAGTAAACATAAATTGTATTCTCCATGTTTTATGTGCATTGCTTACCCTTTTTGGCACTACAGGCATATGTTTTGTTTGTTTTTATGTGAAATATAATTAACGGAAAAGGCTTGGTGGTCAACACCCCCCATGAATCTACATTTTCAGCCTTAATTCACAAGCAATAAATGTGAAATGTAATGTGTCAATAAATGGTATTAAGCTCTGGCACATCGGGCAGTTTATATTACAAATCACTGATTTTAAGCATGCAATTAAAAAAAAAAAGAATCGGACCCAAAAGCATTATGTGAATTACGAACATTTTTCAGGGATAGAAAGGAACCTATTCGGGTGCTAGCAACAAAAACCCTCCTCATTGTGCTAAGCGAGGAGTCAGTTGCTGACAAATGGGCAGCGCTGGCCAACTGCTGTGCCGACCACAACGGCTGCGTGTCTCCGAGACGCCTGGCTGCCCTGCTCGCCCATTTGACAGCTCTGCCACAGTTTTTGGGAGACCAGTGTGACCAGATACAGGATGATGTTGACAGCTGTTTTGCTAAGGTTGGTGTTTATTTTTTTTAACCTTTTGACCGCCAAGGCGCGAAGTGAAACGCTGTGCTCCTAACGCCAAAGACGTGAATCGGCTCTTAGATAATGCTTGTTTTTTTTTCGAATGGTGCTGTATTGTAATTGTAATTGTAGGACGGGCTGGTTTCCGCAACTCGACGTCTTAGGTGCGCCTTTTTTGCGTGGTGGAGCTGATCGGCCTGCTATTCATGCCAGCCCAGCTCCTGGAGGAACGCCAGCAATCCCTTGGTGTTGTCGGCAACCTCCTGGAGCGACCCCGGTGTCCCGAGGTGCTTCATCCTGTAGTCGGCCACGCCAGGACACTCCAGTAGAATGTGCGCGGCTGTTTCGTCCTCTTCTATGCAGGCTCTGCACAGGGGACTGTCTGTAACACCCAGCGTGTGTAAGTGTTTGTTAAGGAGAGCATGACCAGTTACCACTCCGA
>BHDV01008855.1:0-16794 GCA_005406045.1 Adoxophyes honmai | reverse complement strand
TAGATTTCATTACTTTTTAGAGATAAACAAGCAGCTTCAACGAGACTTGGGTAGATTTTTTACAGAATGTTTTTGATGGGTGACTATTTTGCGATAGCCACTAGCTTATTTTTTAGATTTCTAGCATGTTTTTTAGGTTTTAAGTTAATAGGTACAACAAATAGTGACAGGTTTTTATACTGTTGTGCAAAGCAAATCTAAACCTATTTCATTAGTCGCTTCTTTCTATACCCTACCCACAGATAAAATGGAGACTGATTAGGTGTGATGACAAAAAGCAATTATATCCCCTTATCTTTCTTTCACAATTGCAGTTTATCTACATATACAATACTCTAGTGTTTTTTTAATGTATCATTTGAAATTAAATCTAACAACTTTATTTATGCTTACAATGCAATTGTCCTTACAGAGCGCGGGAATGCTAGGCGTAGACGCACGCGCAGTGGCGGAGTGGGGCGCGGCGTGCCCGAGCGCGCGCTGGCTCGCGGCCGCGCAGCGCGTGCGCGCGAGTCGCAGTAGTGCCACCGCTTCTGCCGCCTGCGCCGCTTGCGCGCAGCCTCTTATACAGGTATGTATTAGATTAGACCAGCGGTTCTCAAACTTTTTTGCTGATGGAACCCTTTTGGAATGCGAAATACTTGACGGAACCCTACAAAAAAACTACAGTCCATCCATCCGTCCGTACGCTGCGCCAAAACGTTTGACCAGAGAGTTTTTTTTTTTCTAAGTTCTTGCGGAACCCTTCCAGGGGTGTTGCGGAACCCTGGGGCTCCGCGGAACACACTTTGAGTATGGCTGGATTAGACTATAGCATACAACCAGTCATACAGGTCACAGCTCCCCCTACTGTTCCCACCATTTAACGTGGCAAGATTTTAAATAGTAGACATAGGCTCTGTAAGTGTACTTAAACCTCGTCAAATATAAGATTAACAAAAAAAGGTTTGTGCATCACTCTGGCAATGTGATCCTCTGACCGATCGATCAGAAACTTTTACTATTTTAATCTTACCAAGTTCGATTTTGGGGATTGTACCTCTTAGTAGAGTACACACACTTGCCGAAATTATGTCGTGGTCATCATTGTTGCGGAGTGGGGCGGCGCATGCGCGAACGCGCGCTGGCTCGCGGCCGCGCAGCGCGTGCGCGCGAGTCGCAGTAGTGCCACCGCCTCTGCCGCCTGCGCCGCTTGCGCGCAGCCACTCATACAGGTCACTACCTACTACTAGACCACAGTCTCCGACATTTAACGTGCCAGTCTCCCTGATATTGGGGATGTTTCGGTGGGATGTACTATACCTTATCGGTTTAGGTAGTTAAAACAATGTAAACAATCTTGACGTGTCTTTTTATTTAAATGTACACTTTATAAATCGAAAACTTTACATCTTACAATTTAGGTATGAAAAAATCATTTACTTTCATAATTGAATTGTATAGTGTAACGATTTTCATTTTTAGAGTGTGTATTTCAACAAAAAGACATGTCAAGATTGTTTATATTGTTTTAACTACCTAAACCGATAAGGTATACCTACTACTAGACTACAGTCTCCGACATTTAACGTGCCAGTCTCCCTGATATTGGGGATGTCTCGATGGGATGTACTTAGTTCAATTCGTTATTTTTTCTGAATTATTACAAAACTTGGTTTTTCGTATGCAGAATCATAGAACTACTGGTATAGATTTAGCTCTTAATTCTGAGTGGGATAACCATTTTTTTTTCAATATTGAGAAAAAAATGAGATTCCCATTTATTTATAAAATGCCTTATCAACGAGTGGCGAAGATTGTTTTGCCATTAGGACTCCCTTGCTCTTATTATAAAAAAAAGATAAAAGTACAGTCCTCAAAATCTAACTTGGCCCGCTACTTAAAATCTTGTGATGTGTTTCATTCACATGTTTCAAATGTATTAATTTCTTACAGGTTTTGAAGTTTAAATGCTCAAAATGTACCGATACATACTTCTGTGAAAAGTGCTACCTGTATGACAAAGACCTCAGCACCATCAGTGGCCATAAGAACACACATTTAGTTCATGAAATCGTTGATGGCGAGGTGAGTAGCAATCATCATCATGATTAGTAATTTCTAGTATAAAAGGAGATGAAATAAAAACTGGCAGGGTAGACCATAAGTGGTCTCATTGCTAAAATGCAATCTCTGCCAGACAACCAATACAGTACCTATCTAAAAGTATTAAAATTTTGTCTATTGTATTTGCTCAAATTCTGTAAAAAAAAATCTCTACCTACTTGTTTTTTCACCTCTGCACACCATTCCATAATATAATATTATCTACTAATAACACAATTTAAAACAATTGTGATATATTTTCCCAGGCAAAACCTCCAGAATGCATGAGCTTCATGAAGTCCATGAAAAGATTTTTCTTTTGCACGAAAACTAAGAAGAAAAAGTCGACTAAACAGAAGAACTCTTCGAAACGAACCGTTAAAGAAACAGAAGTTCCGAACAAAACGAAAGAAGCAAGACCCAAGATGATCACCTCGACTGTTGGGAAGGCATCAGGGCATGCGGCGAGTAACCCAGAATCTATGCTGCAGGATATTATAATGCAACTTGAAACACAGAACAAGTAAGTTTACAGGCCTACTTAATATTTTCTTGGATGTTAGGATCAACTTTTTTATAAGTATTGGGCATTTTTAATCTCAAAAGGTTCTACAAAATTTGGATCTTCCTAGTGAAAAAAAAGCATGACCACAGGTCATTAAACTTTAAAACATGCTTTTTTAATAAGTATTCAGTGTAGAAAAAGCAAAACCTTCTTCTGGAAACTCCCTTTCACTGCACTTTCAAACCGTAATCTACAAACCGTAGTTTGATAAAAAAAAAAAGACGTTTTGAAGTTGCTTACAAAGTTTGAAGTATATAATTATGATTTGCAGCATTATGATCATGATATAAATAATTAGCTACAAAGTATTTATGTTTTTTGTGTTGTTTTTCAGAGCACTTGAAGAACTTTCGTCACAGCTGCAGAACACAAAAGACTCTGAAGAAGGATTGAGAGTGAAGGTGGACTCCCATTGGAGCCAGATATCCAAACAAATCAATAGGCTCAAAATACTTAAGGTGAGTCTAGTGCCTAGCCTATGATACTCATACTCATTTATTCATAAAAAAATTTCATCATCTAATTTCATCAAATAAGAAAATACAAATGAAAATGATCTACTCACGTTTTCTATATTGAGATTGGCTCGACAGGTTTCGGTCCAATTCATGACCCATCATATAGAGCTACGCGCCATGAATTGGATCGAAACATGTTGTGCTAATCTCGATATAGAAAAAGTGAGTAGATCATTTTCTTTTCACTATGACTGAGTCTCACGGTAGTTTGATGTTTAAAACTTTACAGCACTATACTTCCACATCTTCCAGGAAAACCTCTCATCGAATCCTGGTACCCTTGCAACAAGTGAACCAGAGAGACCAGAAGCCTTCGATCTCTTCAGCCCGATACCCATGGTGGATCAAACGGACAAGCGCTCCAAGTTGTCCCAGAATGCCAACACCCAGCCCCGTGTGCTGAGCCTGGACTCGGGGAACTTCTCCGTGATCTCCAAGCAGGAAGTGCCTAACCTGGTTACGGTGTCCGGAGACGCTTTGAAGCCAGTTGTTGTACGGACTTCGGATACCATCTCGGCTATCTCTATGAGAGATATTAGCAGTTGGTATAACGGTAAGATTGTTGGTTTTTTACTGTATTGTATTGTGGAAGGTGGACGTTTGGATGTTTATTGCTAGACTTGTTTTAACATACATCATCATCATCATCATCATCATCATCAGCCTATATTCGTCCACTGCTGGACATAGGCCTCTCCTGTGGCACGCCACTCAACACGGTCCTCCGTCTTTCTCTTCCAACCGCTCCCAGCCACCTTGCGTATATCGTCGCTCCATCTTGCCCACGGGCGTCCTACACTACGCTTGCCGAGCCGAGGTCTCCACTCTAGAACACGTCTACCCCAACGGTTAACATTGTTTTAACATACATCACGCCTGTATTCCCAAATGGGGTAGACAGATCACGCAAAACACTATAGACAAAACCATGGCTATTTCAGGTTTCGTGGCCACTATCAGCTTAATTCTAGGTTTACTGAACAGATGAAAGAGGTATAATAGCAACAGGTTGCTGGTCTGTCGCCTAGCATAACTATTCCTATTTCCTTAGTTGCCCCTTACGACATCCACGGAAAAAATGGAGAGGTGTTTTTCTAAGCCCGCGACACCCACGGCTTTGTGTGATTGCCGTTGAGTGTATGCTTATTATTGTTTGTAAGAAAATATTATAATAGGTACATAAAACACTGTTCTAAAATTTATAACAAACTTTAAGATGACGATTAATAAGCTAATAACCCATACTTTTTTTTAGAACCCGAAAACCCAGCCAAAGTTGTTCCGTCCTTGCCAAATCAAGCGGACTGCACATCCTACTCCATCTCGGCTACGGAGCAGAAGTTTGCAGCGGACATCCGTTCCGTGGAGACCAGCAACGACAAGATGAAAGAACTGAATGCAGATCTGGACACCGTGCTAGACAGACTGCAGCAAATACTCACTAACAACTTTGCCATGGATGGTAAGTTTCTTTTACACCAGTAGGCTCACAGCAACATACAGAAGTCGTCTCGCGCGCGGGATAGACTACATGTTAATACTAAGCAATGGCTCTATTTCACGCTTCGGAGCTACTTCTAGTATAGTTTATGGTCTAAAAAGAGATAGAAGAGGTAGAATTGTGACAAGTTGCTAGTCTGTCGCCTAAAGCATCCCAAAACCTATTTCCTAGTCGCTTTTTACGACATCCACGGAAGAAATGGGGAGGTGTTATTCTATCCCGACAGGCACAGATACAGGCAAATTAATTAAAAAAGTCGTTGAAAATTAACGACAGAAAAAGATGTTTCCTAAATCTTCTAGTTTTATGGAACTACTAGCTGTGCCCGCGACTCCGTTCGCGTGGAATAGCGACTTTAGGCAATTTCCCCCGTTTTTACCACATTTTGCAGTTTTTCTTAGCTCCTATTGGTGCAGCGTGATGTTATATAGCCTAAAGCCTTCCTCAATAAATGGTCTATCCAACATAAAAATATTTTTTCAATTGGAACCAGTAGTTCCTGAGATTAGCGCGTTCAAACAAACAAACTCTTCAGCTTTATAATATTAGTATAGATAAGTTTGTTTCTACAGTTTTTCAGCAACTTACATTATTTTCAGAGTCATCATTCGACAACAATCAGCTCCGTGAAACGGCGAACGAAATGGAGGGTCTCCTCGGGACGCTTATCCGCGGCGTCGAACAGCGGGCCACCCTCAACGCCACCAAGGGACTAGTCTAGTAAGTTGCACAGTTAGGCTGCCAGCATACAATACTAGAACCTGATTTTCTAATTTCTTACATACAAAATATTATCTTTTATTTCTTTATGTGGATAAAGTTATGTATGCGCACATATTTAGGCATTAAAATACGCGTGATTCATTACGAAAATAGCGGTTACGGGCTAGGAGCAACCCTAGCGCTGCCTATCGTCGAGTAGAATAACTTATTCGATAAACGTCATCTACGAGTGCGTTCCATTTAAAGCCCACAACGATTGCATCGCCCACTTCAGCGTTCCAATTGGCGCCCATGGTCGTTGCGAGCGAATCGTTCGACGTCACAGACCACGTCGCGCCCACTTCGCCCGCAAAATGTAGGTGGGTCGGGGGGGCTTTCACTTAAACGTCACCTGTCAACATGTGACACATGTCATCAAATCTTGATGTATTTGCTACTGAATTTGTTTTGTGAAAAATGCGACCATAAATTAACGGGAATCCCTGGGGAATCAAATTTTGCTCCAATCCATGCGAAATATTTACTAACAACCCCCAAAGCTGCACGTTTTCGCTATGCCGCCATATTGGAAGCACACGGCGCTCAAGTTTTGCGTTCCATCTAAAACACTCGCCCACAACGCCCGCGGCGTTTTTTCCCAAGTGGAATGGTAAATTATGCGGTCGTGGGCGAGGGCGTTGTGGGCGATAAGTGGAATCTATTCTACGTCATCAGCTGTCAAAAACTGTTCTACATGGCGCTAATGAAGTTTCGCAGATCGGTTGCATAAATACAACTTCTAATGTTCTCTCTGTGGACTTCGGTCCCCAGATATAACATCTGCCTGGAGAGAGATCTCTATTGGAATCTTTCCCACTTTCATAAACTACACTCGTGTATTAATGCCTTCTGTTAAGCAAGTCATATAAATATCTAGTAAACGGCTACTAATCTATACATAGTCCATGTGGTGCAGTGTAAAGCACTGTATAACTGGGTGCTTACTACCTGCTCCTCAAATAGTGTCTCTGTTTCTCTACGAAAGAAAATAAGACTGGAAATGAACGTTGTTGTATGCTGGTCGCTTACACCGTGTCGGAAACTACCTACCGAAATTACCTACCGATAAACTATCTTACACAAAAGCTAAGTAGTTTGTAGAAGTACAAAACGTGTTCTAATCGAGTTAGTGTTGCTAGCTTTAAATATCATCTTCCTGCTTGCCGCCCAGTACTAAATAAAGGGCAAAGGTCAAAATAATTTGATATTCTAGACTAGATAAACACAGGCGGATGGTTAAACAACTGTTGTCACAAAAGAGTGATTTTGAAACATTTAAGAATTGTCAAGCATTATAGTTTTTTCTTTTATGTAAAGGAAATTGCTGATATAGAAAGTATAGGGAACATAGAAACACAGAAAAGTACGACATAGAAAAGTATAGTGTGCAAATAGCATAATATACAGTGTGTTACCGGCGTGCGGGCATTTATTAAAACTGACGATAATGCATCAAATTAGCAATCATTTGCAAGTATTAGCAAATCACAATTATTTCAAATAAAGCTTCAAATGCAATTCTTCCATTTTCTGAGTCTTCAATGTATGCGTAACTTAACTTTACTTAACTTCCAGTTAATCAAGCACCCCAGAATGTTTTCACCTAGTTTCAATATGTGTTTGACTCGCTTTGTCTAATGAAAGAATTTGATGTGCTAGAAAAAGACACATTATATGTCACTCATTCGTTTTTCCAAAGGTTGTACTGGATTGTCAGTTAATTTGGTTATAATGGTTCTATTTTAACCCGGACAAATACGGTAGTTCTTGACTCCGGAATATCGCAGTTCATTCTTTTGTTCATTTAATTTGTTCGCTTATTCGTTGTCAGAATTGAGTTTGACAGTTACGTGCAAATTGTGCGGTTTTATTTAAAATTTTATTTAAAAACTAGCAAAAGTAATAAAAGTAGATGTGTTAAAGTGGGTGGTGAACTTCCAGCGTCATGTCGTGTGTGGTTCCGGGGTGTAAGTCACATTCTTCACGCCATGAAAGTGGTTTAACAATATTGTCGTTCCATCGGTAAGTTTTTGTAAAATTATTACTAAAAAATGACCTGAATGCCAATATAAATACTAAACAAAGTACGCCGCATCTTTTTACAGCGAACATCTATCGTAATCAGTACATCAGTAGAGTTATTAGCGATTTTTAGAAACTATTTGAATTTCCCTTAGTGATGTAATTATAGTTATCGATAATTTTATTTTATGCCCTGTTTATTTTAGGATTACATATTTCTATACTATTTCTGCTAAAATCAACTATTGCTGCGGAGAGTACCGACATTTTGGAAAATCTGCTGAAGAAGAACCACAGAAATGCAGTAACACCATAGCAGAACATCAACGAGCAGCGGATTGACTATTACGAGGACCCTGGCAAGTTGAACTGGACAAATATTTGGCTATTATGGTTTTTTTTAACAATTCAATGTCAATAATGAGACGGAAGCAAAACTGCTGACTGCATAGCGAGCGCTAAAAGAACTCGGCATTAACAAACGGCGAAGCAGGAGAATCAATGACCGACCGTCACAACCACAACAACAGTCAGCGAAATGTGACTCGTGGCGTCGGCGATAAAAATGAATACCGTCAATATAAAATGAGAAAGTCAAATGAAATCAAGTGAGTGAAATAGTAGTAGAATGTAGCCAACCAAATAAAATGTTTTATAAGTATGATTTGAGTGAGAGATTAGTAATGTTTATTGCCAGTACCAAGAGCACAAGCAAACGGCTTATTCGACTTGGGAAAACGTATTGTGAAAATTACCGATTACTATAGCAAAATAAAATAGATTATTGTCTTGTGTCAGCAAAAATGAATACCGTCAACATACCATGATTTTTACGGAAACATTAATCATCTTTTAAGTTCCAAATCGTTGCATTTTTATCTATTTTTTCCTATCAAAGGTATAAAAATATTGTTGACTTAATAAAGTAAAAAAAAAATCATTATTTAATTTAATATTGTCCTTAAATGCCAATCTACGTTTAATTAAGTTGATATTTTGTTATTTACCAATGTACCCATAGGTACCCATCCAGAATATTGCTTTTAAACATTGTAGTAAGTAAGTGATAAGTAAAACAGAAGTAACTATTTATTTCTGTCTTAATTAAGCATTTTAATACAATGTATTTTACCTATTTTGGTAACGAAATAAACAATTTTATCTCATTTCAGAGCTAATGATTAGTGGTAAGATGACTCATTTATAAATATGACTAAAATTGCAAAAACAAAGTAGATAAAGACAAAGACATCTACAAAAAATACCTAAAAAAGAAATTATGCTTTTTATATGTTACTTAGTTTATCTTTAAATGTTCTTAACAGCTTAATTGCAGCTCATTTTATATTTAAAATGGAAAACATGGATTTTATAATTACGACGTACAAACGGACATCGGACAGATGTCTTCTTCTACGTGTAAGTTTTTCTAAAGTAAAAAAGGACATCTACAGTTTTTCAGAGTAAAACAAGGACAAAACGTAAAACCTTTTATGCAATCAGTAAAAAACGTTATTTTAATGCAACATGCAAAATTTCATGTTAATCGGTTCATTACTCTCAAAATAGTCCTAATTTCAGCCCGATCCGTCCAGTGGTTTGGGCTGTGCATTGATAGATCACTATGTCAGTCAGTCACCTTTGAGTTATGTATATTTAGATATTCGCTTTTATAACACTTATTATTTTGATTAAATGCATAATTGTTGTTAATAAGTAAAATTGTTTTTCTTTGAAAACCTCGATAAGTTTATCGATATGACATTGAGTGTGTCACATCACTGGTAAGGAAAGTTTTAGTGACAACCCTTGAAAACGCGTTTTGATTTTCATCAGTCTATCCCTTTCTAACAGACTAACATTCCCATAAGACAAAGCGAGTCAAGTATATACGTCCAGGTGGGTCTTAATAGACTGTTTCTAAGTCTTTCATTATTCTGAGCAGTTAATACTAAGATGACATTAGATTTGTCATTTTATGACAGAAACTTTACTGTACATTGCTTGCAATTAAACTTTTCTTAGAAAAGTAACGCAATTTGAAATTTTGTTTTTTAATGCAATTAAGTTAATGGGTAGATTAACAAACCGCATCTCTTAACACTGCTTCAAGAAATGCCCGCACGTCGGTAACACACTGTATAAATAGTCCTTAACAACCCTTTTTGTTTTGTTTACTGAAAGAGAAGTTTGTTCGCTTTTTGTTTTGCATTTTACATTTTTGGCAGCTTTACTTTTTCTGTTTTTTTGCGCAATCAATTATTGTTTGATTGCGGTGTGTAGGGCATGTAATAGGAATCTCATTTTGATCTGTTTTACACTTATTGACTAAGTATCTTTGTGATCTTTTTTGACCGATAGGTCAGTGTTTTTGATGTGTTGTTGTAAGTTTTGTATGTAAGTGCATTGTGCCGTCCTCTAGCTGGTGCTTAGTTTAACTATTTGTATGTATAATACTTTCAGAAAATAAAACGTGGATCTAGAAAAGTAACATGCCATATATTTTATAAAAATGTACATTATTGCCGTCTCTATTAAATAGGTAAATAAAATATAATTTAACATTATGCATCTCAAATCGTACTGGTTGTAAAAGTATTTAAACTAAGTTTACGATGATAAATACATTGCTTCATTTCATTTTGTGCATTATGTTTAAAGTTTATTAATTATGTGGTAATAAAATAGAGCAATATATTTTGATTTCTGATGAATTAAGCGTAAATGGTGATTGTTCATTGTCAGGCTGATACTTAATATTGAAATGTGCTGGTTTTCACAAACATAAAGGTACCTACTTTAATAATTATCTACACCCATGCCCTCTCGTTCTGAGTAGGGGCCTGTTCTTAGCAGTGGGATGTGTATAAGCTGGATTGTTGTTATTGTTAAAATTTCCCAGTTCTAGTGCCTTTCAGTATCAGTCTATTTTGGAAAGTAATTGTAAACAGGCATATAACATTTTATGAAAATGATAAATAAAATAATGGTGATGATAACGTTAAATCCGACGCTTAAAAATACTTAATTTTATACAAAATATTATTTTCCTAAATATTAATTTATAACATAAAGCAATTAAATTGCTTCAGCACAACCTCTATTACTTAAATGTCAAAGTGATGTATAAATTCCATAAATTCATATAAAAATCGTTTGACATAGAATGTTAGCATAATATCATGTTTCAATACGGACGGATAATTAATTATTATAATTATAATTATCTACATTTGGGTATAACTTTTTATAAAAGATTATAAAAATTACAAAATAATTCTTGGATTTTCCTTTTATAAATAACTCCCGCCCCTTTTTGCATTGATTCGTTTATTAACTACAGTTAAAATTAAACATTCATTCAAAAAATACAACAAGATTTAAAAGACTCGACATACTTAATGTCACAAATATTCAAGATAAAGGCTCTCTGTTTCTTCCAACATATTATCAAAACAGCGCGCGTTTGAAAGCGCGCTCTTCGGTTAAAGATATGACTTATCATTTTCTTTCGCTCTATTTCATACACTTCTGCACCAGAGATTCATAGTCTTCTGTGTTAATTCCTCTTGCTGCTATTGATTAAGTACTTGCAGCAGTGCGTGAGAAGGTGTTTCTCTTTTTCCACGGACCCGTTCTGGTGGATGGCAGTCGGCCCGCCGCGCTCGCGCGTGTATATGTCGAGACCGTACTGACCTGGGAATAAAGACGATTTTTAATTGAGCAAACCATTGGCAACTGGATGCTGTTTCAGGCCTGGAGACTTGGAGATACTGAAGAATAACTAGTTACAAACTGAAGTTAGTAAAGATGCGCGTCGCCGCTCATTCATTCACATTGAATGATACCACTAGATAGTTCGCAGAAGAAGCTACTAGACACCCAACTACATAGTTATTAAATTGAGCGTCTAGCGTAATAAAGTCGGGCAAGAAGCTTGTCGATTTCGTTTGCGTATCAACGAGAAGAATTGTATGGAAATTGTCGCCCGAGGCAGTTGTTCAAACGTGCCGCTTGGAGGCGCTGTCCCAGTTTCCATAATTCTTCGCGATACGCAAACCAAATCGACTGACTCTTGATCCAGTAGCGTTATTGTTATTGTCTAATGCACAGTTAATTTGTCAGTTTTTGGTGCGTTAGATAATAGCGCTACTTGTCCACACAAGTTATAGGCACATTACCTTCTTCCGGGAAGGTGATGTAGAACGACACGATGTCGTCAGCCACGTTCTGCTGCACGAACTTGGACAGGCGCTTCTCGTCGACCCCGTTCTTGTGCAGCGTCGCCATGAAGTCGGCCAGCGGCCGCGACATGCGGAACTGCAGTTCAAGCTCGCGCCCCGCGAACACTAACGCCTCCTGAGGATGTATTTTATTTGTTATAGTCTATACTAATATTATAAAGTCCGGAATTCGGCCTTGAGAAGAAGAATTTTAGGTAATTTGGGTTCAATGCACAACGGACAGATCAATAGTTGGCTTTCAGCACCTCTGTCTGATAAAGCAGTAGCTGTGTAGCATTATATTGATCAGTCCTTTGAGTAAGTAATCGTGTAAGCTCCCATGAGGCTGACATGTATACTTGAAGTGTGCGAAGCCTCCTTAAAAATCAGATTAAAAAAAAAAAAATAATATTATAAAGCGGAAGAGTTTGTTTGTTTGAACGCGCTAATCTCAGGAACTACTGGTTCGAATTGAAAAAATATTTTTGTGGTGCATAGAGCATTTATCGAGGAAGGCTTTAAGCTAAATAACATCACGCTGTGACTAATATCAGCGAAGAAACATTGGAAAATGTGAAGAAAACGGGGAAAATTAGTCACTATTCCACGCGGACGGAGTCGCGAGTACAGCTAGTACAATATAAGTACATGATTTGTGTAAACATTCTCAACTCTTTCGCTGTCGCTGTTCTTGAGATAATCTGACTGGTGACAGACAGCGAAGTCTCAGTATACGGATACGGAACCCTACAAACGAGGTAAAGTAGACACCCAGAGACAACTGCCCGAATGTTTTCATTCAAAACCTCAAACGAGTTGTGTTTATAAGGGACTGTTTCAAAAGGGCGAGAGTCGTCGTTATTTTTATTTCTATAACTCAAGTAACTCAACTCACTTAGAAGCTAGGTAGCTATCTGGAATAAAAGTCACACAACGATCGTCGCTAGGTTTCTGTCTTTCGTTGATACGATCCCCTAGCTAGGCAGTCTTTTCGTCGCCATTTTAATAGATTATTTCGTATGCCGTTACCGTACGTACCTGGTGGGTGATGGGAACCAAACCAAAGAGCCTGGTGGCCTTCGTGGGCCCCCACTCGCCGCTGGCGCAGTCCGGCAGTGGCACCATCACTGTCTGAAGCTCTGCACAGCAGATCTGTAAGTACAACAAGCTAATAAGTTATCTTTTTCAAAGATGGTTAAATAAGTGTTCAATGACTTACACTTATAATTATGCTTTTACAAAAAAGGTACACACCTGTTTTGAGTATGAGTATGATTTTAATTACTTCAACGTTTCGGCCGCATTACAGCGACCGTGATCACGAGTTGACTCTACTCCACCACTCGTGACCACGATCGCTGTAACGCGACTGAAATGTCGACGTAATGAAATTAAACAGCGTAGTAATAAATATGATTAACCAAAGACCTGGTCATCCCGTACTTACATTTCTTCAAAAAATGTTATTTACTCTAATTGCAGCGGTGGGACCAAGCAAAGATCACTGACCTTGAACTTGCAGACACTCTTGAACTTCATGGGTTCTCCGGTGAGGTACTCTCGTGGGGTGACAGCATTCGCGAAGATGTCCAGCAGGAACGCGCCGGAACACGGAGCGTGGACGCGGAAGGATACCACGTTGCCCACCACGGACTACAATTATACAGATAAGTTAATTTTTTGCTATAATTCGAGATTTTATAACTCCGTAGTCAAGGATGGCTTGGCACTGTTGGCACAGCAACACGCGTGAGTCGTTTAGCGCGGGATACCCTACCTGTGACTTTCTGACGTCTCTAGTTAGACAGTGACGGGGACAGTCGTATCTCGCTCATGTCTAATCGCGCCTTGCTGTTCGAAGACGGCAGGCATTACAATTCGAAAATGTTTCTTAGGAGGCCTTTATTACCTAACCTACTATCGAATGAGTTAGTTACATTTACATATTTAGCTCTCCAGATAAATTTTACATGGACACCAGCGGCAAAATCGGGGCATAAATTCATTGCCATAAAGCTGCGAATTGATTCCTAACTTGACAGGGAAACTTGACTGTAAATCTCACTGACTTAGTCCAATGATGAGGGGTAAAAATTGATCGTTTTGATAATTGTAGGTACCAACTTACAAACTTGGAGCCTCTCACGACATTTTTAATTTAGCTCCATAAAAATTCCGTACCTGCATGACAAATCTCTTGAGGCTGACACCATCGAAACCATCGCCTTCTGTGTCGTAGAACTTGAGGTTGTAGTGGAAGATCAGCGAGCTCTGCATATGTGCCGGCATGGCTATGCGCATAGTCGCCGCACCTGCAAGTAACCAAGGATATTTCTTGTAGTCTTTGATACAATGCACTTTTGCAGTTGCAAAAAAGCAAAGTCTGTGATTGGCTTTAGTGAAACTACTGCCACTGGCTCTTTAAGACAGCAGTATGGACGTGATTCTTGAAGACGATAAGAACCCGTAAAACTGAGATAAATTACGTCCGTCAAATTGCATATAGAAGATTTCATGCTGGTACGTAGACAATGTAGATTGTAGATAGACACTAGATGACCTGACTGACCATATTGCTGTTAAAACTCGGCCCGTTTACTTATTATGAGGAGGATTGCCGTTTCAATTATAATTGTTTGAACAAGAGACGTTGAAATTTGTCTTACGGACGTAGTTACTGGGCGGTCGATATTTATGCTACATCCTTATATTAAAAAGTATATTCCAGTTCCAGTCATATTTAAGTATTTTGGATGTTAAAAGTGGTTTCGTAGCACAAATCAGCCATGGATTTCTCTAGACAGTCTAAACACCTTTTCATGCATGATGTTGTATGGTTTCAGATTTCAAAAACTCACTATAAATATCATATCTAAAGCATCTTACCAGTGGAGTCGGTGAACATAACAGCCTTTGTGTTAGGGTCGCTGAAGTACAGTCCATAGCGGAAGAATAGCGAGCGAACAAACGGCAACTCCTCGAAGTCGTGGAGAGTGATGGGAGTCTTCAGCAGCTGCCAATCCGGCTGCAGCGGGTAGAACTCGTAGATGAATTCACGCGGATCAGTCAGGAAGTAGTGGTCGTCGTATTCGTATCTAGAATTTTAAGTAGACATTATGAGGACATTATTATTATAACTAGGAAAGGTAGTGGGGTTTGGGTTATGAACAGAACATACTGAAGCTGTGGCTTGGAGATAGGATCGACCTTCAGTCAATATAATATATGTATTGTACATGTCATACAAATGGAAGTAATAAATGTTTTAGCTTTTTTTGTAGCTATGTTATTGTACATTGGTAAGAGACGTAGACAAAGAAGAACGCCAATGAAATACAGACAACAGCCAAATTTTACGGAAATCATCAGCAGCCTAAACTGAACTTTTACTTAGCCCTTTGCTGGACGAAGGTTCTGCTTAAAAGTGGATGTATTAGATATAGACCCTTGTGGCCCTGTCATATAGCAAGGGCACTTTTTCGAATAACGAAGAAGCATGAGGATTATCAGATTCCCACTCATAGCAGCAATACTAAACGGATGCCTAAGTAACTCAGATGGTTGAGATATATGAGAATAGTTTTCGAGAGAGGACTTTTAACCTCCACACCAGAACACAACAACGCGTTGCACTTCAGCATTAGAAACTAAGATGGATTTCAACCCTTCATGAGACTCAATCGTCCCAAACGCACCTCAGACTGTCGCTCTTCCCTCGGTTGCCAGGTTTGGGTGCATCCTTGGCGTTGACGAGGTGCCGCGCGCCCCAGTTGCACTGGACGAAACGCCATGCGCCAGCAACGAAGACGGCGTTCCATGAGTTGCGGAAGCGATTGTCCTCAAACCGGACGCCTGGCTGGTAACCGGCGGACTTGCTGTAGCCCTTTATTACCACGCAGTGGAGACCGGCGTAGCTGAAACGTGGAGTTCGAACGTTTAGCCAAAAAATAATTTCACTTCTCAGTTGATAATGATCAAAATCAAAATAAACAGCAAAGTACGAGTAAAATGTTCAAAGTGAGGATTAAGTGCGTTTTTAGATGAAATTAAGTGACTTTAACGAAACTACAGGATTCATCTTCAAAAGTTGGACAGAATCTGGTTTGACTGTTTATGGCACCGAGTAATATTGGATTTTGTCTCTAGGTACTGGAGTTAGTTAGAGCTACAGAGAAACAAATTGATAAATTGACAAATAATAATACGGGTCCTTATCGGACGTTTTTCAGCTTTGTATCTAGTCAATTCTGTATCTAATCTTCGTATGTAATCAGGAGCAATTTTAATTACTGACAGTTTTTTGCACTATGAACACAGAAAAACCCTTCACGAAACTCACCTGCAAAGTCTTTTAAACAGCACATGGTAACTCTCGGTGCCGTGCTTGATCCCTCGCAGCAGGCCGAGCGGCGAGTCCCCCCTCAGGTTGTCGTCAAAGTGTATGTTGTTGAGGTTCTTCACAGTGATCCAGCGGAAGATCGTCCGCGCCTTTTCCACGTCGGTTGCGCATCGCCCTACTAACTGGCGGACTAGGTCTGTGAACGTTTTTTGGTCTTCTTGCGCTACCTGGGTGGACAAAAGGATTACATTAGGTATGTTTTTTGTGTCATTATCATTATGCAACATTTCTCTATTTTATCGGTGCTAATGCCTACTGATGATGAATAGTAACTTCATCAGTCTATGGGAAAACTCCAGTAGACATATTCTCCAGGCAGATGTTACGCCTGAGAGCTGAAAACAGAGAGAAAGTTGGAAGTTGTATTTATGCAACCGATCATCGAAACTTCGATAGCGCGTAGTAGAACACTTTGACAGTTGATGACGTTTGTGGAAATAGTTCTACTAATGGACTGTAGGTGGCGCTAGGGTTGCTACAAGTCGAAGTTGAACAGTGTGAGTGTTATCACTCAAGCAAGTGCATTGTTAATGAGTAAGATAATACTAATGATGCGGAACAAACAGACATAGAGTCTACAACACAATCATTAGGTCCACTATCTTAAAACAATCACATCGAACAATTCCATTCATAGCTAATTACTTTTTATATTGAGCTTATTGGTGAAATATAGCTGTTTAGTTTTGGTGTTTGTTACGTTTTTTCTATATACTCAA
>BHDV01008827.1:0-18116 GCA_005406045.1 Adoxophyes honmai | reverse complement strand
GGAATGTGCATGGAAATTAGTATGGAAGAGCAACCACCTTAAGAAGAAATCGCGCGTGAACGCATCTCTTTTGGAAGGGGTGGCTAACTTCATAATACAAACAAATCATGTGCCAAATAAATAATATACTTCCTTAGATTTGTAATAGTCTCATTGACGCATTTATATTTCAGCTTCTACAATCGGCTGGACTGATAGGCTTCCTGAGGTCTACGCATTACGTCACGTACCAAAATACCAAAATAGCCTTTAAAAAGCATCATCAAACATTAATCCCTAGTTACCCATTCCACCGGCCCGTAACCCTTCACTGCCCACACCCATCCGTATATCTTAACACTAAACATTACCTGTGAATTATTATTTCTGATTAATAAATTGTGTGTCCCCTGAGTTATTCTGTCCGTCCCTGCGTTTTGTGTGTCCCTTGCGATACTTGGTCAGACTAGTGAAGTAGTGGCACGGAACCATCTATTACGGAATTTGATGCTTTTTCATTAAACCCTATAGAGCTCTAGGGGATAGGAGCGGCAGTAGGTTAGTCGAGCGACATTTTATGTTGGAGTCGCGATAATTATTGTTGTTATGTTATAATTACTTTCTTTTTGCTTTAGGAATTTTAATTTATCTTTCTGATTAAAGAGAAAAAAAACTATTAATAACGTAAAAAATACAAAAGAAACTCTTTTTGTTATTCTTAATATAAGGATTAAGTAACGAAAATTAATTAATTTTCAATTTTTGTGTTTGAAACTCGAATAAAAAAGCAAAAAGAATAATAGGTTCCACCGAGATTTGAACTCGGATCGCTGGATTCAAAGTCCAGAGTGCTAACCATTACACCATGGAACCTCTGTGTGGAGTGTCGAATTTATTGATTAGACGCCGTCGAGTGTTTTCAACGCGTGTCTCTCTCTATCGTAGTGACGTCAGCCTGAGCCGACGGTTTATTACTCGGTCACGACCTTCGTGATCAAACTATCCGATAAATAACTTTCTAAATGATTTCAGACGCAAAGATTAATAATGTAACTTCTTAATTAAAAGTTATCAAAACGTAAAGTTATAAAATAAAATAACTTATTCTTGGAGACAGTATTTTTTGTTGGATTCTATTCCTTCTTATTTGAAGTGCTATGTAATTATTATGATAACTATTACGATAGAAACACGAATACCTGTATCTTGTAGGTACAATTCTAATGTTAATAACAAACTATTTTAAATGACGATTGTTATTATTTTATTATACACGTGTATCGCTTTACGTAAAATTACATTGTATTATTTTAAATAAATAGCGATATAATGATATACAAAATAAAATTATAATAAGGCTTCATTGAATTGATAAAATTCCAATAAAATGCTGAGAAAATATTTGTTCGGAGTCTGTTATGAAACGACGTGACGTCGCACGTTTCGTGGTTCACAGTTGTATCAACAGATGGCGTTGTCATGCCATCTCTGCTTTGCCGCTATAGAGCGTTTGTAAGATAAGTAAAGTAGGTAAAAACAATTATTTTATACAATCTTTAGAACTTAATAGATAATCGAGCAAAACTATTTCTCCGTGAATAGGTAGGTACACTTCTAAATCATAGTATTAACCTATTGCGTTTAACAATTATTTCAACTTAAAAACAACATTAATATTTATTTTAAAATAAGTATTCATTAAAAAGAAAAATAATATGTCGTACGTTTTTTTGATTACACAGTTGCTAACTTCTGTAATTTTGTAGAAAGATGGTATTCATTTACGTTTTATTTAGGAACACGTGTTTTGAAGCTGTAGGTATAGATTTTATAATAAATTTTGAAATTGTTTAATTTAAATAATTGTGTTACAGAATAAGTCGTTGGTAAGCGCCGTATCCGTATAGTCTACGTTTTGGTAATACAAATAACCAATACAATAACTAAAGCCTTGATTAATACAAAATAATCTAGACTGGAACGCTATCATAATACTGATAGATAAAGACCCTACAATTGTGAAATTTAGCACAAAAAAAATCAAAGCCAAAGAAAAATATTTCCTCAAAATTCCGACTCGCACTTGGCTGGTTTTTATTACAAAACATCCGCTTACTGCCCACGTGATTTTTACGCAGATGTGAACAGATACATCACTTCGAACAGCTGTGATGCCTGTGATAATCTGAACTACCTACAGATGTTAGGTATCTCTACAGTTCATGTACGCCCCGCCGGCGAGACCTCGTGAAAGGTAAAGGTAGAAAGAGACAGCAATATTTAGACGCAACATGTTCTGAGTGGACCGTGCGTAGTACCCATTACCTTCGTCGTGCCAATCAGTCGTTTTTTGGAGCATTGGTGTTTGTGGTAGAGTTGTTAGTGGCTCTACTCTGCGTGTCCTTTAGTTTTTACAAATTATGAAATTAAGTGGTTGACTAAGATTTTTCTAGTCGAGTTTATGGTATCATAGACCAAAAGACCAATAACTGATGAACACTAAACTAACCAAAAATTTTCTTCGCGCGCTGAATTAACAGCAGCACAGCATTCGAGTACTTAATTCAGGGACCAGGACCATTCACGGATAGACATCACGTCTGCATTCCCAAATGGGGTAGGCAGAGCACACAAAACGTTTCATAGGCAAAGCAATGACCATCTTACATTCCGTAGCCACTGGCATAGGTATTTTTTAAAGTAAAATTTATAGAGATATAAGAGTATCGCCTAACTTAATCACCTCTTACTATAGAAAAAGCGAAATCACTGCCTAATAGGTGATTTACCTTCTCTTTTCCAATCTGTGGCAACCGCGGGGATTTACTACGGCAAGTCGGCCAACGCTCGAGGAACCGTTACGTCCGCAAAAAATCGTGTTGCTAGTTTTTGTAGTGTTAATAAAATTAGCGAATCTATGCAAATTCGTTGAGTAATATTGTTAAGAGGTTATAGGACTGAAGTAAACAAGAAAAAAAAGGCTACTGGAATTATGATGTTTAGATTCTAATTCTAAACTAGCTAGTTTGTTACAATTAATTATACAATTTCACCTCTCCATTTCTTCCGTGGATATCGTTCGAGGTGACTAAGGAAATAGATTAAGTTTATAGTTAACTATGCTAAAACTGGCTAAGAGACATGAAGTATGTGAGTATTCGTTCCTTTGCGTAGTAGCGCTTCGTGTGCTCTGCCTACCCCGCTCTTATTCCACTTTATTAGAATTTTTAAACCTTTAAAATGGATTAATTTAGAATAACTATACTTAGTTAGCTAAGGAGTTGAATACCCTGCTTACCAAGAAATCTCACATAAAAACATCGTGACATACCATTACTTGACAAGGAAAATCGTCACGAAATTTATGAAAAGGTCAAATGGCGGGTTAGAACAAAAAATGGCACTATTAAAAAAAGCAGAGGCCTAAGGTCTGTAGGTTTGGCACGGCAACGCGCGAGTCGTATCGCGCACAAGGTTAACTACCTGTCATTTTCTGAAGTCTCTAGTTAGACAGAGTTACAGAGACAGAGTACCCTGCATCAAACTTGGCAAGAAGTGTGTGGTAAGTTCGCGACCGTTTTTCCCATGGTACAGCAAGGCGCGTAAGTACTTACTTCCATTACTTAAATACCTTACCAAAGTAGTTGCCGGGAACTGTACAGTCTATCTCGCGATTGGACTCGCGACTTGCCGTGCTAAGCCGGCTTGTGTGTTATTCTCTAACGTTATAAACTAAACTATAGTAGATTTGTTTAGGTAGTTAAAAAAATGTAAACAATCTTGACATGTCTTTTTATTGAAATACACAGTCTAAAGTTTGTTTGTTTGGTTGTAATGAATAGTCTCAGTAACTACTGGACCGTTTTTAAAAATTCTTGCACCATTCGAAAGCCACATTATCCACGAGTAACATAGGCAATTTTATTTAGAAAAAAAAAAAGGATTCTGTTAAATATTTGGGTTTAGATATCTACATCTACACTAATATTATGAAGAGGAAAACTTTGTTTGTTGTAATGAATAGGCTCAGAAACCTACGATCCTAAAATCCGAAATTTACGCGAACGAAGTCGGGGGCGGAAAGCTAGTTTAGGAATACAGGCGTGATGTATGCATGTAGGATCCCATAGATCTGTTCAGCACCTATGATGTTACAAACATACGCATAGATTAAATCATAATTGACACGTACAGTCGTACACGTAACTTCAGGGGGTAAACCGCCTATCGGAAGGTAATGATGGGGGTTGGGAGATTATCTAAGATATGAAGCCGTGACCAATTTTGTACCCAAATAAGGGGTAGTTTATTGAAGTGGATTTCACCCATTTACCTAATAACCTCTCTAACTAGTCATGTAGGGTGACAATAAATCAGTATTTTTTTTGGCACCGGTTTCTGAAATGTATTCTTAACTTAAAACTTAAACATACACCTATGTACACATTGCTCTCCGAAATAGGCAGAGCACATGAAACGCTACACGGACAAACCCATAACTACCTATTTCACGTTTCTTACCCAGTAAATGAAAAAAAAAAAAAAACTGTACGAAACTTTAGACAGTTAATGAAATATGTCGAGCTAATTTCGATATGAAGACATACCTATATTAGTTAGTTATATTTTATAGTCATTGTTGTGACGTGTCTGGACGTAACTGTGGTTTTAGACGAGAAACTACAATTTTCCCACTAGAACCACGTACATAAGGGTTGTATTGTACCTGTATGACGTATGAGGTTATTCACACACTAAACTCAGTTTCAGTTTTCCTGACAGTCATTTTAAAGACAATGACGGTCCATCGTGACTGGTAATTGTCAAGTCACTCTGATGTATTAGTATTTTTAATGTCAATATAACTAATTATTATGTACCTCAGGTACAAAGTAAAATTACGTCAAAAACGACACTACGTCACGCCTGGTCTTAAAAACGGCAGAACATAGAACCTTATACAGAACATAAATTAAGTCCATGTGAAATCCTTATCCTTATCCTTACTTCCTTACTAATATTATAAGTCAGAAAGTGAGTTTGTTTGTTTGTTTGTTTGTTTGTTTGTTTGTTTGTTTGTTTGTTTGTTCCGCTTTCACGCCGTAACTACTGAACCGATTGCTTTGAAATTTTGCAGACGTAAAGATAGAAGTCCGGATTAAATAATAGGCTACTTTTTATCCCGGAAAAATCAAAGTTCCCGAGGGAAAACAAAAATATAGTTTGCTTGATAGATCTATATTGATCGATGATAGATCGATTTGGATCGATGACCGATCGATAGATGGATGGCGCTTTATACTGCAATATAACCGAGTTCCACGCGGGCGGAGCCGCGGGCGGAAAGCTAGTACATAATAAGTTAAACAATGTTTCAGCTAAAATTGTAGAAAGTTAAAGTACATTTGGCATTAAGTAGGTACTATAAAAAAAATCTTGAGGTCACAAACATCACGCCTATAATCCCAAATGAGATTAGCTGAGCACACAAAACGTCACATAGTCAAAACCATGACTGTTTTTACGTTTCGTAGCCACTTCTAGTACGTTTTAGTTTTTTAAGATAGGTAAAAGGTAGGTACAAAAGTGACAGTTCTTGCTACTTCTATATTAGTTTTAGGTTTGAAGTTAAGAGGTACAATAACGACAGGTTATTCATTGCTGTCGCATAAAACATAACTAAAGCTATTTCTTGATTAGGCTTGACCAACGGGTAGGCGATCGACCACGCGGTCTTTTCCAGTCTACCAGCCCAACTACCATCAGCTTCTCCAAGTTGTCCGGATTACTACGAACGATGCTACCGGTTTTGGATTAATGAGTACATTAACCTTTTTAACCGACTTCAAAAAAAGAAGGAGGTTCTCAATTCGAACTATTTTTTTTTGTGTATGTTACTCGATATCTCGGAGACCCGTGGACCGATTTTCAAAATTTTTTTTTAATCGAAAGGGTATAACTCGAAATTGGTCCCATAGGCACGAAACCAGGATCTGATGATGGAATCTTGGAGAAATCGAGGGAACTCTTCAAGTTTTATATGGAGATGTACGGCGTTTTCGGTAATTTGTTGATGAAGTCTAGATTTTACATTCCGTAAACAGAATACTTTCAAAATATTGCTAATTTGAAGTCGGTTTTTTTTTGTTTAAAATTATTCCAGACAGTTTTCAGATTGCATGTGAAAGATCTTGCCTGGAACTCACTGCTGGGCAAAGTTCTCCCCCCATGTTCTCCATTCCTCCCGATCCAGAACGGTCTGGGGCCTGTCGTTGAGAAACACGTCCAGGTCGTCCCGTTATCTCCGTCTGGGCCTACCTTGTTGTCGCCATCCATCTCGTGGCACCCACTCCGTAGAATGTTTAGCCCACTGCAGTGGATGTATTCGGCTGGTGGCCTGCCCAGTCCCACTTCAACTTTGCCGTCTTTGCACCGACATCGACAATGCACGTTTTAGAACGCAGCTCTGTGTCTCGGATCCGGTCAATCCTTCCCACTCCAAGCATGTTGCACTCCATAACTTGGCAAACCTTCAGTCTAGTCTTTTAGTAAATTCTTTTGTAAGGGGGCATGTACCTCTGAAAGTCTTATCTTGGGTATTTCTGAATGGCATTTTGTACTACCGTTATCTTCTTATCGTCGCTCGTATATTTGTACAATTATTCATTTACTATCTTGCGACTTTGGTCATTCATGTTAGTAATTAGAACAGGATGGTGAGTCAGACTTTTCTTACCTTATTTGGTATTGAAAGTTATCGTTGTCAAATTTTTCACGACGACGTAATCCTGCCCTGTTTTATTATTGAGTCATTATTATGAAGCACTAGGATAGAAAAAGGTGTGCTTGCTTGGTTGAGTTATAAAGAGAGGATGGTTGAAAGAAGATCTACTGAACAGATTTATAAGGGGAGAGTAGATGGGGGGTTGGAGGGTGTAGAAAAGGTAAATGGTTTTGATTAAACATAACGTCAAAAATTCAGAAAATATTAAAATGGTTACGAATCGCGTGACGTTTTTGTATGCACCTCAGTATGAAATTCCATCTTTCCCCAACTATGGGGTGAAGTGGAAAGTCTTACTATTCTGCGTTTAAATCTTTAGAGTCTTGAAATGATATACGTGTAACTAAAATCATTAAAAAATAAAACTCAAACGAAAACATCGAGGTTAAAATGACAATTTCGTCCCTACTAACCCCATTTCATAGTACTGTGAAATTTGATAATAAGTAAAAATTATGAGGCAATAGTTGCCATAATTTTACGTCAGCTTTTTGTTTCGTTATGAAACACCTGTGGAAAGCGAAAAATAAAAATGTTTAAAGAATTGTTTGCGATCTTGTTTTGCTTGGAAAGCATTTGACCTAGATTTAGATTTGCTTACACTTACGTAACATTAATTAATTTAAAAACAGAAGCCTTGACTGATATATCCATCAATGCCCAGCCCAAATTACTTAAATCTAAATCTAGAGAGATAAAATATAGTACAGGAGTTAGTCACATAAACATTGACTTTACGCCCGTATCCTCAAATGTGAGATAGGCAGAGTACACAAAACGCCACAGATAAAACCATGACTAACTATTTCACGTCACGATACTTAAGGTCAGGTGGGGGAAGAGGAACGCATTGGCAGGGCAGGGGTAAGAGGCACCACAGACCATAACACGTACGAGTTATGAGTGAGTATTGTCTGTAGTGCCCTCTTACCCCTGTGTTTCTCTTCCCCCGCCTGACCTTATGGCAAACTTATTTTAGGTTAAGATGAATAGCGGTATAATAGAGAAAGGCTGCTAGCCTGCCACCTAAAGAATATCTTGACCTATACAGTCGTCGCTTCCGACATCCACGTAAAAAATGAGGTGAGAGGCGCAATTTAAGGACCCGATACGGGGAAAAACAAAAAGTAGATTTCTAGTACAAACATACTATAATTATCACCGCCCTTGACAATGTAACACAGTTTACTCCAGTTGTAGTCTCAATAACAACAAGGAAAATCCGAATTACATTTTTTATTTATAAAGCTTCCTGTAAATTACTTGGCAAAGAATCAGGGACTGTACTCACTATAACAGCCGTCGCATCCCTAAAAGACCGTAAGTCCATGCTAGTATACGAAGCAATCTGAAGTCTGAGCTCTTTGTAATAAGATTTCTTTTCGTTGGTTTAAATTTGGTAGTAGTTCGGGAAACCCGCGCCTACGCATAGCAAATATGTTCCGGGAAGGGATCTATAAAGATCTATTGGGAACATTTGGATTCGTTTAGGAGTATCGTTGGGTTTTTTCGAATTTAAAACAAGGGTTTGTCTGTTGTAATGAAACTACTGTGACATTAAATAAACTGTCAATTTTATCGAGTTTACTTCGGTAATTTTCGGGCTTGTTCGTAGCTAGTTCGTTGGCTGAAGAAACACGTCATCCAATCAGCTGTTAGATACATTCCTTATTTTATTTTTTGTTATGCTGATCTCGATATGCAGACGTGGTTTTATAATTTTTCCTTCACTAAGGTTTGTTTTAACTGCGTTAATTCCACTAAGTAGGTACTAAACACTTAATGTTTGTAAAATCCCTTACTAACCTATGTTTATATACATCCCCCCCGTGTGGTGCCGGGTTAGAATAGCACCTCCCCCTTTCTTCCCGTGGGTGTCGTAAGAGTCGACTCTGGGAAAGGGTAAGTGTATTGTAGGCGATGGGCTAGCAACCTGTCACTGCAATATCACGTTTAACCATCTGGTTACCCTGCTGAAATTGCTAAACGTGGCACTGGATTTTTGAATTCATGTGCTCTGCCTACCCCTCTTGGGAATACAGGCGTGAGAATATGTATGTATGTGTGTATGTGTTTATATACATATACATCACGCCTAAATTTTGGAACAGGGTAGATAGAGCACATGAAACTTTATAGTCAAAATTAGGGCTATTTCAGATCTCGTAGCCACTTTTAAGTTACATAAATGAGGTAAAATAGTGACAGATGTCTAGCTTTGACGCCTAATAAAACATACCTTGACCTCTTTTGCTTAAACGCCTCGTCCGCCTCTTACGTCACCCACGAAAAAAACGAAGAGGTACAGATGTCATTCTAAGCCAGATACCACACGGAACAGATACAGGCACGATATTTGTGTTTGTTATTGTTACACGAAAATAATAATTCAAGGAGACTCTCCCAAAACCGTTCAAAACCATGGTTACCCTGCTCAATTATATTGTAAAGTTATGGACCGGTAATTACAGTAAATGTGTTAACTAGAGCCGAAACTGTCTGCAGTCACGGAATGTCTTAATCCCTGTAAAATGTTTACGGGGTTGCCAGCTTATCCAGTAAATGCCCACTGAATACAAAAAATGGGGATATTTAAATACTTGTGTAGTGTTTTTGAGTAAGTGATATAAAGGGTATTTTTTACTGTTTAGCTAAAGCTTTTCGACGTTTCTCATTTGGGTCGCGACCCATCAAAGTACAGCTTAGCTTAGTATGTTTAGCTTAGATTTAAAAGTAAAATAATTACAAGGATCACGAAGGGCAGTGTGAAAAAACTTCTTGCCCTCATTTTCATTTAATTGGTTTATGTAATTCCGTATTTTGTACTGTTTCGGTGGAAAAAAGACTAATACAGTTATAGTTGAACTTAGTGATAAAAGGGTCAATCAACTTGTTTGTCTATATGCGAGTCCAAGAAATTGTTAGTTACATTAAGATACGTTTACTATTTGTTTTACGATTTCAAAAAAAGTATTGCGAATCGGCAAACTGATGTGTATTAAGGCTGAATGGGATAAGTGCTACTTATACGTTTTTAATGTAATGACACTCTTTTTAGGGTTCCATACCCAAAGGGTAAAAACGGGACCCTATTACTGAGACTTCGCTGTCTGTTGTCTGTCCGTCCGTCTGTCCGTCTGTCACCAGGCTGTATCTCACGAACCGTGAGAGCTAGAGAGTTGAAATTTTCATAGATGATGTATTTTTGTTGCCGCTATAACAACAAATACTAAAATCAAAATAATAGTAATTATTAAGGGGGGCTCCCATAAAAAAAGGTGTTTTTTTTTGCAGTTTAGGGTCTATTGAAATAATTGTAACACCTAAATACTTGAAACGCTCACAGGATATTTAATTAAATATTTACTTTAAAAATAAATAATAAAAATAAATATTTAAGGGGGGCACCCATACAAAAATTCTGATTTTTTTTGCAGTTTTTGGTATGGAACCCTTCGTGCGCGAGTCCGGCTCGCACTTGGCCGGTTTATTATAGTTGTGCTTGTGCCAACCCTACCGTGCACCACTCCTTGATGGTTAATAACTGATGAGTGGGTTTTTCGGGACTCCGAATGACATCATACAATCTACAGCTCTACGTAAATATTGTTTTATAGATAAAAAAGTATTACGACTTATTGCTTCGGTGTTTGTTACATGTTTTTAAATATATGAAGATGTTTATTAAGTGTTATGTATCATTTCAAAGATGTTTACACTCTAATCTACTTAAGTTATACGATATTTGATTTTTTATTACATAAGTCACCCAAATGAAATCTCACAAGGAATGTAATTTAATAATCATCTAGGTCGATGACTGTTTAAAAATGGTGCTTGGGACTTGAAAATATTCTGATTATTGGGTGAATCAAGGTGTACCTAATTTCTTTGAAAAAGTCAGCTACTTACGCTGAAATTCATTACATCACGCCTAGTTATCAGTAGTATACGTAATTATTGATATAGTTATCTGATTGGGGATTTTTAGGAGTAAAAGATAAGAGTCTTGTCAACAAATTTATTTCATTTCACTATTTTTTTCTCATTTGCCAAACCTTATTCTAATCAAACCGTTCACAAAAGCACTTGAATTTCATAACATAAAATCATTACCGACAAAAAAATACGAAAGCATCTTAGCTAAACAAACAGATACCGCAGTATCAGATAAACGAAACACTTGACGCGGTTCACTGCTCGGCAAAAACAGATCGCTTACAATACATCAATAAAAATTGATATTCAAATTTCACACTAGCGACTCATGGTATCCCGCAAGGAGGCTTCATAGGCCACGTTTTAAAAGTTCCATATGAAAACACTTGAACTGCGAATCCTCAACGCATGACGAATGTGAAGATTGACTCGATGACATCGTCCAAATTCTTGCTGAAGGGTGACAGTTGCGAAGTAAAAGCAGCATCGAAGGCGGACTTCTCTTTCCCATCGACGAGTAAATGACAGGAATGGCCAAGCATTTGGACGTCATCGTTCTTGTACCGCTTGGAGATTGTGACGAGTCCGTTCCCTCCGACAAGGTTGATCGTCCCGTAGTTGTCAACGACATCGACTTTGCAGTCATTACCGATGACTTCGATATGCCCCTGGTTGCACTTGACGATGATGACACAGCCGTTGCCGACGACTTTCAGTCGCGTGGCATTTGTTTCCATGCTCACTTTCTTCTTGTTTCCAACGACGGAGTAGACCTTCATGTTTCTTGTGTTTTGTTTTTTCTTCTTTCTTTCTTAATATTCACTTTGGCCTGTTACTGGCTGGTGTTGGTATCAGAATGATGCGCGTGCGGCGCGTGCTCGCTTTTATACTCGTCCGCGCGTGGCTGCCCCCCACTCACCGCGCAGGAATCCCCTTGTAGATGCGTCACCCATTCATAGCACGAGCATTTCAAGTCGTTCAAGTAGAAAATCGACTGGCTTGTTATTCCCCTCGCGAAAACTGATTTAGAAGTAGTAGTAGACTTGTTTTTTTGTTGTGGTTTTAGAAATGGATTTTAGATCGTGTTTTCATTGGTTGTTTACATAGTGGTACTTATCTACAACGTGAATAACATAGTATTTTAAACATGTTCTTCCGGTTACTGAGCATTGTAGCTGTAGACTAAATAGTCGTAAATAATTTTGTTTTTAGAAGCAATTCTACTTTTATCGTTCCGGAAGAAGTTTGGTTAAGATATTATTTTCTTAAACAATTGAATATAGTTTGTTATGAGTTGTATTTAAATTTACTGACACAAAACAAATAAAATCTAACGCTATATGTCAGGGGTCGACAACCCGAATATCTATTTTTCTATTATTATTCTTAATACCTGTAATCCTAAATAACCAAAAGCGAACGAGAGTTTGGTTCGTTTCTACATCATTTTGGCAATCTTTTGTGTGTTAAAAGTTTTTCGCACGATAGGTAACTAAATTGTAACTTACGTCAATGATTTTTATCAGAACAGTCACTGTTTCAGGCAACTACATTTCGTTTCTTGGCAATCCTCCAAAACGATTACAAATCAAATGACTAACCGTTGACAGTTGATAGTAAGTAGACATAAAAAATAAGAAATCATGAAGAAAATAGAGCGTTTTCCTTGAGATACTCGCTCTGCTAGTAACAAGAAAACGGTGATAAAAATAATGTAAGAGGAAACGGAATCAATTTAGGTTAGTGACTTGCTGTTCTCCGTAGTTTGCTATCAAAATAACCTAGCAGTGGGATTAAATACCAGTGGGGTGTCAGATTAGAATGTCACCTCTCCATTTCATCCGTGGATGTCGTAAGAGGCGACTTAGGAAGGTTGAGGTTTATTCTAGGCAATAGGCTAGCAACCTATGAGTATTAAACCTGCCAACCCAAATGCAAAAAAAAAATGTAAGTAATTTTAAATTTTATTAACAGTCATCCTCAGTTATGCATAATCTATAGAAAGAGTAATGTCAAGGTGTATACAGTTAATCTCAAAAAAACGATATTTTAAAGACTATACAGTCTTACACATACATACATACATACAAATATTCTCACGCCTGTATTCCCAAGAGGGGTAGGTAGAGCACATGAATTCAAATATCCAGTGCCACTTTTAGCAATTTCAGGGTAACCAGGTGGTTAAACGTGATATTGCTGTCACAGGTCGCAAGGTACGTAAATGATGATGGTATTTATGACGTTGACTGTAGGCATATAAGAGCCAGTCAAGGTTCAAGATGTCAATATAACCGGAAGGAATGTATGAAGTCGTTAATGAAGGTTGTTGGAAGCCGTTGAATTATAGGTATTATAGTCAAATTTGAAGAAGGATTTAGATAAAATTACTAAAACTATAATGAACTATTGGTAAACGTGGCTTGTGATGTACTTACATAAATTGCAAGTGCCAAGTATTGGGTCAGTGTCGAGCACAGGGACGTTTACCTTAATAGTCTATCTTTGAGCACATCTCTACTCGCGCCGGCAGAGAATGACGTAGCAATAAACGTGGTATTTTGTCAAGCAATGTACTGTCACTATGACGGTTACTGTAAATAATTAAAAAAAAAACCGACTTCAAATTAGCAATATTTTGAAAGTATTCTGTTTACTGAATGTAAAATCTTAACTTCATTTACAAATTACCAAAAACGCCGTACATCTCCATATAAAATTTATGAGTTCCCTCGATTTCTCCAAGATTCCATTATCAGATCCTAATTTCGTGCCAATGGGACCAATTTCGAGTTATTTCGATTAAAAAAAAAAAATTGAAAATCGGTCCCAGGGGTCTCGGAGATATCGAGTAACATACACACAAAAAAATAAAAAAAAATAAAAAAAATAGGTCGAATTGAGAACCTCCTCCTTTTTTTGAAGTCGGTTAATAAATAGGTTTAGATGGGTCAGGATGGTTTGGGTGTTCAAAAGGCTCAAACTGCAATGACTTCGGTAAAGATTTGCTATCGGAACAGAAGTGCCTGATAACTCCACAGTGATTTAATCCGCTATAAACATTAATTAATGACAGATAAGTTATACAGCACATTGCCCGGGAATCACCTCGACATTGATTACAGTCTAAAGCACAGACTTAATATCGAAATAGATACCGCGAGTTCCTGCATTTGTATGAAAACCAAGCGTGCCACTTTTTCTCTACCTACTGTAACGAAATATGAGCGTTTTAGTGATGGGAATTAACAATCCAAGTGAAACTGATTCTAAGGTGACGCCGCCTTATTCAAATTGTCCTGTCTCTAGGCAGTTAAACCTATCTAAGTGGTACAAAACTAAATGAAATTGCATCAATGGAAGAGCATTGCTCTCCCTTTTGGCTCCCTTTTGGCACGCGCAGTACATACACTTGAGTCATCTATTTCGATGTAAGTCTGTGGTCTAAAGCGTTTACATAATTACCAGCAATTGTAATTATCAACTGTTTTTACCGCCATTTTTTGTATGAAAAAGATTGAGTGTCTAGGTATGTACTATCGAACCAACTGATTCCTGCCTGACCCACCGCAGAACGTTGTCACAATAATCGTCATAAACATTTCCTTTGTTAAGCAACGCAATGTCACTATGACGTTCACTGTGAATAGGTTCTATGGTGGGTCTGGAATCAATTGGTTCGATGGTACAGTCGAGGAAATTGAATGTTTAGCGGTTTGACCGCCTTCATAATTTGTTCGCATTATAGGACAAACTTCACCATGAAGTTTAATATTGAGTATCTATGTCATGCAACTGGCTGGAAACAGTAATCAGGCCAATTTTAGAAGTATCTCAACCTGGTAAACATCCAATTTCCCTGACTGTATTTGTGAGGGGGCGTTGTTAGCAGTAGGTAACTATCGAGTTTTAGAATAGCATCTGTTGTACCATCGATGTATTTTTTTTAGATACTTACTGGAACTAGAAAGCCGCACTTTACACTTCCATAAGCAAAGATTGACTTCGTTTAGGTCCTAAACTTTAGGAGACCCAGTAGATATTAGAGCAATCCGTATTGTGCTTAGATGTTGATCGTTCGATATCATTGTATATTAAAGACATTATTATACCATTGATATCAACTCCGAAACACTAATATCGTTTGAATTTAACAGTTAATCACAAATTCGTAGTCTATTACATACCACTTACATCATCCCATAATTATATCTAATTGTTGTTTCTTCTATGCTGTTGCGTATACGAACAACGTTTCATCTACTCTACCTATCCCATTTGAGAATACAAGTGTGATGTACGTATGATACTCAGTATATCGTCATATCTATCTAAGTACTTACTACGATAAGATAGTTTTGACCTTGACTATAGGGCACATTACGTACATTTCCTATGAATTATTCACAATAAGCATTACCATTATGAAACTAAACGACTCGATCCTTACTTGAATCGCCATCATCACCAACAATTAAGTACCTACCTCCTTTTAAGAGTTAAGTAGCTATCTCGTATAAACAATGTGTCCACAGTCCACACAATCAACTATAGGTAATGTCTCTCCTTTTATCGGTCTCAATATTTCATTTTCCTCACTGTCTTTCAAAGGGCTTTAAGTGATCTTTTTTTTGAGCTCCATTTTTTTGTACTGTAGTGTTAACTTTGTTTACTTACTTCTTCTTCTGTGTCTTCACCACAGTAATGCATACGCCTCTCCGAAGTTTTGGTTTTCTGAATGGTTGTACCTACATTGGTTTTGTCCAAAACTTAACAAAATTACTTAGTTCTAGTTCTTACTTAAGAATCTTAAAGACGTTTGTTTTAATGTTTGTTATTCAAAGCATTAATTTTTTTTTAGGAATGTTCATTTGTATCATCAAAGATTTCATAAGAATTATCAGGGCTTCCTCCCCTTTTTTAGAAAAAATAAAACATGGTCGACCCCCCCTTCCCGCCTAATTCGTCTTACATAAGTTACATAACAAATGAATGGCGCTTCAAAACATATGGCTCGCTCCATATGTCTTTGCTATCGGGAATAAACAGTACAGGAAATAGTACATTACTGCAACGATTTTCCTCCTCACTTCCTTCCTTACCTGCATTGTTTTAAAATGCAGCAAACTCATTCACAAAATTCTTTTTCTACGAATTCTTATCAATCACCACTTCAATTCCAATCGTAGATTACCTACTTTACTTTTCTTGTAATCGTTATTGTTGGCTAGTTTTTAGAATATTCTTTGTATGGTAAACATGTTGATAACGTCTTAGAAACAAGATTCAGAGAAAATGTTTTGCGTATAGGCCGATTGAAAGCGGATGTATGGAAGTCGATTTCTGATAAGCGTTTCGTTTTTATTGAAATTCAGGTTGAAGATAAGTTCTATTTTTATCGTTATCTTTTAAGTAAAGAACCATTATATTTGAACCAATTGATCTATTTAACCCACCGCAGAACGTTGATACAGACAAACATACCTAATAAAGATTTCCTTTGTCGAGCTTACAATGTCACTATCCTCGTAAGGCCCCGCGTACTTTATAAAGTTCAAATTACTAGTAAGCATAACAGCCGAATGTACTTCATTAAGTACAAATTATTCAGTGGAAAATGAACTTAAAGATCAGGTTACGTAAGATTCAACATTTTAAGCCATGAAATTTTTGTCTGGGTCTGAGGCCCTAATTTAAGTAATTAGAGTCAGGGCTTAGGAGGCTATGACGTTTACTGTCCATAGGTTCTATGATTGTTTAATAGTTCCAAACAAAATGTACCTACTTGAGTACGCATATGGTTAGAAATTTAAGAATAACATTTACTTAGCTAAAGTGCTTCTTGTTTCCATGCAATTTGCTAAGTATTGTCATACGGTCGTTAAATCAAAATTAATTTATTGTTTTTTTTTCATTGGTTCGAATTATTCAGTGAATTGATTAGAGTAGGTAACAAATTCAATCACAGATCAATAAATAATTAACGAGTTACTAAATAGACACAAGGATTTATCTATGTAACTTTTCATTTGCTCTGTCTGCTTCATTTGGGAATAACAGGCCTGATGTAATGTAAAGTCAGCTGCAGAGAAAAGTAACCCCCTAGTAATGAAACATTGAATGGGCGGGGGGTTACTTTTCTCTGCAGCTGTCTGTACCTATGAACATATATAGGTATTCACTATTTAAATTTCTTTCTCAGTTTTCTCTCTGTGTCTCTTCTTTCTTTCTGCGATCTGAAGTTTAATCTCGTTTAGTTCAACAATTTTTGATATCATATCTTAATTTTTCATTGTCGTCTACATATTTTAGATTACTTGTTTGGTTCATCAAGTTTTACTTCCAGTTTCAAAGTTATGTAGTGATCTTGTACAAACATGCTTAAATCCGTTTTAGTCTCTCGGGGAACTACGTTGTCTGACACAACTTTTACCTTGACCTGATCTGCTAAAGGATGTGGTTTTACCGAATTTCCAATGACTTAAAAATATAGTAGAGTAAGGATGACAACTATATTTAAAATTCAATCTAGTCCGCCGGCTACAATTAAGGACAATGAGACATGATTTGACAATAAGGATATGTTTTGGTATATAATAACAACTCTCCTTTTCTTCTATGGAGGTCGTAAGAGGCTACTAGGTAAATAGGTAAATTTTAGATTAGCAACCAGGTGAATATAATTATAGGTAGTTACTCGTAACTCAGAACCTAAAAATTATGGTAGAAGGGGTACAAGACGTGAAATAGTCAGTTTTGTATATGTAGAGTCGTTTCTTGCGTTCTGCTTAGCCCATTTTGAAACACGCGTGATTTATGTAACTATGTATGTGGTTTGAATCAACTATTTTATGTCGCTTTTTGTGATAGTGATGTCTCCTGAGTCAACCAGCGGAAAATCGGTCAAAAGAAGAAGAAGAGATTTTTACAGTTATTATTTAACAGATTTCGACGAACGGTTGCATAAATACAACTTGCAACTTCCTCTCTGTGGACTTCGGTCCCCAGGCATATCATCTGCCTGGAAAGAGATCTCTCTATTGGATTCTTTTCCCACACAACTCTATCACGATTGTCTCCTGACATAACGAAATAACAACCCAACAAACCTACCTTGTTACGTATAAATAAATTATGAAAAGATCAGCTTTTGTTGCGTAATTATTTATAACGTTATCAAAGACAGGCAGCGAAGTCTCAGTATCAGTACTAAATAGAGTTTCCCTTAGATTATCTTTGGCTACGATACTCCGACCGTTTAGCACGGCAAGTAGCGAGTACAGATGCGCGCGAGACAAACCACACCTGTCACTGTCTAGTCAGAAACATCGGAAAATTACAGGTAGTATATTGCTATGCTAAACCTAGAGGTGTTTAACACGTTCACTGCGGTTTCGGGTCGAATAGACCCTAT
>BHDV01008822.1:30316-45943 GCA_005406045.1 Adoxophyes honmai | reverse complement strand
TCGTTCGACTTAGCTCGAATGGACCCGGCTACCGGGTCTTATGTATATACATTGTAAAAAACTCGGTTCCGCGCAGATTTTTCGATTTTAGGCTTGGTCGTGAATGTGTTAAGCTTTTTTAGGCATTCCCTACGTACGTCATACCAAAAATTCAGCTTTCTCGGTTCATTTGCATTACCAAATGATAATTCCTGCACTATAGGTATGTTACCAGCAATGCACAATTAAAAAAACATTTTTCTTCGGACAAAACTAAGTAATTTAACTATTTGTTATTAACACATTTTCGATTACATTTCCAGTTTAGTAGGAGGTCGTAAATATTATTTCTACATGATTCGGTTTTGAAGGAAGGAATGGTTATGCCGTACACTGTGGTTACAATCAAGAACTCTGTACGTAAGTATTTCAAATCTTTATTTTACATTCGTTATAAATATCAAGCTTGTAATTTTTGAAAATATTAATACGACTCACATTAGGTAGTTCGAAAAAATACACAATAAAATACACAGTAAATGTAACTGGTTATGTAACCCAGTAATGTATGAGTAAATGGGGAAAAAAGTGTTAATGAGATGAACACGTCCATCCGATCAGTCATCGTATATTTTGTAGCAATTTAGGTGTAGTGTTGTTGGGTGGCCAGAAATTGATTGTAACCATTGGTTGGTATAAGCGTCTGAAAACCCCCATCAGGTTTTTTTTCGGATTTTTCATTTTAAATGAAAACGAAAATTAATAATTTTAAACAAAAAAAAACCGACTTCAAATTAGCAATATTTTGAAAAGATTCTGTTTACTGAATGTAAAATCTTGACTTCATCATCAAATTACCGAAAACGCCGTACATCTCCATATAAAATTTGAAGAGTTCCCTCGATTTCTCCAAGATTCCATCATCAGATCCTGGTGTCGTGCCAATGGGACCAATTTCGAGTTATACCCTATCGATTAAAAAAAAAAATTTGAAAATCGTTCCGCGGGTCTCCGAGCTGTCGAGTAACATTACACACAAAAAAAAAAATTAAAAAAAAAAAAAAATTAGGTTGAATTGAGAACCTCCTCTTTTTGAAGTCGGTTAAAAATAAAATGCACTACTTACCCACGTCATACGCCACACCTGTATTCTCAAACGGGGTAGGCAGAGCATACAAAACGTTATATAGTCAAAACCATAACAATTTCGCGTTTCGCAGCCACTTAAGGCATATTATTAGGTTTTAAATTAATAGCAAGAAGAGTGACAGGTTGCTAATCTGTGTCCTAAAGCATAACTGGTCCTATTTATCCTTAGCTGCCTCTTACGACAGCCACGGAAGAAATGGAAATGCGTTATTCTAAGCCACGCATTATTCTAAACTCACACGGTTAAATTTAAAGTTACAGTGGTAAATATAATGGTGGCAGGTTGCTGGCCTGTCGTCTTAACCTGTTTCTAACATAATATTTCCTGTGCCCTAAAAGATCTAAAGATAGCGTTCTGTCAGATCGACAAACTAGTTATCTTGTTATGAACCTAGGTTTTTCCGAGAGTACATTTCTCGACATCATGAGGAAATGTCATGTTACCAAGTGAAAGAAGTTTCAAGGTCACGATATAGTTTATGTCTTTTTGATAAGAGGACGTCCTGTTCACATACAGTCACGAACCGGGATTGTTGAGCCACTTGCCACTGTTCTCAATTTAGACGTGTAATCAATGACCGATGTGACAGACTAGATGTCAGCTATTGGATTAGTATTACACGACCAAGTTACAAACATAGGTAAGTGGCTCAACAATCCATGTTCGCGATGGTACATACATACAATCACGGCCATGTTCCCAAATGGGGTAGACAGAGCACACCAAACGTGACAAACAAAACCATGATTATGACGATTTCATGCTTCGCCGCTACTTCTACCATAATTTTAGGTTTGAAAACAGATGGAAGAGGTAGTATAATAGTGACAGGTTGCTAGCCTGTCGCCTGAAGCATACCTAAACCTATTTCCTTAGTCCTGTTTACGAGTGCAGTTACCCATTATAGAACCAATCAGCCCATAAAAAAAACTTTTAAGTATAGTTCTCGATAACAAACTTGGTACGATTTTTTGTAAGGGGGTAAGTCCTATGCCGGTAACTAAAAGACAACTAATCATTCTCTTCGAGTTTACTATGACTGAGTGTTATGTTCCTTAAAGCATAGAATAGGCAATAGTACTAACACTAACTACGTAGGTACGGAATATAATAAAAAAGTAAAAACGGGAATATTAAGTAAATTGCCCGAAATAACGCAACAAGAAGTAGAAGGTACCAGAAAGGATAAAAGTAGGACAAAATGTCTGATCTAACATTTCATAGTGACCAAATCAATGCTAAAAATCTTTAACGTTTTATATATACATAACATATTGACTTCACTATCGCATTAAACAGTCTAATTTATAGGTATGTGTATTACTTGTAAGATAAAATACCTAAAGATAAATAAACCTAAGAGAAAATACCCTTAAGTAGGGACTGAATATATTAGCAACCGACTTGGTCACATTGATACCAAAAGTTTTTACGGAGGAACAATTATTGAGCTTACGAGACTTGGTTTTATCGACAAGTATTGTTGTTTTTATGGAATACGGGAAATTTAAATGATGGCACCCAAATTGTCATTGAATTATTGTATTATATGAGCAACATTTTTGTATCCGTTAATTTGGAGCTTTATTATTAGTGTCCTAATGACAGTAAACAATTGTTCTAAGGCTGGCACAGAGCACGATAAAAAATAAAATAAGAGTTTTTTGATAAAATAGGCATGACCACTGTTATACAATCCGTATTATGGTGTGACTTTTCAAATAATGTTACGAGTTTTAAACATTTTATATGGATAGGTTTGTATGTGATTTGCAAGAAACTCGGCAAACGATGTATAAATAACATGAGTCACATTTTTCGTTTATTTTCCTTGTGTTACAGCGAAATGGGAAGGATAAAGCACAAAACACGACACATTTGAGACCGACAATTAGAAAAGCTGACTACAGTCAATCTCCGCATGGCACAGATCACAAAGCATGCAAGTAAATAAACACATCGAAAACTCGACATCGCTTCGGAGCATGTCGCGAAAACTATCGATATCTGTTGTTGCACTATTTATTATATTAAAGGTCTATCAACAGCGCGTTTATATATATTTAAATGCAACTTACGGCCCCGTACGAAGCACAAGTAAGTGAGGGCCGGAATCAACCACTTTGCTGCCATTTTCACGTGCCACTATTCACATAGTTTGCTTCACAACAACTGGTCTCGCCCGCCGCGTACGGTCCGAACTATATCCTCAAGATGTCCAATCTAACTTGAGAAGAAACTCCACTATAATGCGTTTTATTTTACGTCAAAACACTACAATAAGATCCTTAGTGATTCCACGCGTGATGCTATTTGCAACTCTAATCGGACCCGTCAAGGTTGCGTACCGGGCGCGCTAATAACCCAGTGGTTGAGCATACAGTAGGTAGGTTGGTTAAGAAAAAACGTTTGGCGGTTAGACGATTTCTAACTGTGGCTTGATGAATTAGAATAATTAATTGCGATCCTTGTTACGTTTTAGTGGTTAATTTTTTGTTATTTTGTATGGAATTGAGTCATGTGCGTAGAAAAAAAATGAAAGCAAAATTTATTGTGGTTACAGACACTTCGCCTGGGCTATCGGTCAATAAACGTAATTTACTTATTATGAATTGTGTTCTCTTATTTTGTGTTATAAATAGACGTTTCCGGCGACGTTTGCTTTTTGGTCAGTAATCTTAAGGTGCTAGTACACATTGGCCCATGCTGGCCCAATGCAGGCCAACTCCAATGTGTACAGGGGGTGTTGGCGTGTGTTGGCGTGTGTTGGCCGGACCGTGATTGGCCCGATTGCGAAGCTTGGCCCAACACCGACGAATGTGTACTAGCCGCTTTAGGTATTTACACCAAGAAGTAGGTAGGGAAAAACATGCTAAAAGTGGCTACGAAACGGGGAAGGCCACGGATTTGTGCGCTCAGCTCATCTTATTTGGGAATGCAGGCGTGATTTATTTACTGGGCAAGGATTTTTACTTCCATACCTAAATGAGGACTACTTCACATTTAATTTATTGCCTAGCCCAGGGGATGGTGTAGCTTCCCAACAATCATTCAAATAACATCGAGAAACATTTAATTATAACAAATCAGTTTATTATTTTAGATAACCTAGGTCATGATAAACCACAAAAGTAAACAATGATAGCAACCCAAAGGAAAACGAAGTATTACATAACATAGCGATAAGTAGTGTATATTAAAATTATCTATCTGTTTTTTTATAAACACACATTTATACCTATATTTGAGCAAAATCCGACCAGTAGGTCTTTTATGTCGTCTTTTATGTTCTTAATGCTGTCGCCGCACTCGTTCTTAACTAAGTCATTACCATACCCCGTTATCAGTGTTGCAGATTCATTGAAACTAAGCCATAGGGTTGTCGCACAACATTTATTTCACTGTCATGTCACGACATGTGACATATTGGAAGGTACATAAAAATGTTAATGTTAGAAGAATGTTTTTACATGCAAACTATCGGATTTATATTATATTTTTGTTGTCTGAATAAATTATTAACATTTTTTCTAGGTTACTTGGCGTTAAATTTTGTCGCCTATTACTGTATAAAATCCATTTTAAATTATGATATCGACTGCTCCACTTCTAAATAAATCAAAATTGACAAATAAATGACGTAACCACCTATTATGAAGTTTAACAAAAAAATGACAATTACGGGCTGAAAAGAGGTTTTGTTTTCTTTTAAATCTTAAAATTTATAAATGAAAAGGTGTATAAAAATTATATTTTTTTAAAAGTCGGCACATATTAAAAAATATATGTGCAGTGCCATCCCTGGCTTTTTCAATGGATTTGCAACATTGATAACGGGGTATGGTCATTACATTAGGTACGTACCGCTTTACAAACTACCTAGGTACATTGTCAAGGTCTTATCACCTTTTGCAACTCGTTAGATTATACTACGTGGTATCGGGTTACAATAACACCTCTTCATTTCTTCCGTACATGTCGTACGAGACGACCAAGTAGGTTTAGGTACGATTTAAGCGACAGACTAGCGTGCTGGCACTTATCATACCTCTTTAATCTGTTTTTGAACCTAAAATTATACTAAAAATGGCTGAAAAGCGTGGAATAGTCATGGTTATGACTGTGTCGCTGTCGCCTCTCGTGTGTTCTGCCTGCCCCGTTTAGGAATACAGCCGTGTTTGTATGTATGTATGTTATGTACGTAAGTAGTACAATTTTGCACTTTGTGATCGTGCTGTTACGCGACGGAGTCACGCATTATTTTATTGTCTGCCTGCTGTCGCCTTCTCAACTATGCCACACAGGTAACCGGCCAAACCGGTGACTTCACCTCTCGGACTCCCTACACGCTGACCATAACCTTTAGACGGCGGGGTGAGCGAGACGCACCCATACGAACCGTATAGCGCCCTCTCTTTCTTGCTTGCCTGTTGCAAATATTGAAGATCTTTTGTTCTGCCGTGTGATGTCGGGTAATAACACCGCTCCATTTCTTCCGTGGATGTCGTACGAGGCGACTGTTATAAAGGTTAAGGTACATTTTAGATGCGTAATTTTTTTTAATGAAACACCGTTGTTATACCAACTGTTTAATCGTAAGTACGGGCTATATTTTACAGTAACCAAAAATTAGCAATATTCTAAATGGCTCAGAGCCATCTGTCGGGAAGCTAAGGACTTATCCTTATCATTCATAACAGTAATTATTAATTTACAATAGCTATGCTTATAAATTTAATCACATATCACAAATGGACACAGCCAAATTAGGTTATTACTTATTACATACTTAAGTAAGTAACAATACTGTACAAAAAGAAGCGCCATAATTTTACACACATGTAGTTGAAGTAGGACAAAGCTGGAAATTATATTTTAAGGGATGTTTTACGGCCTGTAAGGCCGATTGGACTTAATCAATCAATATTTAATTGATGACTGATGACTTTAACTGGGTCGACCGCGGCAGTTGTGCAAACGTGCGATTCGGTGGCGCTGTCTCAATTTCCATACAATTCTTCGCGTTAATACGCAAACCAAATCAACGCGTTTCTTGATTATGCTAAACGCTCTGTACGATAGTGTGGGAAAATCTCCAATAGAGAGATCTATCACCAGGCAGACGTTATGCCTGGGGACCGAAGTCCACAGAGAGGAAAATGGAAGTTGTATTTTATGCACCCGTTCGTCGAAACTTCGTTAGCGCGATGTAGGATCGTTCAGTTCGGCTATTCGACGAATGGGGCGCTATAATTGTACTATGACGTCACGTTGTTATTATTATTATTATTATTATTGAAATAATACACTAGCAGCTCATTGAGCTGATACGTGTATATCACTGCACTTATGTTTAAAGTTCCTTTAAATAATTGTCCAGTCTATTTTTGTTATGTTACAACTTAAAAAAAATCTAACAATTGAATTGCCTTTTTGTCGTGATGTCTTTTTGATGTGGTCAGTCTTCGCGCACACGCGTCCATATCCAATCAATATAAGACGATACTTTTGTATACACGCTGGGGTAGCCACCTCTGCAATTCCTCATGCCGAACCTTACTATCCCAATAATCTCGTGGTGCCCAGTTCTGTGATGCATCAAGGGTCCGCCGTCGTCTCCCGAACAGGCGTTTGGTAATGGTTCACCTCCTGCGCAAATATGGGTCTCCCGTAGCGGAAACTTGGGGAAACGTGCTTTGCATGCCTGTAAGGAAAACAAGATTAGTCCAAACGCAAGCTCGAGCAACAGCCACAAATCGCCACCACCGGCATATTTCCTGTAGTTTTCATTTTTAACCGACTTCAAAAAAAGGAGGAGTTCTCAATTCGACCTAATTTTTTTTTGTATGTTACTCGATATCTCGGAGACCCGTGGACCGATTTTCAAATTTTTATTTAAATTGAAAGGGTATAACTCGAAATTGGTCCCATTGGCACGAAACCAGGATCTGATGATGGAATCTTGGAGAAATCGAGGGAACTCTTCAAATTTTATATGGAGATGTACGGCGTTTTCGGTAATTTGTTGATGAAGTCAAGATTTTACATTCAGTAAGCAGAATACTTTCAAAATATTGCTAATTTGAATTCGGTTTTTTTTTGTTTAAAATTATAGATTTGAAACTTTACCGTCAAAACCTCACAAATGTTTAAATAAACACAAGGCATCGCCGTAAATACTGATACCGTTTGTATTGAAATCATTTTAACAAACAGTAATGAGTGTTATTGCATTAATCATTATCTAGTTTTACCTTTGAATTCCAGAGAAAAATTCAAAAATATCCGTTGAAATTTCAAATCTTAAATTAAATGGAGTATAGTTGCACACAATTGACGCCGCGCCGGTGGCCGCCACGCCATTTTTTACATACATACATACATATTCTCACGCCTGTATTCCCAAGAGGGGTAAGCAGAGCACATGAATTCAAAAATCCAGTGCCACGTTTAGCAATTTCAGGGCAACCAGATGGTTAAACGTGATATTGCAGTGACAGGTTGCTAGCCCATCGCCCAGAATACACTAACCCTTTCCCAAAATCGTCTCTTACGACACCCACGGACAGAAAGGGGGAGGTGCTATTCTAACCCTGCACCACACCGGGGAATACATACCGTTGAATTAACGAAGGGGATAGTGGCGTGCATTTTAAGAGGGCTCACGTAGTTGGAACCCACGGCGCCCCATCCCGCGACCGACAGTGCGTGTACAGCGATCTCGTCAGCCGACGGCAGGCAGATAGGTCTGACGAAGTCTGGAAATATAATTTTGACTGATCAAAGTAAGGAACACACTTAGAGCTGGTTCGCACGAGCGTTTTTTCATACATACATACATACATATTCTCACGCCTGTATTCCCAAGAGGGGTAGGCAGAGCACATGAATTTAAAAATTTTCAACAAAAAAACGTTAAAAAAACGTTAGAATAAAACAAATTGGAAATCATATATTTATTCACACGAAAGCGGTTTTAAAGCGCGGCGCTTTTTTATCGAGCACTGTTCGATTTTCGACGTTGGGCGTTGGACGTTAAATTGAATTTAACATAAGGAACTTCGTAATACCGCCAACGTCGAGTTTTAACGCGACGCTTTTTAAACGCTCGTGCGAACTAGGCCTTAGGGCCTCCGCTAGCTGACGCGTACGTCCGCCGCGTGCGCACGCTCGCGGGTCCCGCTCCGCACGTCCGCCGCGTACGGTCGGCCAAGAAATTGGTCTACCACTTTTGACAAAAGTCTCTGTGAGATAAAATTATCACTAAGGTTGACATGACGCATGGCGTGACGTAAGTACAATAATAACATGGGAGCTATTGTCACTGTCGTAATGTTATGGCAAGGGGAAATCGACCTTGTTGTTTCACGAGGTTCAAATGAACATCGATCTTTGGGGGTGGACCAATTTTTTGGCCGATTGTACCAGCGAGCACGCGACGGGCGGGCGAATTTTTAAGGCGGCGACTGACTTGTAACATTTTGGTGTAATGTAACATGATACCACACGAGCATTACAGCAGTCAGTGCAGCGAGCCGAGCTGCTCGACGAAGCACCGCGTGCTCCACTCGGCTCGCGTTGAGCGTCGGTTTTTACGCGAATCCTTTTGAGTGTTACATTACAAGTCAGTACAGGTTCGCGAGCGCGCGGTTCATTCACGTATTCATTATAGTCGTTATGGAGCACAAACGAGCAGAGCGCTCGAGGCGAGCGTTCACCGCCGCCGCGCCGTGTAACTGTAATGTAACACGCTTGCCGCGAACGATACAAAGTCGAGCAAATGTTACAAGTCAGTCGCCGCCTTTATTGTTCAGACACGTTTGGTTTCTGAAATACCCACAACTCGACTAAAATACTAGCCTAGTCCAAACTAGGCGTTAGCGCTACTAGTATTATGAATAGTCCGTGACAGTGTGCACTCCGTCTGTATTATAGTCCGTTGCGTGCGCCCGCGTCACTTAGCGGTGTTCATAAAATTTCTTATTAGACGGGCGTACGTCGCGTGTAATACGCGTCAGGTAGCGTAGGTTCATGCGCAAAGTTAAGTTTAGTAGTTAGCGCACTGGCGAGATTGGAATGAGCGCTGGTCTAATGTTTCAATCACAGAACAAGAAGAATCAGACAAAATTGCAGTGTCGTGCTTAGAATTGCACCTCTCTTTTTCTTCAATGGATTCCGCTCCCAATATACCGATTGAGCTGAAACTTGGTACACCTACGTAACTTGGATGACAATACAATATTCCGGTAGTGGACTTCTGGTGGCCCAGCCTGTCTCCGATGGAGGGAACTCTTCAACGGTTGGTGGACTTGAAATCTGGTGCACATAATCTAGGGCACAGTTATACAGTTGGCAAAAAGCTTGTATCGAACATGAAGTTTTTGTTAGTAAGCTTATATAAGTCCTTACCACTGAAGACCGCAGGCCTTAGGAGATGCAACAGTGCTATGTCGTGCTGGGAAGTCACAGTGGACGCGTATAGGTCGTGTATGATGGCAGCGACCACGGGGATGCTGACGGAGCCATTGTTGCATTTCATCTCGTCATCGTCTGCGCAGTCGACGTCTTGACGTATGTCGTGCTCCCCGAGGCGGACGCTCTTTCTGTGAAATATGGTTATTTACATTAGGTACATAACCATAAGTGTGTCAAATTCCCAATCCGCACTGAGCCCGCGTGGAAACTTTAGCCCAAGCCCTCTCATACTGAGAGGAGGCCTGTGCACTACAGTGGGACGTATATAGCCAGGATTATCTTTTTTTTTTTAATACATTACATAAACGTTACAACTTTCTGTTTTGAACAGACTTCAAAAAAGGAGGATTTTTTGGTATGCATGTTACTCGATATCACCGAAAACCGTCATTTTTTTTTTATCGAAGGGGTATAAGTATAACTCCGAGTTGGTCCCGTTGCCACTATGTCGGGATCTATGATGATGGGATCTTGGAGAAATCGAGGGAACTCTTCAAATGTTATAGGGACGGCGCTTTCGGTAATTTATTGATAAAGTATAGTTCATATAGAATTGGTACCTAATGTATTGGCTACATTTTTTTATCTATTCAATAAAACTAAATTTAGGGAAATAGGTATTAAAGAATTTGTATTTTACTTTACATCGAGTACTAAAAATAAATACATTTTCTTCGTTATTAATATAGCAGCGAACTCTTCTCTTAATGGTTCCTATCATCTTCTGAACAGTGTTTTTGTCAATATTTTTGATGTGTTAATTCCACGTGGGTCGCAATGAATTAAGGTCTTTGACCATTTTACCACTCTTCTTTGACTTGCTTTTCATAATTGCCCAATAATTCTCGATTGGGCGAAACTGGGAGCAATTTGGCGGATTCATATTGCGGGGAACATAATCCACGTTATTATTTTCGTACCACTTTAATACCTTCCTGGAGTAGTGGCAGCTAGCTAAATCTGGCTAAAATTTAACAGGAAGCCGGGGTAACGAATGAAGGGCAGAACACGTTTTTGCAGACACTCTTTCATATAAACATCCAACGTCATAGTTCCAGATGTCACGAAGGCCTTGGTTTTAAGACCACAGCTACAGATTCCTTGCCAAATCATATGTTTTTTTGCAAATTTCTCCATATTTATGAACTTGTATTTTTCGTCAACATTTCCCCTCGCATCAGCCAAGTAAAATTTTGAGCCAGGTAGTTGTTTGAAATCAAGTTTCACATGTTTCATCGTCCATCAAAAAGCACCCTTTGAATTTGGTCAAAACTTTGTCGTACAACAATCGAGCTCGATTTTTAGCTAGTACGTTGTGCTTCATGGTACGATTTGGCTTTTTAATAGCTCGATAGCTCTTGTAGCCCGCTCGAAGACGAACACGTCTCACAGTACTGCGACATTTCTTGAACTTACGGGTCAGTCCTAATCAGAGAGGCCTGGGTTTTTTAAATAGTTCTCAACACGTTTTTCTTCAGTTCTGTATCGTTGGTACCAGATTCACGTTTGACCTGTGCCTTCCTATCGAAGGACAAGGCATCCTTGTACCGTTTTATAACCCTACAAATTGAACTTTTATGAAGATTCAGTGCCTTAGCTACCTTTGATCCAGATCATGAAGGATTTTCCGTGAATTTGTTCGCCATCAGTTTTCTCACTTTGAGTTCCATTACAGAAAACTTTCAAATAAATTGAGCAAGGTCTACAAAATACCCACAATTAAAACATCGAAATATTGTCGACAAATTGTAATTGTCACTTTTGAATTTAGAACATAGGTTTTTTTTTATCAGATTTTTTTGTTTGTGCCAATTCTATATGAACTATACTTTAAAGTCAAGAATTAACGTTCAGTAAACAGAATACTTTCAAGATATTGCTAATTCGAAGTAGGTTTTTTTTGTTTGAAATTATTAGCAAAGCCGTTCGGGAGATGATGTTAAATACGCATTGCGTGTTGATAGATCTCGAAGTTCAACTTACACAGTAGTCTTTGTAATGTTCTTGTGCACGCAATGAGCTGCGGTCAGCACGTATCTGCTGCTGATGAGGGCGCCGCCGCATTTAGTGCCGTTGCCGCCGAAGTCGGTCTCATATTCAAGAAGAACTAGCCACGGATATTGGTCGATTTTGGTATCGCTTCCTTCTGCAAAACGAAATTACTTTATTAAGATGTGAAAGACGTTCGACGTAGCCGGTTTCCGTGCGGTGTCGAAGAATAACACCTCTCCGTGTCGATGTCGTAAGAGACGACTAAGGAAATAGGTTAAGGTATATTTCATTGGAAGGAAGGATGGATGAAAGAAGATTGACTAAACAAATTTATACGGGGAATGTGGATGGGTGCAGTGGGAGGGGAAGATCTAGACGGACGTTCCGTGACCAAATCGCGGACGTTCTAGAAACAGGTCAGGTCAAGAGTACCCGAAACCGACGAGCATGTATGAGGAGATTAATGAATGTAGATGAAGCAAAAGAGGTATGTCAGAATCGTAGCGAGTGGAACAAAGTAGTCTCTGCCTACCCCTGTGGGAAAGAGGCGTGACGATATGTATGTATGTATGTATATTTCATTGAGTTTTGACGTGATGCACGTTTAGTTACTAATAATATCCGCAACTCGACTAAAATACTAGCCTAGTCCGAACTAGGCGTTAGCGTTGCCAGTATTATGAACAGTCGGTGAGCGTGTGCACTCCGCGCCAGTTAGCGGTGATCATACAATTTCATATTAGGCGGGCGTACGTCAGCTAGCGTAGACCATTAATTGAGAAGGGCCGCACAGAGCGGGAGTGGCGTATTATAGTGGACATTTCTTGTCATTTTGCTTAGGTATTGAAGTGAAACTCAAAGATTGTAATACGTAGTGCTCACCCAGAATTCTAGAAGACTCTGCAGCAGCGTCTATGCCGCAACAACCGCTGTTGGCATCGGGAGGCAGAGGAGTGGCCTCACATGTTGTGAAGGCACGTGTGGTGGAAGCAGAGGTAGAAGTAGAGGTGGAAATCGCAGTAGAGGTAGGAGTGGGGGTGGAAGTGGCGGGTGTGAAATAGGGAAGAGGGGTGAAAGCGGGAGTTGATGGATTGGATGGACATTGGACAACTGGTAAAGTTGGGACGGCGGGTTGGGTGGACGGGCTCGTTGCAAGTGTTGGTGTGAACGTTGTGCAGCATACGCTGATCTTGCCGTCACCCTCACCCGTGCTGCAATTGAGAGATGATTGTTTAAGAAAAATAAGCAGGGTGTATTTTATTGAAAATCGACAAGATTTTGACCATAGTACTCGGAGGTGGTGATTTTCATTGTATTTTCACTGTCATGTATGTTTAATTGGTCGGGTTTCGTGAAAAGTCTTTCTGACTCTATACCATACAATCAATTTAGTCCCTTACGTATATGTTAAATCCTCCACGCGTTATCCTTATCCTTACTAATATTATAAATCGGAAAGTGAGTTTGTTTGTTTGTTCCGCTTTCACGCCGTAACTACTGAACCGAATGCTTTGAAATTTTGTAGACATAAAGATAGAAATCCGGATTGAATAATAGGGTACTTTTTATCCCGGAAAAAATTGATGTTCCCGAGGGAATGTTCGCTTTATACCGCAGTATAACCGAATTCCACGCGGGCGAAGCCGCGGGCGGAAAGCTAGTTGAGAATAAGAGCCTTGACAGACGGACAATGAAGTGATCCTATAGATAGGAGTTCCCCTTTGTGCCTTTAGAGTCGCGGTACTCTAAAATTACTTACTTTGCTATTTAAAATAGCATAAGACGTTACGCTTACGCTATATTCCTAATTCAAATTCACGGTATTTCTCGATGCACAGTTTCGGGTATTTCTAATTCGAAAACTTACCACGGCGTTAAAAAGTCTAGGGCCTGTATCAATGGCAGCTGGTACAGCGCGGGGCAGTCGACAACTTCCTTGCAGATTCCCTTGGTACTATTGGATACCTCACACTCCTTCACAATTTCAACAGGCTTTGGACAGCATATCTGAAAAAAATTGGAACAGAGATGTTGGAAACTTTTACCGTCTTCACCCCCATTTTTTATTTGCTGGTTGTGTCTGAACTCTGAACGTTCAGTTGGGACATTATGATATGAACGTAGATAATAGTTGAAATATAAAATAAAATGAGTTGTTACGTGGAGATCTGATAGGGCCAGAGAGTCAATCTCAATCTAAACCCTGGTCTTACCTTCATGGAATCAAGGACATTCCATATTCATAGTTAAGACAGTACTGTCTGGTCAGGCTTGTTATCCATAAAAATTACAATCCGATACTAAATGGGAATTACTTATGTATACACTGGCCAGCCTTTATTGTGTTCTGCCTCCATTGTAACCGGCTTTTTTTTTGTTTAAATTCTACTAAAAATAAACAGACTTATGGTCCTTACCAATGGATAACTTCCTTGAAAACCGCACCCGATTTTTCGCAAGTAATTTGCCTGCTCCCTTGACATGTTTCCATCCTTCGGGAATGTTATGGTTTTACATTTAGTTACTAACTTGCACTCGCCATCGACGCACTCTGGGTGAAAAATCATATGTACCTTTATTAAAAAAACATGCCAAGTGCGAGTCGTACTCGCGCACGTAGTAGGTATTCCGTATCGAAAACAGCAAAAAAAACACGTTTTTTTTTTCTATGGGAGTCCCCCTTAATTATTATTATTATTTTGATTTTAGTATTTGTTGTTATAGCGGCAACAGAAATACATCATCTGTGAAAACTTCAACTCTCTAGCTGTCACGGTTCGTGAGTTACAGACCGTGACAGACGGATAGACAGACAGACAGATAGACAGACAGACAGATAGACAGCGAAGTCTCAGTAGTAGGGTCCCGTTTTTACCCTTTGGGTACGGAACCAAGATTACACACCATTACAGAACGTTACATTAAAAACACTGAAATATTTTTAATATAAATGTATACAAATATTGTAACTGTAAATCAAACTATACTACGAGTATAAGAAGGCGTAAATTATGAGATTTCTTACTATTTCTTCTTTCCTTTTTTCTTGAGTTAATTTCAAGAAAATGTTTTTGTGGAGTCGAATTTAACTCCTCTCCATTTTCTTCCGTAGATATCGTAAATGAAGACTAAAAACAACAGGTTAAGTAACATATCTATGTAAATGCATGTTGTTCTTATTTGGATTTAGTTTTAGTGACACGTAAACCTTTTAAATATTTTTATCCAAAAAAGAATACGAATAATAAATACCTAAATATATAATTCAAATAATATTAATTTCTCTGGACTCACCGCTGAGAACATAATCGATGTAGCCAGACAGCAAAATGATAATAATCAACAGTGTAGAATAATAACTAAAATGCATGTTTAATATTAAATTTACACTTATTGGATTTTGTTCACACGTCCAAACGTCCCGAGCTCTAAATGTTAATTAAACAATCAACATTTTGTAATTTAAATACTAAAACGGTGACCACGGAAGACAATCAAATTCAATCAATTTTCAGCTCTATTTTACATTGTATCGAAGCGAATTTGCCGCAAAACTGAATTATCCTTATGTCACAGGATTTCCCTTAATCATTTTAGGTAGGTACATATTTATCTGGACAGACGGCTTAGCACGGCAAGGCGCTAGTTCAATCTAGCAATAGACTACGTATTCTCCGGCAAGTTAAGATGACAGGATATCGGAAAGAGAAAGAGAGAAGTTTGCGCATCGCTTTCTCCAGGTTAATAGCGAAGCGGGAACTTTCCCTCTCTAAAATCTTGCCATCTAACTTTTCGGGGACTATACCTGTCACTGTCTAACTAAAGGCGTCAGAAAAGGACGGCATGACACGTGCGCGGTGCTTATCCTACAGGTTGTAAGCCTGAAGCTTAAACTACTTTAACGTTTCGGTAAAAATTAGTCCGTCGAGTCCGGTTAGGACCGGGGTTGTTTAACTTGTTACACATTATTGTGAAAAATAACAGTTCAAATATAATTATTATTGTAAAATAATCAATTTAGTAACCAAAAA
>BHDV01008822.1:5655-27407 GCA_005406045.1 Adoxophyes honmai | reverse complement strand
TAAATGAACCCTTCACATTTAATTACATTAAAAATCTGATTAATATTTGTAATTTTACTGTACATAAAGAACAACGGCTAACACATAGGTTACTTTTTCACGGATAATTGTTAGTGACTAGGTATTTATACTCATTTATACTCACGATACTCATGATGGGTGACACGAATGCATAAAAGTCCATCCTATTATTTTACACATACTAAAAACGTTTAGCAGTAACAATGGCAGTAAAAGCCATGCTGAAAACACGTTAAAGTAGGTGAGTGTAATGTATTTTCTTCTGAAACGACAGATGTTTTATGGGTGGAGTAAGTTTCTTGCTATCGCTCGACCTACTTGCTTTGTTTTGCATTGCTAAAAACTTGGTGATAAAAATACATGGAACACTGTATTTTTGATAGTAATAATAATAACATTGAGTGTAGTAAGATTAGAAACGTAACGCTCTAATTGATCCTTAAGTACCTACGTAAAATCGATAAAGTATGTATATTTGAGATTGGATTGGAGAAATTAATCGAACTGTACAGTGAATTGTGTAATTGTGTTACTGACTGTACTCTGTAAGTTTTTTAAGAGTGATTCGAATACTTACTTCTACTTTAAATGTAGGTTTTTTTTAGCTAATTCAGATATATTATGTACTTTAATAGAGCAAGGTAAGATTATATTTTTTATTTTATAGATTAGATAAATAGTTCTCTCTTTTTTTTAGTTTTGACGTGTGACATTACAAATACACAAAAAGGAATTCAATTTAAAGTAAAATAAAATGATAGTTAAAAAAAACTGGAAAACAGCGAACCATATAATGTTTGGAGGGTCACAGACATAGCATAGTAATGAGTACAATGAGGCTGGATAAAGGCTGGCAATATTCGTATAGTTAAACCCTTTCTTTAGTTAAACTGTCGTGGACGGATGCAGTAACCGCGAAGGGGCGCACTGCAAACCTTGAAACAGGCTACGGACCGGTTTCTAAGGCTTCTTTTTTAAATCACTGCTTAGACTGCTAGTGGGTACCTAAACTACTGAAGTCTCAACCCGAAACAATACCAGGAAGCTACCTATCTACTTAGCATATTACCTAAACACTGTTTTGACTACTAGTAGTTAGCTAATTCATGTAAGTAGGCCGTAAGGGGCTTTTTTACACATCTTCAGTAACTACCAGGAGACCATGATTGGCAAGAAGGATGCGTCACAAGAAACTTGCCACAAGAAACTCGCCACAAATGTATCTTTTTAAGTTTCTGTTAGTTACAAAAGGTTAATTAATAACGAACCATCTGTAGGTAGACATACTTAAACAAGAATTGGGACGATACAAGTAGGTATTTAGCAGGTAGCCAGGTATTCTCTTTTTTTAAGTAGGGGTAGGTACCCCACTGTTTACTTTTGATAAACAACCTGATGTTAATCAAAAATTACAATAGATTTTTACGATAGATAGATGTTTTAGGCGATAACATTCACCTTTGTACATTTTGTATTCATATTATTTAAAATCTTAACGAATGGTAACCTTCACACTTAGATCAATACCACCAATATTTATAGATAACGAGAAGGATTCTTCGCATACCTCTGATTTTTTTCACTATAAATTTCATTTTTACTAAAGATATTAATGTAGGTATGTTAACTACCTACTTAAGTATATAGGAATCTGTGACATTTGCAACAAATCAATTCCTCACCGTAACTAACTGAGAAATGCTAACATTTCTTCAACTGTAGATAAAGTCAGCAACTACCTACCGAATTCCTGGTTAACTGACAAACATTTTAACTCATATCACAACATGAAGCAGATATGATACAAACCATTCTTAATCGCAGGTGACCCCTTTTTAATAAGACTTGCACGTTCAACAGTTGGCTGCCCATACGCAGCTAGTAAAAGCGTACAAAAGTAAAGCTAGATATGAAGTGCGCTATACATTGTCCTAGATTTGTGTTAAGCTTCTCTATCTGACACTAGACGCTTGCTTCTTGGTAGATAACTTACTAATTCCCACTTGGATTTAGTTAGAATTGATCTACCAAACGGTGAAAAAGTACTACCTACTTAGAAATTACAGTAACCATTCAGATTATTGAAAGAACTGTTTAAACAATTGCAAACTTACCAGCAAGGAAACATACAATCCTAAAACTCCGATTACCAATTGCACACGCACTGTCTTTCAACGTATTATTAATTTGGCAACGAAAACCTCACAAGCACTTCCGATGGCGGATAGGCGTCTGCACCGCGCGACGGTTCGCGGTTCACTGAAGAGAAGCGAGACACGTCACTGCGCAGACGCAGGCTCACCTTTACTTCGCTGTACCGCGACCGAGACGAGGTGATACTTTCAAGACACTGGTATAGTCTGCAGTTAAATTGGCCAGATTTTAATGGGGGTAAGTTTGCACACTATTTCCAGGTAATAAGTGGATGTCGTAAGAGGCGACTAAGGAAATAGGTTTGGGGATGCTTTAGGCGACAAGCTAGCAACCTGTCACTATTATAATACCTATTTCATCTGTTTTCAACCCTAAAATTACCTGTGCCTGAAGTGACTGCGAAGCGTGAAATAGTCATAATCATGGTTTTGTTCATGTCACGTTTCGTGTGCTCTGCCTACCCCATTCCCAACGCACTTAAATTCTGGCCAAGTTTATTGCCGATCACTATTCTGCAACATAAGCATACGCATAAGGATTTGTACGGATATTTTGCCAGATTTCATGTAAAAACATTCTCCGACACCTTTTAAAAAAATACTACCTAGGCTAGGTACTTCTCTTCCCCTCCCTCGTCCAAAAGGGCCAAGAATCTCGGGTATAAGTTCGCCCTTTTACATACATGAAGCTGTTATACTGTAGCTTGATTTATGTACAATAAAGAATCATACAATACAATGCTTATTGTCTTTCATTTTTTTACTTATTGTATTGAAGTTGTAGCATTTGTTGTTAATTATACATACAATGAACAGATTTAATTGCTTTATAATTTGAAATATCACTGTTTATAGATTTTTAATTAAGTAAATTAAATATTTTTCTCTCAACATGTAGCTACCTAAGTTATTCAGTTTAATTCTGATTTAATGTTCCAATCATAAGATGAGGATTATTTACTATTGGACAATTTTGTCTTAACTTTTAAATGTTTTTAGAGAAAACATTAAATAAACTCGTAATTAAACATTTATAATCATACAATATAACATACAGACAATTTATCTAAACAATCACTAAGCAGAATACGCATAAGGTAACTAGGTACTTAAGTATCTGTCAAAACACTCGCAAGTATCAAGTCGTCTCAACATCTCGGCCTCGATATTTGGCCGCACCTCACGCTCCATCTAACTATCTGTTTCACATTAGTAAACGCTCGCCGAAGATGGATGGACGCAAAAACCATGAATACCTCAAAATTATAATCATACTGATTTGGACGGCCATTACCGTTCGGTTTTTGGTATTTAGAGACACTGAATAGCTGGTGTAATTTTGCGGTGTAGAAAAGACGAGCTGAATTGCTGTGCCGTGCCACTGCAAAAAAACAATACATACATACCTGTATTCCCTAATGAGGTAGGCAGAGCATACGAAGCGATACATAACACAAAACCATGACTTAGTCACGATTCGTGGGCACTTCTAGATTTTTTTATGTTTTAAGTTGGCAAGTGTAAGCGTCAGGTTCCCGGCCTGTCGCCTAAAATATACTTTACTTCCTTAGTCGCTTCTTACGACATCCACAGAATTAATGGAGAACAATTAACCCATAGAAAACCAAGAGTTGAACCTTCTTCAGGTGCCGCAAACGCATATATCGACGGTGAAGTACCAAGAACTCCTAACTACGAAAACCTAATTTTACAGGAGATGAAAAAAACGTCTCATAGTTTAGCAAAAATACAGTGCCGTGACTTAGTTGGTATTGACATTTTATTATTATACAGCTAAATAACAAGAGTATTAAACCAGTGTCTTCAGCAATGATGCCAAATCAAATTTCGAGCGTGACCATAATAAAAATCTAAAATTCACCAAAATGTTAGTTAGGAGGTCTTGGTACTTCACCGTCGATATGTGTCTAAATGCCTGCGAATCTTTGACAGCGGCACTGAGAGAAAGTCACAAAGCATAATATCGCCGACGGCAGTCCTGTTAATCTACTAAAGCATTTGACGCTGAACGGCTGAGACTAATTGACCTTAAACGCCAGGAACGTAAGGAAAGACCTAAGCCCTCCTACACCTATATTTATAACTCTCGAGGTCAACTGTACTGCATGCCTTGCAACAGAATATTTAAAACTAAGTTTGGACTAGCGAGCCACATCAGGGCTCATGCTAGAAAATAGATTTTAATTTGTACAATACAAATCTAATCACAGCCAGGGTCGCCGTAATCGGAACGATGAGGAGGACTATACAGGGTGGCCCATCTAAAACGGTCAGTACGGGGAAGTCCGAAACTATACGAGATACGAAGATCTCTTCTTAGGAACCATGACATCGATTTTAATAAAAAGAAAAACTGCATTCATACATTTAAAAAAAAATGTGTACTCAGTCCGGGAATCGAACCCGGTTGTTTTGAAAAAAAAATACTGTTTCTATTTAGATATCGATTGTGCTGGTCTTAAGCAGTAAATATGTGTCTATAACATGATTTCTAAAATTAATAAAATGCATTGTTTTTACATGCTTTGATTTATTTTAGTACGTGTTTGAAGTGACCACCGCCTTTCTCAATACCTACTACGTTTGTAACTGTGATCACTCCGAACACCTACTAAAATAAATTAAAGCATGTAAAAACAATGCATTTTATTCATTTTAGAAATCATGTTTCTTGCACATATTTACTGCTTAAGACCTACACAATCGATATCTAAATAGAAATAGAAAAAGTTTTTTTTTTTCAAAACAACTGGGTTCGATTCCCGGACTGAGTGCACATTTTTTTAAATGTATGAATGCAGTTTTTCTTTTTATTAAAATCGATGTCATGGTTCCTAAGAGATCTTCGTATCTCGTATAGTTTCAGACTTCCCCATACTGACCGTTTTAGATGGGCCACCCTGTATATGTGTTAACAAATTTGTCACTCAAATTCACTCTACTACCTAAACCCTTAACTTTTGACAAGTTAACAGAAGAGAGGCGAACTATTTTTTGCATATGACCCAGGCACAAGATATATCGACTATATCTCATGTTTTTTAATCCCTACACGAGATAAGTAAACATAAAAACAACACATTAATTATGCTTATTACTACTCATTAGGTTACAAAACCCAGCATCGCATTAGAGCAAGTTACAGCATTAAAATGCACATTACCATATTTAGTCGATAACTATATCATAGTAATAACCGTATCTACTAAATAACCATGGTTTAAAGCGCCTCGGGCACTTTGTGCTTGCCGTATCTTCGTTATTTCCTTTGCCCTTGAATATACATTTATTACCATTACCAATTCACATTTTAGTATATGATTTAGACACGTAAGAATCGTAAGATATCTAATAAGATGCATTTATTCAAGTAACATAACTTACTATGTACGTAATTTAAATTTAACCTGTTAGTAAACTAGTGTGGTGCCGGGTTAGAATAGCACCTCCCCCTTTCTTCCCGTGGGTGTCGTAAGAGTCGACTCTGGGAAAGGGTTAGTGTATTGTGGGCGATGGGCTAGCAACCTGTCACCGCAATATCACGTTTTACCATCTGGTTACCCTGAATTTGCTAGACGTGGCGCTGGATTTTTGAATCCATGTGCTCTGCCTACCCCTCATGGGAATACAGGCGTGAGAATATGTATGTATGTAGTAAACTAGATTGCGTTTCATAGTGAAAAATAACGGAATTACTCACGTTGTTTTTACCGAGATTAGCTCGACATGTTTCGGATCAATCCGTGATCCATCATCTGAAATCAAACTGGAAAATTGTTCTTAATACTCGTACTACGTCTGTGGTCGGTGTGAACGAGCCTTTAGAGACTGATGTTGTTCGTGTTGTGTGCTACCCGTCTTTTAACAATAATAGTGAATGTGTTAGCGAAAATGTGGGTAGGTAGTTGTGAACTGCTGTCAGCTGTGCCTAGTAGTCGCGAGGAAAGAGCGGCTGCACGCAGTGCGCGTGTCTGCTGCCGTGGCGCGTAGCTCCAGATGATGGATCACGGATTGATCCGAAACATGTCGAGCTAATCTCGGTATAAACAACGTGAGTAATTCCGTTATTTTTTCACTATGAGTGAGTCTTACGGTAGTTTTATGTTTAGATTGCGTTTCATACGTAGGTACAACCTACATCAAAAGGAGGTTCGACGTTCCTTTGGGCGTACCTATGTATGTGTAACGACCCTAGTGCCACCTATCGTCCGGTAGTAGAACTTCTTCCACAAACATCAACTGTCAAAGCGTTCTAATTCGCGCTAACGAAGTTTCAATGATCGGTTGCATAAATACAATTTTCAACTTTATCTCTGCAGACTTCGGTCCCCAGGTATGCCACATGAGACATGTGCCTGTGAGGAAGATCTCTCTATTTGAGCCTTCTTATATGTACCTAACTCATACTTAAGCCTTAATATTGCCTTTGCGAAATTATCACGAAAATTGAAAAATGCCGGCTAACTTTGAGTCGTATTCACGCACGAAAGATTCCGTACCATTGATTGGGTAAACAAGAGTCCACCTTGTTACCATTTATTGATATCGACAATTGGCAACAATGTCGTTTTTTGTATGGGACCACCCTTACATACATACAATTAAGCCTGTGTTCCCAAATAGGGTGGGCAGAGCATATGAAACGTGACATAGGAAATACCATGATTATGACTATTCGCAATCACTTCAAGCATAATTTTAGGATTGAAAACAGATAGAAGAGGTAGTAAAATAGTGGCAGGTTGCTAGCCTACCGCCTAAAATATACCTTAATCTATCAGTCCCCTCTCACGACACCACACAGAAAAAACTGTGCAGCAACTAAATTAGCTATGCAGGATAAACTTCGACGTGTAAGAGAAACGCAAGATCGTCCCCAGCCTATAATTTTCGGAATTATCGGTATGGAACCGGTTGGCAAGTTCGCGGCAGGTTGCGACCCACATGAAGACTTTCTTTGGGCAGTAAAAATGTGTCCCGCGCTTTATAGCGTACTCGATTTCTGTTGGGGCAAGATTTCTCGAGCCACGCTTTCGTAGGAGGGATTCGGAATGCTTGAGAAAAACACGCATAAGGTAACGTCCGTCCCCGGTAATGGACAATGACTCTTATTAACTACTTACTAAGGAATTGACATTTATTTTACAATAATCAATTCGAAACCATATGGTCCAATTATGAATGAAGTGTCCATTACTGGTGTATATCAACTGAAACCGTCCATAACTGGGGCCGTTACCTCACATTCATACATCAAGCCTGCATTGCCAAACGGGATAGGCCGAGCACAGGAATCGCACAGACAAACTCATGAACTTCCCGCTTCGTAGCCACATTTACATTTTTTTAGCTTCTAAGTTAGAGAAGAGGTAACATAGTGACCAGCTGCTCTGCTAGTCTATCGCGTAAAATATACATTCCTTCAGTCGCCTCTTACGACGTACACGGAGGAAATGAACACCACAGAGAGAAAACAAGTGTTTGATGAAATTTTCTTTTTTAATAAACAGGGTAGACTACCTGTCACTTACTGACGCCTCTAGTTAGAAAGTAACAGGTATAGTCTATCTCACCCGCATCTCTACTAGCACCTTGCTGTCCTAAGCCGGCTGTAAGTGGGTTTAATCATCACTTACTGTCGAGACACATCTGCGGAATGTACGGTGCCGAATATTCGGTTAAATACCCTCGCAGTGCTTTTTAAGTCGTCAAAGACACACCAGCTGTAGGGCCTGTAGGCTTAGCACGGCAACACGCTCTAGTCACGTCACGCACGGAATAGTCTACCTGTCACTCTCTGACGTCTCTAGTTAGACAGTGACAGGTATAGTCTATGTCGCGCGTATCTCTAGATTTCTACTCGCGCCCTGTCGTGTTAAGGCGGCTGATGTATCTTAGAGGACTTGAAATACGCCGTAATGCCACTAAGAGACGACTAAGCTCAAATACTCGTCATTACGTAGAACAGTTTAACAAATGTCTTTTTCTTATCAACGAGTGACAGATATTTGCTTGTTATTTTTTGTTCGATGTCGTTTTCGAGATGATAAACATCTTGATGTATTTCCTGGGCAACTATCGCCCACCTAGGCAAGTACTTATTAGTCAAACTTTAGATGCCAATCGCAGAAGACATTTGAAATTAATGATCATTACTAAACTACAGTTAGTTTTGAACTAATGACAGCGTCTTACCGTTAGAGGCGATTATTCGAGCGTTTGAAGTCTCTATCTCGAATTTTTTTCCGTGTTTACTTACCTATTAGAATATCAGAAAAACAAACTAAATTGAAAACGACATCAAAAATCTGCAGCCAATTTGTATAAAATGTGACCAAGTAGGCTTTGCACAGCAACACGCGCAAGCAGTATCACGAGCTGTATTATAGACAACCTGTCACTTTCCGACGTCTCTAGTTAGACAGTGACAGGTATAGTCTATCTCGCGCACAACTAGTCGCGCTCTGTCGTGCTAAGCCGGCAGATAAATAAAGCGGTTGAAACGCTTATTTATTAGGTACTTTGGTCACAGAATAGATACCTTATAGTACCTACCTACAACTTAGAACATGGCTATCCAAACTAACTGGGACCCAGGGAAAACAAAAATGACTAAATACATTGGAGGGCCGCAAAATAATTTTCTCATTAATGTTTATCAACAAAGAAGATAAAAAAAAGGTTCTGCAGGCCACAACAATGACAGCCGCGGGCCACACGCGACTCTTTACATCGCTGCCTGCTTGCCATGGATCTTTCACCTACCTAAACTGCAGAGTAGACCTCCCTTGCTTTGGTTGTGGACAAAAGATATTCACATCTTTGGTAGTCGTAACGAGGTTGAGTCAAAGCTATTTAACTACATTTTTACCATCGACGAAACAGGATACAGGTGTATAAAATAAAACACAACCTTACTAAACTTAATATAAAGATATATATTTGACACCGTCATCAACTTATAAAATATAATAATTAGGTACCGATCGTCTTTACAACATTTACTACTAATAGTTTGAAGGAGAGGACAGTAGTGATAGTAAGGTTTAATTCGGGTTAAATCAATTTAACCCATTGGTGTGTTCCCAAAACCAATGTAACAAAAAATATTTTTTTTCTCTTCAATAAACTTTATTTTAGAGGAACAATTAAAGAGTTATGAAAAAAAAAATACAATTTAGTTTGTGACAAGCAAATTGCCAATGACTACTGAAATCTTTCCCGATCAACTTCATTTCAATATTTCGGCAAGTTTCTAAATCCCTGTATAAATAATCTATCGTAATTTACATACACATTATATCTTTAATTAATCCTCTAAAACAAAAAGAAACCCTAATACTAGTACCCAGTAATACTGTGACTAGATTCAACATAAATACAGGAAGTAGTCACCCTTTAAAATATTGGTACGTAAAAATAGCTTACAAGATTTCACACGATACATATGCGAGCAAAATAACAGCCCACACAAGATAATTATTTAATTATATAAATGGGTAATATCATTAATATCAATATAGCACTTCATGCGCTTAACAACATTAAACTTTGCAAATAGCCATTGAATTGAATTTGCTTTTTATTTTAATGATATAGAAAACTCTGCCGTTTGTTCGAGAAATCCAGCTTTTTTTCATTATTGACGGATTTAGGTCGTGTTCAAAACATTATTACTATTTCTCTCAAAGTATTTAATACATTATCGTAATTTTTCAAAATTTCTACATTGTCTATTACACTAAGAATGAATTTCGTTTGTTCAAAATGTGTCGAAAGTGCTAAGTACTTTATTGTCAAACTCTATTTATTATATTACCTTACATGGTTTATATAAAAAAAATCGGGAAATAATCTAATTTGGTAACTTAAAATTGGCATTTTGTCAATAAAACGAACAAATAAATGAGACGTGTCTTCTAAATTCGAAATGTCTGGTGATGAGATATAAAAATGTGAATACTTAAATAAAGAAATCGTTAGGCCACTCCAATGGACTTCAAGTGTATTTGTTTTAATTTACAGTATTTGCATTGTATGTGGTATATCGGTAGATATCTCTCGTTGGAGGCTTATCAGGTATATGTATAATTCTAGTAGGTATACTAAAAAGACGTATCCGATATCTATGCTAAATGGTTCGAGCAACTGATGTCAGATATGTGGTTTTTTTTCTGGTCCGAATCCATTATTTTAGGTGCAACGCGCGAAATAAATTAGTATAATACAATGGCACCCTCATTCTCAAGAAATAACGAGTTAAAACTAAATTAATCGGTCACATTTACCATCGTGAAGTATTTCAATTGAAAGTATAATTCAAGTAGAGTAGATGTGTTGTTGTAGTGAAAGAACATTAATAGATATCTATTTTTAAATAAAATAATCCAGGTGGTAAAATAGACCTTAAGCTTAACTGAACAGGTTCAAAAAGCCGTGATAACGTACGTAAATTATATAATTATATAGACACACACACAGCCCTATAATATATCAGTCATTATGTCTAAGTGCTACCTGATTCCAATAAAAACATACCAAACATCAAACGACTGAGGCTTACTTCGACTTCTCTGCTTTGAAATATTTCCTTTCACAAACAGGCGACTATTAAACGTCAGTTGACTTTCTTAATCAGGTAGCTAGTTGGTACATGGAATGTCATAGACAATATTCACATTCACACCTTCGATAGGAATTGACAAGATGACAAATTACATGTATTAACCCTTTCAGGACCATAAGGTTATGAGACCTTATGCAAGTATTTTAGGTACCTACCTATTTATATTAACTTGTTAAGGTCAAAAAAAAAAAATATAAAGTCAACTTTTTTTTTTTTGTAATTTATTGGACAGCGATGTCCCTATGATTAATTTTGTGTTGGTGCTAGCATATAAAATGAAAATAGTACGTCCAGAAACTATTTTTTTAACGAAAGGTAAAATAAGCTTCTCAATAACTGTTATATTGTATTATTTCTATTTGGGACACCGGTGTCCCCGTGGTCGTTAAAGGGTTAAGTGCATACAACACGCAGTGTGCATACTTTAACTCTCTTCTCATGAAATCGTGAAGAAATAAAATAAGAATGTCAATGGAAGAAATTGATCGCCTAGTAGACGCATTAACATTGTCTTAACAACACTAAGCAACAAATCACTACAAGCGACTAACCGTTTCCGAGTAAAATCATTTGTGATCCAAATGCCTCAACCAAAGGCCGAACAGCAGCTGCAATGTGTGCAAAACGCATTTGTACATTTGTCCCTCGTCGAGATTGTTGTTTTCGTCCCAGTACGCCCTCCTATCATCGGTGGAAACGGTTTTCATAAACAGTTTACAAAAAATCCTACGCCATACGGACCTTCCGTCTTCCTTATCCTCTTCGCTACAAATTCGACAATCACAATTTCTACTTATTTCTACTACATTGGAAGTATTCGTGGAAACATTTTCATATTTGGCATCACTTTTGCGACGTTCAACGTCGGATATGACAGCAGGCGCACCGTCTCTAGCCTCGAGAGGTGAAACAAAAGAGAAATTCTTTTTCAATCTTCGAATATTCAGGGAAACGTTAGCATCACTCGATTCTATGCCTTGATAGCTATCTTTTAAAAGAGTCAATCCTAATGGAACTGCCTTCATTGCATTCTCAGCGGAGTCACGACGAGAAATCTTCGGGACATTTTGAAGCATAAAGTTTTCACAGCTCTTGAAATCGGGCAAAGTCTGCTTCAGAATTTCCTTTCTCAGGTTGACTTCTGGTTTCTTCAAGCCGTCAAACGACAAATTCCTGTGAAGAGGAATGCCAATTTTTCTCTGTCGCGGACTCGGTCTCGCTTCCTTTTCACTGTCATTGCTGGTTTGGGCGACCGATATGTTCCTGTACACCGGTTGCCTGACAGGGTCCGTTTCATCGTCCATCTGGACATCGGCGCCCTTTTCCTCGTCGTTAGCACTGACAGCCGTCTTGAAGTCTTGCAGGGAATCATGGAACGAGAAGTTCTTCTGCAGCTTCCTAATTTGCGGTGATATATTCCCGGAGCTGTCAAAGCCCTTGTAACTGTCTTTTAGGACGGACAAGGCGAGTCCGCTGCCGAAGAACGCGTTGTCTTTGTCAGGGTCGAAGGATGCTCGCCTGCTTTTGACTCTAGGAGAAGCGGGGATATCTTCGAAGCTCCTGTACTGTTCCACGGTGCGGCTGTCTCGTCCGTCGGAGTGCACCGTCCACGACGACGCGTTGCTCTCGACCGACCAATCAGACCCGATGCTTTGGAGATAGTTGAAGATCTCTATCCCACCATCGAGGGACAAGGACCTCTGTAGAGGGACATCATGGCTGAATTTTTCTACGAACGGCTCTTCGTCTTTCTCGTCGAATTTGGTGCCCAGCCAGCTGTCCACTTCTTGGTTGTTGAGGTTTAGGTTGACGAGTTCTTGGCGGAGGTCGAGTTTTGCGCGGGGATTGTTTATGTCGGAGTAGCGTCGCGTCTTTGGGGCCGGGCGAGGCGAGGTAGGGTCGGAGTGCCTACGCGGGGGCGGAGGCGGCGCCGGCACCGGAGGCTTTCTTCCCAAGGGATGAGAGCGTGCGCCCCGGGAAAATGCCCACGGCAATGTCAGACTCAGCAAAGAGTTTGCGAAAACTGGAAACGGGGGTATACATTAGTATGGTAAGAAAAGTGACTTGCAATTCATAGCTCATTCGCCGAGTATTTCAAAAAGTGCGTGCTACTTAAAACAAACCATGACTATTTCACGTTACGTAGCGACTTTGAGCAGAATCCTAAGTTATTATTAATAATTGATATTCACTATTTTTGCAGGCACGTATTTTACTCTTGCTTTGAGAGGCAATTAATCAAATGCATTTCATTTTTTTGAAATACTCGGCTAGCTTTAAGGGTACAGCAAGTTAGTTAAAATGTAAATAATCGAACTTTCAAATAAGTAAAATAATACTTCTCTTGAACAAACAAAACAAACATCTACAAATACTATCTCAACTAACCAGCACCTGTTGTAAACATATACAAAAGTTTGAGGACATTTCTAACTCTCAACTCAAATAAGCAACACCCGGCGTGACCCCAAAATAACAGTACATATTACATAAACATACATCACGACTGTATTCCCAAATATGGTATGCAGATTTTACGAAACTATACATTCCAGCTACTTCTATCTTTAAAATGTTTTAAGTTGAGATGCACAATAGTGACAAGATGCTAGTCTGTCGCCTAAAGCATAACTAAACCTGTTTATTCTTAGTCGCTTAAACATCCATAGAAGAAATGAACAGATGTTATTCTAAACCCGACACCACACGGTTATTACGGTTAAGTCTTCATAAAATAGCCCATTAACAGTTCCATAATAGACCATATACCAGGGGTGGCCTACAGGTCGATCGCGACTATTAGTCCAGTCGATTGTGGCAAAACGTAGACCAAACGGTGCTATGTAATCACCAACTGCTTTCAATAAGTTTGTAATTGGCAGATCGCATAGGGTTTCGTTAGTCAACAGATCTTAGGTTCAATCAAGTTGGCCACCCCTACCATATGCCTACCCAAAACAGACCCTATCCTATTTTCCTCCTACACTCCTACCCTTTTCAATGTTCGTACCTCGTCTTCTTCAGTACCAAGGGCCGAAAGAGATTCTCGGCGGCGGAGAGCGGCGTCCTTCGTCCTTCGTGGTCAGCGCCAGCCAAAACCTTGCGCACACGACTTTCAATGAGGGGAGGGTAAAACAAAAGTGCCAGTAGGATAGCGTTCACGAAAGCGGTTAGAAAAATATTAGTGACAGGTTTGGTTAGTGTTAAAAGTGTTATCAAAAGTTAAAAAGTTTTTATGTAGTATTATTTTTGAACATCGAGTTAGCCTTGACAGTATTCATAAGTAAATAATAGTGATATCTCAGTGTAGATTTTCTAGAATAGACGTAACAGATAATTACTACCTTTTAGAAATACAGGGGCATTGCCTGAGCCAAATCAGGTTTACGCCAACAACACAAATTGCCCAGATGTTTTGTTTGGCCTGTTTATTTGTGTATGCCATTGTCAAGCCCACATGAAAGAGTTTTCATGCACATGATCTTATAGCTTGCTTTATGGATGACATGTGCTCAGTGTCATTGCAACAATTGCCCTGTGCAATATTTATGCCTTTTTAGGAAGTTATCAGAATCGCATCAAATTTTCGGTGTAAGAAAGAAAATAAAAAAGGAGGTTTATAAACACGGGAAAAGGGAGTGGTCAAGCGATTCAAGCCTCTGAGATTGTGTGCAATAAGTCATAATATACCATGCGATACCGTGCTCCGTATTACGATGAGTCCATTTTCGATCTCTTTCGGCCCTGGTGCCATTTTCCATTCATACACCTATAATGATAACTCAGACAATTTCGAAAACCATACAACTTAATTTAATATAATTATCATGCTTTTTCTTAAAAACCAAAAACTTCAAATGATAAATTTGAAAAAAGAACCAGAACCAAATGTAACCCATAGATGGCATGACAGACCGACGACCCCACAGCTCACATGCTTTTAATAAAAAATAAATAAATTTAGAAAATAAAATATGTACAAAAATGTTATGTAAAGAAGACATAATAATTCTGAAATGTTGTGAATTGATTTGAGTAATAAGTTGTAATGAAAACGGATAGCAAGTAACAGTGAAAAACATAAAGATATGTATAATATGTTACATATGAAACACGCTGAAATACACAAAAACATTATAAGTTATCCATTCCATCACCCACTCCAGTTAAACGCTTTATCAACAGACGTCATTAAGCCATAGATATATTCGATCAATAATTACTTTAACAGCAAACTTAGCACGGAAAGGCGCGAATCACTTAGGTACTAAATAGAGACGTCAAAAAATTACAGATTATCTATACGCGTTAAAAAAAAGCCTTTTTCAAAATTGATTTTGTAACAGTACGATCTAATGTCCAACGTCTTAGTGTAATAATTATTGATCGAATATCAATATGCTTCCCACACCGGAAAATAAACTATCCTCGATAAGCTTGATCCCTCGACCCCACTTAAATTTTACCCGTTATAAGTATTTTCTGTCATACTAAAATTTCGTTTAATTTATATTTACAAAAAACCTAAGATCGTTTGTTGAACTAATGTTTGTTAAAATACCTACTGAAAGACCTAATAGAAACAAGAATAGAAAAACTAAAATCGTCCTTAAATAGGGCTACAATTTAATAACTTCTTATCTACTGACAACTTATTATCTTTAAATATACTTAGGTACTAACAGCAACATAATTAAGTGTAGGTACTCTTTTCAAATTACTTCTAACTAAAACGTACAGGAGCAATATTAGACCTCGTTTAAGGAAGCACGCCGCATCGCGTTTGGCGTGGCGTCAGGCGGTGCGTAACCCTTAAATACTACTCCAACGCTCGAACGCGACGCTCGACGTCACGCGTCTCCTTAAACGAGGCCTAAGATTATCATTCAGATTAAGAAACTATCCAATTGTATAGTTAGGTATGTCGCTGATAGTTCCTACTTAGGACAATAGTGACATATCACATGGTTTAATGGCATTTGGCGATCGTGTCAGCATAATTATGGGCATAACATCTAGACATTGGGGTGCATTTAACCAAACAATAATAAAAATAAAAATAAATAAAATATTATTACAGATAACAAAGATTTGAAATTCAAAGGGCGTATAGTTACCGGCATACAACTTAGCAAAACTTTTTTTGTTGTAAGGGTATGTCTACCCATCGCTTTTACCTAAAACCTACCCCCACTACTACAAAAAAATCGTCAAGTTTAATGTCGAAGTCAATAAACGCGCGATCCGCCAACACGATTGCCAAATCTTGTAGTACGATAGATCAGAACCTTAAGTGTCGTCATTACGATGAAAACAAGAGTCACTCTCGTATGTGTTAATATAATACACATCACTTTGTATGGGAACGCCACTTGTCGATCACGACAGTTGTGTAAACGTGCCGATGGGGGCGCTGTCTTAGTTCCCATACAAACTGATGGCGTATTAACGCCGACGAGAGTGACTCGTGTTTTGATCATGATGACGATACTTGGCGTACAGTACGTCTAGCACGACTACGACGAGACACGCTCGAGATAGACTATAATGACAGTCTATCTCGCGCGTCTCGTCTCGCGTCACCGTGCACGGCAGTAGGCTTAACACAGCAAGACGCGCGAGACGATAAGCGCGCGGGATATACTACCTGTCACTATCTGATGTCTCTAGTTAGACAGTGACAGGTATAGTCTATCTCGCGCGCATCTCTACTCGCGCCCTTTCGTGCTAAGCAGGCTGGTGCATGTACTCACAACTTCCTGATGCCGCTGTTCCTCTTCCATGGCGCGTCGTCGGGCTCGGCCGGCAATGGGCCTTGCACCGGCGCGTCGTCGCAGGCCGCCGCCGCCGACGCTGAGGGCGAGGCGTCTGAGCCGCTGGAAACGATGCCACTGGGGTCAGACACCGAAAGGTTTTGTAAAGTCTCCAATAGAGATCTCTCTCCAGGCAGGGGACCGGAGTCCGCAGAGAAAAAGTTGGAAGTTATGTGAAATTAAACACTGTACTTTTATGCCGTCAATCGAAAGATTCAGAAAAAAAAGATCCCTATTGAGCAACTTAAGTTTTTTTTAAGCAATGCTATAGTGTTAGACATCAAACTTGGCAAGATTTTTTGTAGGCGTTCGCGCATTACTGACAAACATGTGCACACTTAAAATTTAAAATCTGTTCAAGTCTATTGCCGGCCACTATAGCTGATTTGAATGAGCCAAGCCAACTGACTGCTCCACTCTTTTGAGAAATATACTCGTACCCCGAAAGACAGGGTATCAAGGCTGCATGTCTACTGGAGCGGAGGGTGGCAGCGGAGCGATGAACGAGATAAAAATCCACTAATCGAATTTCATAAAATCTCCGCTGCTCTTCAGTGGATGCTATTCTCTTGGTGGATTTTTATCTTGCTCACCGCTCCGCTGCCTCGCTCCACTCCAGTGGACAGGCAGCCTGACACAGGCAGTATACTGACCTGTCAGGCGGGGACTCCGTCTGCAAAGCCCTCAGCTGCTCCTCAGCCCGGCTGAGCCGCAGCTTCAACTCTTTGCGCTCGTGTAGTAGCTCGGACACGCTGAATGGCGGCTTGGACTGGTCGTCGGGGGACGTGGCGCCGCATGTTGAGCACTTCTGGAAACAATGGCCGGCGCTTGTGAGATAACTTTCTAGCAAAGGCCTAAAACTATTAACAAATTCGACAAGAAACTACCGAGAGTCCTCATAATGAAACAAAACAGATAAACGTCTCGATTTGTTTCAGGCCAATTCGTGACCCATCATCAGCTGCGAGTAAACGCGTACTGCTTGACGCAACTGATAACGGGCTCACAACTACCCGCATTTTATTTTAGTCTATCAGCCGCCGCCGTTGCACGTTGCTCGCGATGTTGGATCCATTGTATGTATCCATTTTATTTCACTATGAGCTAACTTGCTTCTGCTAGTAAGTACCTATCTATAGTCCACAACCTCGTGCGCGACCGTCCGTTTAGAATAACAGACAGTGGCGGTTCGAGGTACTAGAAACGTCAGCGGGGACTGCAGGGGCGGCGGGGGGTAACATCGCGTGTCACTATGACGCTACCTCGCCCCCACCGCCTCTTATTCACACGGACGGTCGCGCACGAGAGCACAACAAACAACTTTGTTTTTCACTATTCTGCTACAGTTATACCCGCATGTTCTTTTAGCTGCAGTATAAATAACAATGTCCCAAGTTAACCAGGCAAAAGGAACAAAAAACGCTAATCTTGGAATAGGCACTAGCGTGCTAAGGCCCCTGCTGTCCTGAAGACAAAAATCTATTGAAAATAATTGTAACTTACACGACAAATGCACAGCGAAAAGAAAAGTTAAAAACACCGTAAACATGCAAGTGTGTACTTAAAAAATAATTTCCTAGTCAGCTTGTTAACTGATGCATAATAATACGCAATGAATGCCAATGATACGCGAATGGTAAAGAAATAGTAAACACAGTATGCAATCACGGTATGAATAAATATAGCGTCAATAGAGTGTATCGCGTTACAAAGAAATAACACTTATATTTTATTAGTCAATGGATCGTGGTTAGCCGATGACCACAATCAGGTATCTATGACACAATGTCATCATCATGCAGTTAAACGTTGTAAAATAATAACATAATCTATGTGAAATCATAAAAATAATGATAGAAGGTGACGGACGACAGTTTTCAGCTACATATCTATGCTTTCATTCAATCAGTAAAAAAAGGAAAGTCTGAAAGCAAAGTTAGCGTGTCATACTTAAAAAGGAACACGGACGATCCACATAACTGATAATAAAGATGAAAAACAAAAGAACCGTTAAAACTCTCAAACAAGCAACAATCAGTTTTATAATCATTACATACAAGATTTTTCAAACACACGCATCCTAATTCGCACACGAACTCACGCGGCTACTGCAAAACAAACTACAACAGTATGGCAACACGGTCTTAGATGAGAATTAGGCGGTGGGTATCTGAGTTAATATACTGACCTTGTTCTGTGCGTCCGATTGCTGTAGCGCCACTATATCCCTCTGCTGGGACTGCACTATCGCATTCAGTTCCGACCGCTCCTCACACACTTGGCGCAGCTAAAAGGTCGGATGAGGGGTTACAAAGGTGACATGGTTATTGAAATGGATGTAGGTAGCCCTTTGACCGTCGACAAGGGTTGTATAAGGTATTTTCGTTTTTGGAAAAACCGTGGCACGTGGAATAGTGAATATTCTCCATTGTGGACTTCCAATCGTCTTTGTCGACTCCTAATGATGGTGTATTTGCTGCATTTTTATATTAAGATTTCTGCATACGTAAGTGACCTGATGTCGTATTGGTACAATTAAGTCAACAATTAGATGATTAATCTTTGCTGAATGAATAGTTCTTAAAATAACGCAGGAACTGTCCATCAGGCTTGTAAGTTATTGAAAACAATAATTGATTGGTAGTAGGTAATTGGCACGGATTATTTCACAACAAAATTGCTCAGGCAAAACAGTACTAAGATTATATCAATAGCAAAAGAGTAAGCACACAACGCCAATAGAGTACGTATCGATATAATCTGAAGTCCGTTGGTAGCGGAACGCAGAGATGAGAAATACCTCAAACGCGAAACAACGGTCAAAAGGTTACGAAGATTTACGGAAAACGGATAGTTATTGGTACAGTACAAAGCAATGAATTAGTATTACTTCGGACAAGCAAGAGGGGTTAAAGGGTGTACTTATTTAGTTGGCCTATAACACGAAGCTACTTACACAAAATTGGCTATGAGATAGCGATCCAAATATGGCGACATATACAAACACGCATGTACAATTATTACGGTAGCCACAGAATTAAAATTGCACACCGTCCCCTTTTGCCTATCCGAAATATCAGATAATTTACGTTCGTGCTCAAGAGATGTCGTAAGTGGAACAAACGAAATACCCCTTTAGTTTGACGGTTACCTGATTCTGTATCTGCTTATGCTTTCGGCGTAGATCACGACTGACTTGTGCCAATTTTTCGACCTGATTCGACAGCTGCAAAGTATCCAAAATAGCCATATTTTAACACTCTTTTAAAACTATTCAATACAAATAGTTTGAAGAGTCACACGTGATCTTAAAAGGAAAAATAGAATGTTACTGTAGGTATTTGATATGTACTGGTTGGTATAGATACGGCGATAACAATTTGACGTTTAAATGGGTGGGTGAAAAACAATGTTTTAGTGTGTCGATTGATAAGATATTGTCAATATAGATTTATTAAATTTGCTGGGGAGTGGGCCGAGGATTATCTATTTTTGTTGCTTGCCTAAATAGCCTGCAATATTCGTGTCAAAAAAGTAATACTCAACAAACTAGGGCTTATTTCTACGGTTATTTAAGACGTGAAATTGAAGTAGATTGGTCCCAGGCCCACGATTGGGAAAAGCTATTACACACCGTCACGGTAATAGAAATTCTGCACCCATTTTGATCATTCCAAACTAAGACAAAAGATGATACCTTTACAATCTAATTGAATGCAACAGTCTTTGTCCACAATTAGCCATCGATGCACCAAAACATCTCTGAACTACCTCACATTCTAAAATTCCGCAAACCATTACACAGCTAAATCCTAAAACTGATTACATAAATAACAACCGTAGCCCAATGGCAGTACGGCCAAAATCCTCTAGAGCTCCGAATGAGGCAACCGCAAATAGAATGACACAATTGCCATAACTATTTCTCATAGAAGATTTCTTCAGTCGTAAGTTTTTATTTGGACGAAAGTATGGCAAAGACGAAAGAGTTGTTTTTGCGGCAAATTACAAGTCACTGCTCTAATCCGCTGTCGCTTTGTAAGCCGATAGCGTTTTGGAACCGGATAGCTTTGTATTCTGTTGCTTGGTAATAAAGTATATGTTACGTTCGCCCTGGTTTTATGATAGATTAGCGTGTTCATTCTATGTAATTGGTTGTGAGCTCAATATTCAGATTTCGAACTAATCACCTCGCATTGGCACGTTTAATCGTACTTATTTTAGTGAAGCTCCTCAATCATGATAAACTAATCTAATTAATACCAATATTATAGGTGAATCAGATTGAAAAATCGTTCACCTAATATTTTTGGGGTGAAACAAATGAGCGATAATTGCAAATTGTTGAGGAAACAAACGACTGTGAAAAAAATTCGCTTATGTTACCAAACGAGGTCGGCAGAGTATACAAAACGTTACACAGACAAAATCGTGACCATTTCACGTTTCTCAGCCACTCCTAGCATATTTTTTCCATTAAGACCAAGAAAAGTAGTTTCCAATTTCTTCGGACTAAAACGAAGAAAAACCAATATCGAATCACATTAAACTGATTATTTTGAATGAATGTTTTGTCTATTTTAAGCCATTTTCTCTAAAGTCTCTGATATCCGGCCGTGAGTCATGGTCGTGACCAATTGTTAACTATAAAACTCATTATACCTATAGTAGCAGGTACACACATGGCACTATGCACACTAATGACATCATCACATTAGTGTTTGTTTAAACTCTAGACTTTTCAAAATGCCATAGCGTTACAGAAGATGTCTTCTCAGACAACAACTTTTTTAGTTTTTTGTAAAATACATCGTAACGTGTTTTTTATTCAAACTCATTAGCATTGCTTCTCGTGCATTTGTTATTCCGTTACCTTGACTTTTTAGTGAGCCAAATATTCTTTTTTTTTTAAACTTAGGTCACATCTAACACGTTCTATTCTTTATACGGTGTAAGGTAGATAAGAGTAACATCGATATAAAGTCATGTTAAGTCTAATCTAAGATTTTAAAGATTAGATTTTTACTTTACGTTATAGTGCAGTCTTTGAAGCATTACTGCTCCGAATTTTTTTACTGTGAACCGAATTGCATACAATTTTGGAATTAGGTTCATCTT
>BHDV01008811.1:220289-248968 GCA_005406045.1 Adoxophyes honmai | reverse complement strand
TATAGATACCCCACACGTATGGGTTTGATGAAAAAAAAATTTTAGAGTTTCAGTTCCATGTATAGGAAACCCTAAAAAATTATTGCTTTTTTTAAATTTTTGTGTCACAATCTTAATGCGGTTCACAGAACATATCTACTCACCAATTTTTATTAGTATTTCATAGTTTCGGAAAAAAGTGGCTGTGACATACGGACGGACGGACAGACAGACGGACGGACAGACAGACAGACAGACAGACAGACATGGCGAATCTATAAGGGTTCCGTATTTTTGCCATTTGGCTACGGAACCCTAAAAAAACCAACTACTTTACTTACCACCAGAACTTATTTCCAACGATGATAATACATACACTAATCTCATTTAAGTTCAAACACTAGTCACTAGCCTCTGGGAAAGGGTTACTAGTAGTGTATTGTGGGCGATGGGCTAGCAACTTGTCACTACAATATCACGTTTAAACATCTGGTTACCCTGAAATTGCTAAACGTGGCACTGAATTTTTTAATTCATGTGCTCTGCCTACCCCTCTTGGGAATACAGGCGTGAGAATATGTACTCGTATGTATGTATGTACTAGTCACTTTTAGCACAATTTTAGGTTTGAAAATAGATGAAAGAGGCATAGTAGTGACTGTGGTTACTAGCCTATCGCTTAAAGTTAACTTAAAACTTTACTATTTCCTTAGTCGACTCTTACGACATCTACAGAATAAATAGAGTGGTGTTATTCTAAGCTTGACACCCCACTGGAACTGTGATAATATTCTTACCATGTTAGGTAGTTAGTTTAAATAGTTGATATAGTTTTATTGACTTAACACCATTAATTTTAATGTTAAAATAAATAAGTCATACATTTATAACATTTTTCTGTTTTCAACTGAAGGGTTTCGTACTCATGGCCAGTACCTAATTTATAATTTTAAATAAAAAAAAAACCGACTTCAAATTTGGGCTATACCTACTGAAAGCATTTGTCTAATAATGAGGGTGACCTTTCATCACCAGCAGACCTCACTAATTACTGAAATTATAATTTCCAGTCTGCAGGTGCATTCAGTATTGAAAGAATTATCCTTTAACTCCTAAGCATTAAGGAGTTGACCTTCCATCATCAGCTCAGTCATATTTTTTTTACTGCCAGACGTAAATACTGGTGTAGCTTTGAAAAATGTACTAAAAACATTACCTGTGCCAATAAAATTTGAGGGTTGCCCTCGATTTCCCTCATATTCCATCACCAGATCAAGATATGCTGGCAATGGGACCACCTGGAAACTATACCCTTTCAAACAAAAAAAAAAAATTCCAAATCGGTCCAGGCGTCTTCGAGTAATCAGCGAACACACAAAAAAAAAAAAAAAAAATATCCCGACGAATTGAGAACCTCCTCCTTTTTTTGAAGTCGGTTAAAAATAAACAATATTATGACAAATTGGGTATTTTATGAAGCAGCTCTTTTTTACGTACGTTTCACAGTATTTGGATTGTTTACTACGTGTGTACGTCAATATACCACGATAGCTAGAACTGAAAACATGTCAGTTCACACGAGCCATATTATACATATTCAGCTTAGTTCCCCGATAGCGGCTCTTTGTGGGTTTAGTGAGCTTACAACTCCCGGGGGCTGTATTGAATTCTACTTTTATCTCAGCAATAATAACGCAGAACCATAAAAATACTCGATCACGAAGTTAATTTTATAAATATGCTAAGTAGGTATGCTTATATCACAAGCGTCATTATTATTACCGGAAGAGCAATATATTGTACCGAATTGTGTAGGTATTACGAGAGGATATTCATCTTTACTTGGCCAAAGAGCATCGAACCCGTTTTTTATTGTTTCTAAATCTGAACAGGATAAATTCACAATTCTTTCTCTGGGTGAAAATGTAATAAAACGTATCCCGGTAGATACTTATTGAGTGCTCTTTGTTTTTAACCTCCGATGAGAAGCAACGCAAAGAGTAATGAGAAAAGCGGATAATTCGTGTCTTCTGCCAAACGCGCATTGCGTTTCTTCCGTTCTGTTCCCTCCATTTAAGACGAGAGTTATCCTTATCCGTATTGTAGGTATTAGTTGTAAGTGGCTCTCACGGTAGTCTCATGATAAAAACACTTGAGTGTTCTTTCCTTATAACGACTTACTTAGTTATTTACGTGTTTTCAAAAACAATGTGAAAACCTTAGTTCCAGTTCCATCAAAATAGAGTTCCAAAATAATAATAGGCAGCTACTACTCTCACTCACACTCTTAAATAAATAGCTATCCAGAGTTTTCGTTTAGAGTGTAAACAATAGATTGTCGGTTGTCGGTGTATCTTCCAAGTAAGATATAGTTGCAACTTTGTAAACTAACTCGTACCCCAATTAGAGCTAGAACACTACACCTCGCTACCAACTAATTTCTACTTCGAATCAACTCAAAACAAGAAGAATGTTGTCAAGTGTTGACCATTATCTTAGTTCGTCCAGAAAATCCTTATTTATGTTTTCCTCGTTGTCTCATTAAACGAGTATCATACATTACATCGTAATTTATCCGCAAGCCATCCCACGTAGAGACGACAGCGCCATTAAAACGTCATACGTTATCCCTTCAATAAAATACGCGGAACGATATTTGTAGGCGGAGTGTTTTTGGCAAACTTGCGAATTGTCGCTGTCGTTTCCAGTTGCCTTCGCACGATAGATATATTTAATAGCTAAACGCTCAGTGCGTCCCTTTCTTTGCGAATGAAACAGTGAAGGACGCAATGAACGACTGTGATAAAATGGCACTAGCTTGCTAAGGATTCTGGAGTCACTTATCTAGTTTTAAAAAACTAGGACCTTAACTTAACACGCCAGCGTTTATTCCCGGTTAAATATAAAGCGTTTTGTTGTTTATTTCTCTCGTGCTTAGTCAGAGTGAGGCATTTTTTAAGTCGGGGGTAAAACTTACTTTACTACTATAGCTGCAAATTAAATAGAGTCAAAAAACAGGCAGCAATACCCTATTTCGCACGTGAAGTAAGTACGTTATAGATTAACAACATCACTGCAGAAAACAAAGACATAAAAATCGTGATACTTGCATATGAGTATATAATATGAAAATGTGATGTATGACATGGATAATAGTTGGACATGTACCTAATTAATAGATGACATTTGGGCACTTGTAGTAAGCAAAGGTAGCTCGGAAGTATACCACTACGTACTTTACTCGTCTTTTCAGTAGTTTGAAAATGAACTAGGTACCTACATCCGGAAAAAAAAGGTTGATTTTCAAACGACGTAACGGTATGAGATACGAGTTTGAGTAAGTACAGCGTCGATTCTAACTTAACATACTATTAGCGTGATTGTTTGCATAATAAGTTATACATAGTTTGTACTGTCTGTAGTGAAATAACCAGAAATGGTAACATAGAGGCCTTGAGATGTTCGTATGTCAAGATATAACTGTTTTTATGTGTACTTCCAGAAGTTCCAGATACGGAAAAATGTGTGAAAGAGAAAATTAATACACCAATTTAGTATCCCGGAAAACCCAACATGTGGCCAGTGTTGACGAAATATTGCTTTCACATAACTGGCTGCATTGTGACGTTTGGGATAAATCTGCGACGGCCATTTTGCTATTGAGTCCAAATAAAATACATACATATAGACACATAGTCTAGTACGTTCTCGCAAATGGAGTAGGAAGAGCATACGAAACATTACGCAGAGAAAACATATTTTCTCATGTTTTGTAGCTACTTTTAGCACTATTTGAGGCTTAAAGTTCGACAAAAGAGGTTTATCTTGTTTCCTTAGCCGTATATAAATATTTTATTGTATTGTATTGTATTGTATGACTCTTTATTGTACATAAAACAATTACAAAAAACAAAATACAGGACAACAGCTTAAATGTACAAAGGCGAACTTATCCCCGAGGGGATCTCTGCCAGTTAACCTTCGGGCGATTGACAGGATAAGAGGAAACGAGTAGACATACAAAAAGGAAAGTTATTGAGAATACATATAACCTAAAACTACCTAAGCTAAACAAGTGAGTATTAACAAATAAATCCAAATAGGTACATAAACATTACATTCTAATACACACTAATAATTATCACTATTATAAACTAATATATATAATAAATACATACAATAAACAGGCAGAACATACAATTACCAAAATTTACGACAAATTGTCAAGCCAGTACTCCTTCAAACGGCTCCTCAGAGTGGCCACAGTTTGCGAGCGTCGAATGTCGACCGGTAACTGATTCCATAGTTTGACCGCATGCACGGAAAAGGAGTTGGAGTAGGCTTTGGATTTGGAGATAGGGAAAGCCAGGGAAAGATTGTTTCTTGACCGTAGTCGGTTCCCAGAACCAGAGGCCAAGTAACTAAATCTTTCAGAGAGGTAGGATGGGGACTGAGGCTTGAAAAGGACATTAAAAAGCAACGACAGAACATGAATACTTCGACGGTGCCGAATTGCCGAGCTGGGCGCGAAAAGCGGACACATGATCATACTTTCGCAATCCAAATATGTAGCGAATGCAAACATTCTGGAGTCGCTCAAGCTTTATCAAGTAGCTGCTCAGAGAAGTCAATATAGGCAATATCCCCGTAGTCCAGAAGAGGTAGGAGGAGAGATTGTGCAAGTACTATCTTAGTGTAGACAGGGAGGATGTTTTGCAGGCGTCTGAGCGAATGGATCGAAGCGAATAGCTTACGGCTGACCTCAGAGACCTGAGCCGACCAGGAGAGTGTCTGATCCATAATGATGCCCAAATTTCTGACTGTGGTAGAGAAAGGAATACAATTATTGTCAAAAACTAATTCGGGCACCACCAGGTCAGGCAATTTTGAGATAAAGTACGGACTCCCAACAACTATCGCCTGCGACTTCTTTGCCTTCTTCTTCTTACTTCTTCTTCTTCACCTTTAACCCGAATTTGGCCGCCCAATCCCGTATGGCCCCCAAATCAGTGTTGATACGTTTAATCAAATCAGGAAAATCGTCAACGCCCGCTGCCGCGTATATCTGCAAATCATCGGCATAAAGATGATAGGAGGAGTGCAATGATGCCGTTATACTATTGATAAATATAGAAAAAAGAAGAGGGGAGAGCACAGCTCCCTGGGGGACACTAGCGGTTAGGTCATTCCAATCAGAACATGCGTCCCCCGATTGCACTCGCTGGCGCCTACCAGTGAGATAAGACCGAAACCACGACAAAGCGGGATTGGAGATATTTAGAGTATTGAGGATTCCTAAAAGGATATTAAAGTCAACAGTATTGAAGGCGCTACTGAAATCGAGGAGAACAAGAACCGTAAGCTTCCCGTTCGCTATGTTGAGGCGAACAGGTTTTACAGGAGTTTTCAGACGCGTTTACGCGACCACTGGTTAACATATTTACGGTCAATTTCTGGCCATCCTGTATATTACGCCTGTATTCCGAAAACGGGCCGGCAGAGTATACGAAACGCCACACAGATAAAACCATGAATATTTCACGCTTAGTGGCTACTTCTAGAATATTTTTTAGGTTTTAAGTTGACAGGTATTATAGTAGACCTAAAATACACCTCCTATTATTTCCTTAGTCGCCTCTTACAACATCCACGAAATGAATGGATAGGTTTTATTCTAAGCTCGACATCACCATCACGTAAAATTAAGAATAATAACAGCCATTTATTCCTAAACATAGGGGTTACAGGAAGTCCCTAATAAGTTCGGTGTGCCTTTTGGCATATGCCTCCTCCAATTCCTTCCAATGGGTCCTATTCTTTGCTACTCTCAGCCAGAGTGGTCCCGCTGTCTGCCTCATGTCATCTTCCCATCTCCTGACTTGACGACCCCTGCTTCTTTTGCCGACTCTTGGTTGCCAGAGGGTGACTTGCTTGCTCAATTTGTTAATGGGGTGACGTAGCATATGGCCAGTCCATCTCCATTTTTGGACATACATTCGAGTAGGTAAGAATGTCTGTGAGTTTTGTTCTTGTTCTTATATAGACTTGTCTTGATGTTCCTGAATTTGTCTTTCTTTGTCTGTCAAATTAAGAAATAAGTTCTTAATTAAAGTGCATACCTGGCTGGCTAAGCTAAGTGACTCTGCCCCGGCGAGTTGAAAGTGGTTTTTAGGCATCCGTACCCATAAGACAAAAACGGGACCCTATTACTGGAGACTTCGCTGTCCGTCCGTCCATCCATCAGACCGTGTGATACCAGGCTGAATTTCACGAACCGTGCCAGAAAGACTGTTGAAATTTTCATATATTATGTATTTCTATTGCTGCTATAACCACAAATGCTAAGAATAAAATAAAATTATTATTTACAGGAGGGTTCCTTACAACAATGGTGATGTTTTTGGTGTTTTTGAGTAGGTATAAATAAAGGGAACAGGCATACATTTGAAATATTCACAGAATATTTAGTTAGATCTACTTTTTTTATTAGCCTCCATAATTCTCGGTCTTGCGTCATATCGGGCCTGTCCTCCGCGTATGCGTCCAAGTTGTCCCGCCATCTTCTTTCCGGCCTGCTTCGACGTCGCTGGCCGTTCTCCGGCACCCACCAAAGGGCTGTGTGCGCCCATGTCTGTGGGTGCATGCGGCAGACAAGACCCACCTAGTCTAGTCCCATTTTAGCCTGGCAGTCTTTTCCCCAACTTTAAAAGTTAATAATTAAAAAAGTATTTAACGGGGTCGTAGACAAATGCACTTGACCGGTTTTTTTAACCGATTTCAAAAAAAGGAGGAGGTAATCAATTCGTCGGGATCTTTTTTTTAGTTTTTTTATGTGTGTTCGCTGATTATTCGAAGACGCCTGGACCGATTTGGAAAATTATTTTTTTGTTTGAAAGGGTATAGTTTCCAGGTGGTCCCATTGTTAGCATACCTTGACCTGATGATGGAATATGAGGGAAATCGAGGGCAACCCTCAAATTTTATAGGCACAGGTAATGTTTTTAGTCATTTTTCAAAACTACACCAGTATTTACGTTGGGCAGTAAAAAAAATGACTGAGCTGATGATGGAAGGCCAAATGCTTAGGAGTTAAAGGATAATTCTTTCAATACTGAATGCACCTGCAGACTGGAAATTATAATTTCAGTAATTAGTGAGGTCTGCTAAGGTGAGCAACTCTTAACATACCTACACTACTCAACTAACTTAAGAGTATCAAATCGAAAAGCCCTTCTCGAATCGTCCCTGGTGTGCAAATGAACCCGTCACATAGGCCGCATTGTCACGTTGAGTAGCGATACATAATTTATATTTTCTTTAAGCCCTATGAAAAAGTGGAAACTGCGAACTGAACTTTACAGATTTCTTTTATTTTCTTTCTTACTTCCACTCCAATTTTGGTGGTAAATTTTGTAAGAAGCTGAAATTAATTTAAACATACTTATTTCGAAACTATTTCTGACAACGATTATACAGGTAACTGTTTACACACATTTTTAGAACGGATATTAATATAAAAACCGAATTGTATAAAACTCTTTTGAGAAATGTACAACGTGTTGCTCTATAAATACCTACTGGCCACTTACATTCTTTACATTATAAAAAAAGGACTTTCGCAATTCGATATTTTATTATCTTCTTTTGTTTCATTAAACGTTAGCTATATTATAGGTAGCGTGTTATTTATGACTAAAACTCACAAAATATCGTTCTTTCATTCACTGAAAAAATGTTTTCAATGTGAGGGTGGCTCTTTTTGTGGATAACTCAAATAGTGGCTTAATTTCTCTAATCTAAGACAACCGCTCGGAGTTTATTCAATATTCCACTGTGAAAGTTTCAATCAAATTAGTACAGCTCGGGCTTTCAAATTAGTAAAAATTAGTATCAGTCCCTAATTAAAAATGATGCTTTCCATGTTGTGCACATTACGAAGTACGGGGTTCCGGCGCAGTCAAACGGAGTCGCAAACGGGTGCAAGTCGTGCTTCGCTCACCCCGCGCCCTTATAAAGGCTTGAGCGGTACACTTCGCCGTAAATAGTCCGAGGAGCTTACGCGCGCCGCTACTGTCCACCGTACACTGAAACAAAAGTTTAGTTTCCGTTGTAGTTCGTTTGGATTGGATGCGGATTGTCTGTAATGGGTAACCGTGAGTACTTACTTTTATTTACTACAGAATTTCTTGGAGTTTGGTGACACAGACTGTAATACTCTGGTGTTTTTAAGTTTGTGTGTTTGCAAAAAAAAGTTTTATGTGCTTACAACCCACCTGGCTTGTAGTGAATAAGCAGGTCCAACTATAATAAATTATTTTATACTGTTAGATATTTCTATTATACCTACGAATGGCATCGTTGATTATATATAAGTCATAAATTAAATAATAAATAAATTTGAAATATTGAACAGAATATTTAATTATGACATTATAGAGCCATTGGTATCTAACTAAGTATTTACAAAACTTTTTAGAATTCCGTGGCTGAGACTTGGCTATTCACCTGTCTTTTATTGCAGTATTATATCTTTTGAACCGTATGAAGGATTTAGAACTTTACAAGTTCTTATAAAATTTTACGAAGATGAAATGAGAGACTGCCTAGAGTTTTTGAGGTAACAATGCAGACCTATATAAAATGATAATCAATAAAATGTACAGTATACTTCTAAGAAGTACTTACTCACTGTTTACTCTGCTGTGTATCAACTTAGACACCTACGTGAAGCGTAGGAAGAGTTCACTGACCAATATTTTTTGAAAGCAGTTGACGAAAAGCATATTGAGTCATAAAATTGTGGCCCAGGTGGGCGTTACCTTTACATAGTTTATAATTAACCTGTCAAAACAAATCGTGGGCTAATCCAATCTAATATTAGCACCCTCTAAATTGATTCATCTTCAGTTTTAGTACATACATACATACATACACACATACAATCACGCCTCTGTTCCCAAATGGGGTAGGCAGAGCACACGAAACGTGACATAGACCATGATTACGATTATATCACGCATCGCAGCCACTTCTAGCATAGTTTTAGGTTTGCAAAGATGGAAAAGGTAGTATAGTGACAGGTCGGTAGCCTGTTGCCTAAAACATACCTAAACCTGTTTCCTTGGTCGTCTCTTACGACTTCCACGGAAAAAATCGAGAGGTGTTATTCTATCCCGATATCACACGGCAAACAGCACTTTTAATACGAGATATATAAATGAAAAAAGTCAGTTAAAATGTAATGATCATTTTTGTAAATAAATAAATCTCAATATCGTTAATATTATCGTATCTCAGCCACAACAGGCCACTGGCTGGAAAAAATGGTCAATGGTCAATTGGACAATTTTCGATAAGGGAACTTCCAAGTCGCCTGCATCTATCGACACACTGCTGCAGCCTTGAACAAGTCGTTTGTTCACGACTCGTAGTAGGTACGTAGGACCTATAAGACATATTTCGGCTCGTCATTACTAAGTATGTAGTTCAAAGCTGAACTTAGGTCAATAAATTAAAAGCTTGACTGCTATGTCTTACAGAAACATTCAGTAAGTAGGCAAGTACCTAATTCTTAAGCAAAAGTCGCAGAACGTATTTCTATCAGATTTGACAAATGTAAATTTTTAATTTTTAGCTGTGCACCTAGAGAATACTACCATCATCAACGGCCTCATTCGTCTGTAACAGACGTTTTAAGTAGTGTCTGATAGGCACTTCTTCTCGTGGCTGTATAAGCCGATGCGGGAGCGGCAAGGTCTTCGGCACGCTCGGCAGAAGAATATTGCAGCGGGTGGTAAATTGCTGCTTTGATGTCTCCTGGCCCTCCTCTGATCCAAAGTCCGGAACCATGACTCATCATGGGTTTTACGACCCTCCACAATCGCTTTTCGCCATTTACTCCGATCCGCTGCGAGCGTCTCCCATTCGCGATGGTCAATATTAAACGTTTTCATGTCACGTTTAGCGCAATCCTTCAAGCGGAGCAATGGTCTGCCCACTCTCCTTTTTGCTTCCGCAACAGCACCCAACATGACACGACGTGGCAAACGAGTTGATTCCATTCGCTGCACATGCCCCAACCAACGTAGACGCCTTTGTTTGAGCAAAGCAAAAAGGCTAGGCAACTGTGCAGTTTCCAGAATCTTCTCATTAGTGACTCTATCTTCCCAAGTCACGCCTAGGATGGTACGAAGACAACGCATATGAAAGGCATTAAGTCTACGTTCTTGCTTGGCATAAGATGTCCAGGTTTCAGCTCCATACAGAAGTATGCTCAAGATGCATGCCTGATACACGATCATCTTGGTTTTAATAGTGAGATATTTGTTACTCCATACTCTACTACTCAACTTCCCGAACATGGTAGACGCTTTGCCAATACGAATATCGATCTCCGCATCAAGCGAGAGAATGTTTGATATGGTCGAGCCAAGGTAGCAGAACTTATCGACAACCTCAAGAGGAGTACCATCCAACAGAATGGTTGGGTATACTGTACAACCCTGCGTCATGATAACGGTCTTCTTAGCGTTTATCGACATTGAGAAGAGAGAACACGCGTGCGAAAATTTGTCCATCATTGATTGAAGCTCGACGGAAGAGTTGGCGACAAAGGCGGCGTCGTCGGCGAAAAGGAGGCTATCAACATGTAAATCTTCACGGTATCGCTTAGATTTCAGAAGCGAACTGCTATAAAGCTTCCCGTTAGCCCTCGTATATAGATGGATACCCTGTTGATCATCGCCAAAAGCTGCTCCAAGAAGCAATGAAAAGAAAATACCGAACAGGGTAGGAGCCAAGACGCAGCCCTGTCGGACACCTCTGCGCATCTCAAATGGCTCAGATGTCTCGCCGTCAAAAACAACAGTCCCGGTCATTCCATCATGAAACGACTTAATAATACTCAGGAGTTTAGGAGGACACCCAATGCTGACGAGTGCAGTATAAAGCCCTTCCCTGCTGACCGTGTCGAAGGCCTTATTAAGGTCAACAAACGCGATAAACAGAGGTGTGTTCTGTTCTCGACACTTTTCCTGTAGTTGGCGAAGTGTAAAGATCATGTCAACTGTGGAGCGCTGAGCACGGAAGCCACATTGAGATTCAGGATATACGCGGTCGGCAAGCAACTGGAGTTTCTTTAAAGCTACTCTAGCATACAGCTTACCGACGATGCTCAACAGGGATATCCCGCGGTAGCAATTGCAGTCGCCGCGGTCACCTTTTCCCTTATATAAGGTGATAACGTTGGCATCGCGCATATCCTGTGGCATAGAACCTGCTTCCCAGCACTTGCCCAACAGATTGTACAGAACTGGTAACATACACTTGAGTTTGATGATTTCAGCGTGAGCACCGTCGCTACCAGGGCTCTTTCCACACTTAAGCTGTTTGACAGCCTGATGAAAATCCGCTAAGGTGGGCAATTCATCCAACTCGTTCCAAGTTTCCAGGCTCGGCAATGAATGCACAGCTCCTGGTTTAATGTCGACTGGCTCCGAGTACAGACTAGAGTAGTGTTCGGCCCACCTTTGAAGCTGTCTCTTACTATCTGTAATAATAGATCCATCAGCTTCTTTTAACGGGGCTGACTTTTTAGATAAAGGACCTATGGCAGTCTTAATCCCTGAATAGAGTCCTCTTAGATTTCCCGTGTCGGCGCATGCTTGAATGCTAGAGCAAAGCTCTGTCCAATAGGCATTCGCATAGTGACGAGTGCACCGCTGCAAAGCTGCTTTCGCTTCTTGCAGCTCAGCACGCGTCTCTGGACTTGGGTTTAGGCGGAATTTCAGGGCAGCTTGGCGCTTAGAGTTGAGCAAAGGTTGAAAGTGCTCTATATTGTCAGCGAACCAGTCCTGAGATTTTGCTTTCTGATGACCAAAAGCGTTAACTGCTGTTTTTGTGAGGAGTTCTCGAACCAAATGCCACTCCACTGAAATTGATGCATTTACATTCCAAGTAGCAACTTCTCTTTTCACCATGTCTGAAAATTGCTGGACCATGCCGTCATTCCTGGTGTTCTGAAGAGCAATTCTCTTCATACCTGGTTTGCGGGACGAGTGAATCTTTTTCTGGATAATGGTTACTTTGGCTACTACTAAAGAATGGTCGGTGTCGCAGTCGGCGCTGTGAAACGTGCGCGTGTGGAGGGTTTCGCGAAGATCCCTTTTCCTAGTCAGAACTAGATCCAATTGATGCCAATGTCCAGAACGGGGATGTTTCCAAGAAACTTTATGCATCTGCTTGCCTTTAAAATAAGTATTGGTAACACAAAGCAGGTGTTTGGAACACAATTCCAGTAAGCGTTGACCGTTTTCGTTAAGTTTCCCAGTACCGTGATTACCAATGCAGTCTGGCCAAGCAGTGCTGTCTTGGCCGACCCTGGCGTTAAAATCGCCTAAGATGTATAGTCGGTCGCTAGCTTTTACCCCACGAACGATGTGTGTGAGTTGGTCATAGAATTGTGTTTTGGCTTCATCAGGTGAATTCAGTGTTGGGGCATACGCAGAAATCATAGTAACATAACCGTTACTACTACGCAAGCGCAACACCATCAAACGCTCCGAAACTCCTCTTGGCTTCTCGATGGATGGAAGCAAGTCGTTCCGGACCGCGAAGCCTACGCCATACTCACGAGTGGCGTCGACGTCTTTGCCTTTCCAGAAAAAGGTATAGTGAGTTTCGCGTAAGGAGCCTTCTCCGGGTAATCTGGTTTCTTGAAGGGCAGAAACCGCGATATTCAGCTTACTTAATTCCACATCAATCAAGGCAGTCTTGCGCAGGTCCTGTGCACAATTAGAGCCTCCACAGGTGTCCGGCAGGCCTGTCCTCATAGTACGGACATTCCAAGTCGCAATGCGCATGGATGAGTGATTGGGATTTGTATGTGATTTTTTTGCAGACTGAGGTGTGCCATTTAACGACGAGACAACCTGGTGAGAGCCAGGCAGTTCCTATACACCCAATAAGAACAAGCCTCGTCGAGGCGGACCAGTACCTTATTGTCTGGGGGCTGCCCAGATTAAAGCGGGCGGTAACTGGACATGGATCTACGATGGACCCTCCCACTGTCGAAAGTGACCCCTGGCGCGTCTCACTTACGCCTATTCGTGTAACGCTTATAACCGGTAACTGTCACTCCCCGTGTTGTTTTACACGTAGCATGGCTATCGTGAGTGAAGTTGCCTCTCCACAGACACTACGTCGCCTGGGACGTAAATTAAGGAAATGCAGGGTTGCCCAGGACCTGCACCACCCTCTCGGCCTCGCCGGCTGGACCCGCAGGAACGACAAGTCGATACGTGCGGAGCCGGTTTGGCTGCAGGAGCCTGCGGGATCATACTCCACCCTAACGAAGACTCCACCCCGGGTTTTCATTTCAGAGTTTGCCTTCTCCTGGACGAGTACAGAGACAACACTAACGGAGCTCGTCTCTCCGTGTCATTGTATGGGAAGGAAAGAATTAGACAAGAAAAAGGGAAAGGATAACGTTGTTATGGAGGGGAAATGGGTGAGTATAACAACGCTAGCTCGTGAGGCCGGGACATTTTTTTTGCCACATTTTGACTCTCTTGAAATTGTTCCGAAGTATAAATGAAATCGCCATTCAGAGAGGGAACGCAGCCAGCCTTTTGGGCACCTTTCCCCGAGGCAGCGATCTCGGGGATATTTTTCATTCTTATTTTAGTTAGCTTATTTGTAAGTAGTTTTAATTAATATTAGTAATTTGTTTTTTTTTATTATAATTATGGCGTTTTTATGTCTTTATCAATATATAAGTCGTGAGTAAACTAATAATTAAATGAAAATAAATATTCGATATACCTACCTACTTAAAGGGAATATAAAACCATAAAGGATTCAAATAGCATAATACTTACTTTCACAAAATGTCAATAATAAATATTAAAATAAAAATACAACATAATATTTATCTAACTAATCCAGAGGAACTAGTTCAAGCAAAAACTATTGAAAATAAAGAAATAAAAAATAGATAAAGATAATTTTTTCAATAATCTATTGTTAGGTTAGATACAGGATGACAAATTTTACGAACAGGTAGAAAGGAAGGAAACAAACATGACATTGCGTTTCAACTTTTGCATTTAGTATCTCTATAAACATAGTCCTCTACAAAATTTTACGGGCAAAATAGTTGAAAGCACAAGTTGATAGGTCAATCCTTGGGGGCTAACTGAAGTTCGTTAATAAACATGAAGTTATAATAAACATCAAAACACGGGTTCGCGTTTCTAATGAATTTTGAGATTATTTCTGGAATCACAACTGATTATTAATTTTGTGTCGCTATCTACCTTTTTGCGAAAATAGTCAACATTAGTCAAAAATAGTTACCCTGGAAAAACCGACCGCATTCAGCCTTATTTCATGAATGTTTTAGCATCAGACGACTGGTGAATTTGTTAGTAACACCGAACCAAATGATTACTGACCCGCCATTTACAGTAAACAGTGAAATTGCATTGTTCGACAAAGGACATTTTTATGAAGTTCATTGTAACAATGTGCTGCGGGGGATAATTTCCATCCTGCCGGTGACGTCGTACGAGACGTCTAAAGGAAATAAGTTAAAGTATAATGGTTTTATCTAAATTTAAACCTAAAAGTGGCTTCTAGTCTTGAAATTGACATGTTTTAGTTTTATGTATTTTTGCGTTTATAAGTTCCGTAATTAGCACCGTGCTCATCACTTTGTCGAGGTTACCACCTAATGTGTGGAGTCAGGGGCTGTAGAACCCCTTACTTAAATTTACAAATTTTATCTACTTGTTCAATATACGAGTATAATAGGCTTACTTAAATTTACTTAGGTTCGGTTAGGTAGATTATGAACCGTTTAATGAATATCTAAGAACAGTTTCAAAAGCATTACATCATGTAGGTGCGCAATACGAGCTAACTACGTATATACGAGTAGATAATAAATATTTTGTACCTTTGTTCTCTGTATCTATTACACCTCTTTTATCTGCTTTTCAAACCTAAAAATAATGCTAGAAGAAGTAAAAGTGGCTACAAAATGGGTCATAGTATCATTTATGCGACGTTTCGTCTGCTCTGCCTACCCCGTGTGCGAATGCATTTTTAGTAAAAAAACTAAGAAGCTTATTTTTATCATACTCTACTTTTGTCGACAAAAGATTGCTTCTCTCTACCACTCAAAAAGTTGACTGGTAAGTCCGCCTTATTACTATACAATACAAGTTATCTTTGTAAGCCATCTGTATTTTTTTAGTATAGGTAGATAATTTTACTAGCATGCCAAATCAGAAGTTTTTAATCACATCAATGTGTGTCCAAACTTAGCATATATTCTTACTAAGACTGCTCTCCGCTGCCGGGAAAAGTGACTGTCCTATTTTTAGGTCAAAAAATTTAGTGTCATCCAGCTTCCTTTTACGTATAAAGCCCATACAAGTGTCGTATGATTCTAATTTGCTACTGAAATTCCTCTGAAACGGACCCTTGTGTGTTACTCCGTGAAGAAAGTAAGTAGCTTGTCATCCAGCTATCAATAAAGCATTAAATTCCAACTCATGTGGGCTCAATTTTCGTGACCCATATAATAACGAGGGGCATCTATCATTCTACCACATTTTGACGTTTTCCGCTCCTGTAAGACTTATTTGCTTTATTATTTTTGCTTTGGAAGATCAGTACTCGTAATTACCTAGAAATATATACAGTTTGATTGGAAAGATGGAGATGCAGTAATTGAATAACTTATAAAAACATTGTACATACAAACTTTTTTGCTAACATAAATTTTTCCAAATGCATTTTATGGTCGCCTATCTTAGCTATGTGCACAAAATCTGAAGTCATTCGAAGCAACCATTTAAAAATTCCCTTCTACGAAGACGGTCCTGGCTGGGCCACTAGAATTGTACTCTAAGAAATTATTGGGCTCAAGATTTCATAACAGACAAACAAAGAAGCATCGGAATTTAGCTTAGTCTTCCGATTTTAAAACTTTCCCGTGATCTCTCTACCACCTGTGAATGTTTGGATTGGCAGTTACTTTCTTTAACACCCACGCAAAAAGCACCCCTGTTTTTAAATGCTTCACGTCCATGTTTGAGTTTGTGTATGTTTGTAACATAGCTGCCCTTAACCGGTTGGACCGATTTGGATGCGCTTTCTATAGTTTGAACCAAATAAGATCAGTAATTTTTATGATATTGAAGTAAGAAGCCAAAATGCCACGGGTTCTTTTCTCTTTTTGAGTTGATTAGGTTGACGTCCATGTTTGAGTGTGTGTCTGTTTAAAGCTAAATGTTGTTTGGTTTCGGCCAGGACAGTGTGACGTGCCGACGACGATGAGCGGGCTCCTGATGCTGCTGGCTTTGGCCCTGGCTACGGCCGTCGCTGCGCCTGCACAGCTCTACGAAGACTCGTCGGTAAGCTCCGCTGTGATGCCAAGAACCAATGAGCATATAACCCAAAGAATATACAGTCTTGCATATACACATACATCACGAGACGCTACATAGACAAAACCATGAACCATGACTATTTCACGTTCCAGAATATTTTTTAAGTTTTATGTTAAGAGATACTATAGTGACGGTTTGCTGGCCTATCGCCTATAAAATATATCCAACGAATATAGTGATACATAAATGTATAAATAAACATCACTCTTGCCAATGTCATAATTGTGACTCAAATTACCATAATATGAAATCCCATTTCGCCCTACATTTTAATATTTTTGTGTTTATCTTTAAAGTGATGGAACCACCTGCATCACAATCAAAACTGAAATACCTACATAACAACATTTTATTACTAAAATTAAGTACCTATGAATTAAAAGTAATAAAATAACACTTGATTCAGATTTCAATGTCAGTTTGGTTCCTACTCAGCATTTTTTTCCCGTAGTACTTATGATCTAGAATAATCTAGAACCACACTGTCTCTAATCCATGAATCTTACTTAAGTAACAAAGTACCCATTGTACTTAAATACAAAAAATGTAATTGTCGCTTTCAAACGGATCAAACACTGATCACTAAGGAATGAACACCCACAGATAGTTTCATACGAAGGATATAAGTTGTCAATCAACACATTATTCTTCTGACACGGCTGCCCTCCGGTTAAACGATAGCGGTTTGTGGGTCGAAGGAGCCCACCCTTTGAACTTTAGCCAGCTCATTTTTCTAGAAGCTTATATTTTAAGACTATTTTATTGGTGTTACGACCCTATAAAAACTTGAGAGCCGTTTTGCTAATTGTGATTAAAAAATACATATTGTTGACTTGTCGAACCACGAAGCTCGCAGGGAGTCCTTATCTTATTATAAAGATTAGAATAAGATAGATATAATGACCCAAAGAGTTAGTCCGGAAATTTATTTTAAATCGGGCCAGAAGCAGACTTAAGAGCTAATAATGGCGTCATATTAAATAGCTCTTAAGCCTGCTGAGTTAATTTTATTTAGTGGTTTCTTTTGATGTGGATTCTTGGTTTACTTTTCTGATAATGAATTAGTAAGTAATGTAGTGATTTCTCAGGCTGTTGAATTAAACGAAAAAGAGTAAAAACCTAAAGCGTAGCCCTGGCAGACCATTTAGGTAAAGATGTTTATTATGTAATGTATATTATGATTTTGAGTAACATTTAATTTTAACAATTGTCTTAATAGATAATATTATTAACCAACGTGAAAGTTTGTATGGATACATGTGAGGATGTTTGTTCTCTTTACCTACAGTATAGACTTAATAAAAGTTTTCGATAACATAGTTTATACATCTCTTACCACAAGTTTACAGTGGCGATACTCGTTAATGACGGCGTAAATGACGATATACAATATACATATATGGAGAATCTTACTTCCACAAGTGATCGTTAGCAACGCTGTTAAAATTCTCTTTACAAATAGGTAGTTAACTGTAAACTCATGGGACTATTTTCTAAAATTAATAAAGGATGTAAATAGTCTAACGTAATTTACACCTTGTCGCCATTTTCTCGCGCCATTCTTTTTTATATATTCACAAGTATGATTTTCATTATTTAGCTAGATTCGATTGTGACAGCAAATTTAATCAATCTACCTAATTCTAGTCAACTTAATTTCCCGATAAATTGGGTTAGAAGGTCACAAAGCTTTTCTTCGAATTCGTTTCACGTCATCAATATAATTTGTACTTACGTAGGAACGTTTACGTCTACAATATCCAGAACTGTTGGTAATGGTACCACTATTTGTGTAATTGACAGAAAAAGATTTATAACTCCCCATTTTTATTGGCGAATGAAAAGTTACCAGCGAATAAATCAGTAATGGTCAGTCGTTTAAATTAAAACAATGCAGCTACAGATAGACTTCGTAATTCGTTATCGTTCTCTCTCAGGCAGCTTCAGTGGATACAATTGATTTTTGTCATTTTGTCACTTGACACTGAATAACGAAGACAAGAAAAATCCTCGTGAAGTTTTTTTCCCAGGTATTTTCATGCAAAAAATACGAAAATCTGAAAATATTGCCTTGTCTTTTGTTTCTACCCCTGCTCTAGAGCAACCGATTAGAATCGCGATTTCGAGCAGGAATAACAATCACGGGTGCAGGTGTGCGCTGGATAAAACGGGATTTGCAAAGCCGTATAAAGTAGGCATAACACAGGGCGCATTGAGCTGAACCGCGGTGAACTCCCACAAGGTCAATAATGAAAATTTTCAGGAAAATGTTTGCAGGCGTTTTCTGACTCGTATACCCGGCCACTGGTTAAAATATTAACGGTTAATTTCCGGCCACCCTGTATACTTAAACGTGGCACCAAAAAACTGTGTGAAAATATTGTTAGCTGTCATTTAATAGAACTGAAGTTATTATAGATTTTTATTTTAACACAGCGTATTCTTTGACGAAATTTAAATTTTTCATCCAAAAGCACTATAAATTGTACGGCTTCCATTGGTTAAATTTATAAAAATGTAAATCTAAATAATCAACATTATCCTTCGGGCTAGGAATATCCATTTGGACAAAGGTGATCGACATCCGATACCCGAGAAAGGCGTGCGGTCTGATACAAATTCACGAAAATTCCTAAGAAAACCACCTCATTTATCAAGGACCGCCTATTCACTGCTTTAAAACCGTGCGGACTTACTACATCATAAAAATAATTTATTCCTCCGAAACAAAATCCCCATCATTCGAAAATAAGCAGGGTAAAGGAAAAATCAAAACGTGGGAGTACACTCACATCATTAAATTAAGGGCACAACAAAAATAAGGCTCGGGTTTTGAAATACCTGAACTTCATGTTTTAAATATCAATTACAAAGCTAGGTTCGTATTGTAGATGTATTTACGTATGAGTTTTGTATTATTTGCCTTTTTCAGTAAATTAGAAATGTAAAATTAAGAAACAAGAAAAATATTATGTTCCAGTGATTAATCCCGAACAAATTTACACTCCTACTCGTACCTGTGATATCTACAACTCAATAGCAACGATGTTCCGTGTGGCGGGTTTAGATATTAACGGCTCTCAATTTTTTTCCATTCGTTTCTAGCCTCGCGCGTAAAGCATACTTATCTAATTTTATTTCCTTAGTCGCTTCTTACGATATCGAAGAAACGGAGAGGTGTTGTTCTAAACCTGATATACACTGGTAAACAAATGTAAATATTCGATAAATATAAAAAAAATCCACGTCACGTACCTAGACCAGCCGTGAGCTGCTTGGTTACTCGTAATCTAAGCGGCGAACTTCTGCATGTGACTCGGAATGTGTGCACAAAGCTGAATGCCAGGCATTAACTATTAACTGATTGCAAGTGTTCGGCTTCCACGTGTTTTGCCGCTGGAAATCTTGTTGTTATAACGATTTACCCATGTACCTGGGCGGGGAAAACATTCCAGCAACAACCAATATACTACTTAGTACACATCCATAAAAAAATTAAACATGGTCTATTTCAGAGGTTCCCCAAACTTATTTTGTCTACTGCCCACTTTCAGAATAAATTATTTTTTAGCGCCCCCGTTTTTAGGGTTCCGTAGTTTTTTCTGAGTTTCTTACCGCCCCCCTTTAGGCCTACGGCGCCCACAAGTTAAAGTTATCGCCTACTTTGGGAATCTATGGTCTATATTTTAGTTTCAGATACCAAATCAACTATTTACTACATTACATTACATACGTAGTACAAAATGTAACATTCACAAACAATGATACTAAGTATGTACATTTTATTGTTTGGTGGTGCTCTCCAATTATCAAAACAAGTGGTTTATCCGTTTTTTAAAGAAAAAAGTGGAATAACTCGATACTAAATTATATTTATCGATAATTTTCGATAGATTTAAATATTGTACAAAACAGGCAACACCGGAAATGTCATTTTATTTACTGAGATGAAAAAATAGACTATACAATGTGCTTGATCATTATTTGTATGCAATAAAACGTAGGTAGGTATAAACCATGTATAAACCCTTAGTTATCGAAAGAGGTGACCGAACGTAAGGAACGACAGGCTAGCAAACTGCCACTATTTTTTTACCTTTTAACTTGAAACTTAAAAAACATGTTAGAAGTGCCTATGAATTAAGAAATAGCCATGGTTTTGACTATATGGCGTTTTGTATGATGTGGCTACTACATTTGGGAATGCGGGCGTGTTGTGAACGTTTGTGAACACTCCAGAAGGGTCATTGAGTAGTTATGAACTTAACAAAGGTATCAACTCAGTTCGGCAGAACAAAGTTTTAGAATTTCTAGAGGGCATCATCAAGGAAAATGTTACGTTACCAATTTTATGCCCATTCAACATGCTGTACGACATGGTGGTTTCGTCGAATTCATGAACAAGACTGAACATGTTAACTATCCGAAGTTAGTAAGGGCCGAAGGATAGATTGCCTAAGTAGGTCATGGCTAAGTACAAAGCCATAAAATTATTAATTGGCTTACCGTAAAACGGGGTGATTATTGACAAAAGTGACATTCAACCTCCATAAAATTTTACTTTTGCGTTTAGTACAAACGTAATTTTATTAATGAGTTAGTTCTTTTCTGTGATTTTTGGCAGTTTCTTTCATATTTAAAGATAAACATAGAATAGTAAGACATACCACCATAACCGCCTTATCTCTTTGTCTTCCCCGCTCTTCCAGTTCATTAGCCAACTGCTCACGCAATCCCTATTTACCCCATTTTACGACACCTAACTCCTACCGGTTTGTCAATTTCATTGTCTTTGGGAGCATTCTGTCGGTGTCACATTTTGGTGCCTCGGTGAAATATTGTGATGGTTTTCACTATAGACGGAGATTTATTGTAGAGTTAGAAACACCAAAGATGATTTCTGAGCGTCTAGTGTGTTCAATTCGATGGTGCAGTCGTTAACGAATTCGTTTGCGAGTTGTCGCGGAATGTATGAAGACATGTCGACCGTGGCAGTTGGTCAAACGTTCCGCTGGCGGCGCTGTCTCGGTTTCCATACAATTTTGCGATAACTCGCAAACGAATTCGTTAACGACTGCACCATCGAAATGAACACACTAGACGCTCAGTACAAGATGGGTAGTACGAGTACTCAAACACTGAAACATAATAACTTTAATAGGGAGTATAGAAACTAGGAAAATCTATTTTTCCTGACTTATTAACTCTAGTTACTGTTCGGTTTTAGGAACAAGTCATGAAGTCACCCATTTTTAGGGTTCCGCATCCAAAGGGACTACACTACCACGAAATACCGACAGCATACACAATTTGCATGGATAATTTTACTTCAACGAGCGACCACTAGCAGCGCTGTTAAATTGCTCCTTACAATTTGTTCACGCTGTCGCCAGCGCGTTCGGTTACTGTGAACTCATGGTTAAAGTACTAAATACACTGACTTATTCTCTAATTACCGCAGGAGGTAGTGGTCCCGCAGAAAAGAGCAGCGCTAGTGTTGGACCGCATTCTGATCGCGCTGCAGAAGGCGCTGCATGAGGAGCCGCGAGTAGACATCGACAACGGCCCGCGGGCTTTGCCTCTGCGCCTGTCTTATCTGGATACTGCTGACATGGTGAGCTCAAGATATTTATCATCACCAGCCGTATCAATAGCCTGGTGACAGACGGACAGACAGATAGCGAAGTCTCAGTAATAGGGTCCCGTTTTCACCCTTTGGGTACGGAACCGCAAAAAATTGTCTTCTCACACATTGATGAAAAACTTGATGTCTAGTAAGATCCACAGATCGTAGAACAATCGATGGATCTTAATGGACTGTTCCAGAGACTTTATCGAAGCCTTAAAGCCCGATTAACTTTGAAGCTGTTGGCATTAGTTTTATGTACGGTTTCTGCTACTCCGCTTTGCTGTGACAAGTTAGCATGTGTACATTTATTTTGCTATGCAGTGGGCCTTTTAAGCTCCAAACGCACTGACAGCGTAACAAGCGGGGCGGCAAGGCGCGTTATGGTACGAACAAAACGCTTTTTCCCCGACTGGTGCGTTGTACGGGCTATCTCTTTTTATTTCGAATATGACAACCGATATTGTGACGCTACCGCGCCCAACCGCTCTGCTTCGGCTGTTTGTGCGTTTGGTGCTTAATTGATGCTTGATTGTTGACAGAGCGCGCTTCAACGGAGGGGGCAGGCCGGCGCCTCGGGCCGCGGCCGCGTGCTCAGATGTTACTTCAACGCAGTCACCTGCTTCTAACATAATTCGATGTAACCTTAATATATATCTTACTTTATTTCTACTCTCTAATAATAACCCAATTCCCTATTTGATACAACTGTCACGTTATTTCTATGTAAGACTATAAAATAAAATGTTTTCCTGTTTAATTGGCAGACGTTTCTTTATGCTTGATTATAGGGTGGTCTAAGTCGTGCATTAGTATTAATAATTTAATGTACGGCGCCATATGTTGGTTCCACTGGTTTGTTTCTCAGGACAATGCATTCGTTTTTATATTCTCGAAGTTTTCAAATAAACTTAACTCTTATATCTCAAATAACTATTATGCGTGTAACCACAGGTAAAGAAGCAGGCAAAACATCTGGTCTGACTGTTTAATAGAGATGACGACGACTGAAAAACTATGTCATTGTATTTAATTCGTCAGTCAGATTAGGAAAGCATACGAGGCACAAGATTTCGTATGGCGAGAACTGTATGCAAGTACAAGAATATTTAAAGCCCAAGCGTGTTATTTTTATTAGTCCTTTGCTTTGACTGATTTTAGCAGAAATATGAATAGTTATTGTGACGAAAATAGTTTATAAATTATGTATATTAATTATGTTATTCTAGGCCTCGTTGTGATAAAGTTTGTTTGAGATGTTCTCAAGCGTAAAACATTGTAATATAATCGTTTACAGATATGGATTCATCGATTAGTTTACCATAAAACCAGGTAACTATAGTCCTTAATTTCAACTAATATAGTTCAGTTTTAACCTCAATTCTTAACGAGCCTTATCATTTGTATTCATTACATTTGTGGACTATAGACATCTGATTTTACCGTACTTTCAATTTGGTGTGGCTCATACCAGAATAAAATCACTCTGCAGTCTAGGTACAGTTTAAGTACTCTCCGCCGGTAAGACTTCGTGAAAGGTAACGGTAAAAAGAGACAGCAATATTTTTACTCCTAAGTAAACTTATTTGAGAGTGGACATTCTTTACGTAGTACTACGTACCTATTCTGTGTCCTAGTGAAGTAGGATAAAGAGTGGTTAAAGAAGTAATTTTGTAAGAATAGCTGAATCCGATTCTAAGCAGATTTTTTTCTACAGAGATGAAAGGATCATATTTTTCCAGAAACACGAAATTTAATTATTCCTGCGATAAAAAAAGGCATGAATACACGTCCGATCTTCGTGTAATTTCTATGAAGATTTCAATCACCTCTATCTCAAAAATAGCTGAGCGTTCAACCGTAGAAAGTAGGTACGAGTTTTAAATCTTCCTCTTTTAAGTAATAACACGCAAATACAATGCATTATTGGAGCTATATACGATGACATCACATTGCTCATATTGATGACTCACACTAGCAAACATAAGACATGAGTACATTACTGTTTTAAGCGTTTATAGTTTTCAATACGGTGGTGCTAAAGGAAAAGACATGGGGTTGGCAAAGTTGAAATTCGAAAATCACCGATTTATAGTGTAACTTCTCCAAAACTTTCTAGGCAAAACTGCCTATGACCAAGCTAAATTGCCTAAAAACAGGATGAAGCAATGGAATTGAAGTACAAACTCTGCAAAGAAAGTGAAAACCACGTAGCTATATTTACGTAAGTAAAATCGTAAGTATGTTTCGTATTGGATTAATATTCCAGAAAATAAAATTACCAATAGGATAAATAATATGAAAAATTGTTCTGATATTTCGGAATTCAATTGATGATTTAATGCAAAAGTTTTGCGAATAAGTACAATCTAGAAATTTCTGTAAAGATATGGGCAAAGCTGCAGCTTCTTGCGCTCATCCATTTTATAAACACCCGGAACAATTGGTTGCTGACCTGACCCACCATAGAACCTATTAACAGTAAATGTCGTAGTGACATTGCATTGCTCGGCAAAGGTAAACTTTATTACGTGTAATGTGCCAATGTTCTTTGGTGGGTCATAAAAACCAATTGGTTCACACGTACGTATCTACTACCGAGTCCTAGATGATAACCGCCCGTCTGTCTATCTATCTGTCCAATCTGTTGATCTGGCAATAGCTAGTAAATCAAAACGTATGAACCGATTCCCTTTCGACCTCAAATCCGAAATACATATTGATAAAAAACGACAAGGTACGGAACTCTGGGTGTGAGTGTTTAAATTGCACTTGGCCAATTATTCAACATAATCTTAATTTATGTTTCCTTATTTGTGTAAGTAGTAAAGTTATTCTAAGTAGTAAAGTTGATACTCAGCGGCAGCGTAATAGGAGTATTTACACACTCACACACACAAATCTTAACTGAGGTTGATCGAAACGGCACCTGTCGGCAATTTCCCGGTACAACATACCGGCGGAGATTTGTTGGCTTACCTTTGCCTGGGATGTGGACGAGCATTCGAGATTGCTCTGTGATTTCAGGTAACGCGTGGTTTACTTTCTACGGTCATAGATGGCGCTGGTGTTACTATTTCGCATAGTTCGAGTTTCCAACAGGATTTTTTTAAAGAAGTTTTGACACCAAACTACATTTGACTAGTAAGGTAAAAGTACCAACGCTCGACGCCTCAACGCCTAGGAGATGACACCCATCTGTCACCTGTCTTACTATGACATAGGTAAGGTTGCAAAATCCTAATTATTGGGTCAGTGTTGAGCACAGGGGCGTTAACCTTATGCATGCCGTCCACGAGGGGATTCTTAAAGAAACCATTTAAATTATAAAATCGGTCAAGAAGTATTCTCTCAATTGTTTTTTTTAATGGAAAAATCTACCAGATTTATAAATTGTATTGTTCGACTAGAGCCTCTATAGATATTTTTTTCGGTGAACTTTTTAACACATTTGGCATATTTACAGACAAAAATGATCAATACTAGCACAACTTACTAACTGGAGTCCCTAACCAATTAAATAAGTGACTGAAATTACTAAGGCTTTTAACATAATTTATAGTTTTATTCGATTTATCTGGTTTTACAGAGCGGGAGTCGCTAACATTCCATAATCAGGTTAGTTTTAGCCTTGGGAAAGTTGGTCGTGTAATGCTTAACCCTTAGGTGCATGATTTAATTTTTTTTTACGAAAAAAATATATGTGGTTAGGAAATATGGGTGAATGCCAGGAAAAATGGTAAAAAAAATCGTAATCAATTTTTTATATATTTTTTTTTACGAAAACACTTTGTATCATTTTTGATACTCCATGGAGCAAGCACTAAAAAAATATGTTCTAAAATAATTAGTCAATAAAATATAAACTTCAAAAATAGAATTTTAACAATCGCAAAACATTAGCTATAAATGAAATTAATGTTTTTAAGTGTTTATGGGTATATACGGATCTTGTGAACTCGTCTACGGCCTGTTCTCGTTTAATAAAATGAGGATCTGAGGATCTTAGTTAAACCAGGTTTTTCTATAAAATTTAATTCTTCGGCCATACTTGTAGGTTCTTCTGTTGTCTCTTCTTCCCCGAGAATTGTTTGCAGGTCTTCGAGTGATTAAGAAAACTCCAGATCATCTCCTTCGGACTCGGCATTGTCTTCCGATATTTTTCCACCTTCTAATTGAATCAACAGTGCTTCTACGTCCTTTTCTAAGACAAACCCTATGTGGTGATGTTGGGCATGTAAATAAGCTTTTATTAACATGCCCACACTACTTGATAAATAATGGTAAATTATAAAAAACTCAAAAAGTTCTATAAACCATGCTAGTAGAAAAAGTAAGCGTAGTGCATGGAGTATCATTATTGATACCACAAAAAAAGTCGTCATCGCATGGAGTATCATTTTCGATACCAACTGGAAACTCAAAAAACTATTGTATTAACACAAATCTCACAAAAACTTCTATAATCTCCGATAAATAGAAATACTAACCTTTCTAATACATATTTTTCCGATTGGAAATATCTCATGATCCGCCAGATAAAAAAAAAAGAAAACTTGCAATTTCACCTTTTGCAAAAAGTAGCCGCACAATTCAAACTTTTGACACTTAGTATAAAAATGGCTGTACTAGGATTGACAGTTCTTTTTTTTCTTTGAAGTATTTGAGCAAAGGTAACAAAATACTGGTGTTAGAAGGTGGCGAGAAAGAATAAAAATATTTTAGAGTGGTGAAAAGACATGGTATCATTTTTGATACCGTATGCACCTAAGGGTTAAATGGATTGCTCAACTCGTATAATTGAGCACAACTTTTCAAAGCGAGACTAAACAATTGAAGCGCCAAAGTAGAGCCAAAACAAAACATCTTAAAACTTGTATGAATTATGAAAGTGTGTAATTGTTTTTTTTAGACACCTCACGAAATTGGAATGCATGAGTATGCGGCTGCAAAGTCCTTCTGAAATCAATGGAGGTTTTCACTCTTGGGTATCCATATTAAAAAGTCACGTGGCTTAAATTCTGCTTCAAATAGGTACAAATTTGAGTATTGCTTCACAATAAATTAAATTGAACTCGATTTAAGACATGAGCTATCCGTATTTTTCGTTGTTGAGTGACAGACGCTCTAGTTTCATGTTCCAAGTAATACCTTATGTAAGTATGCTAACAATGCGTACTTATTATACTTTTAAAAAAGGCAGTCTAAATGTATACTCCAGACAGTTTCGTCGTTTGTAAACCAGAAATACCTATAGGACTGCTGCGGCCTCTTACAGCTACCTCATTGTGCTGACGCAAATTGAATTTTTAATTAGAATGTATTTTTATATCGTTATTTTTTATTCTGCAAAGTGAGGCAAGTATGTTTTTAGATGGCTTACGACTACCTCTATGTTGCATGAGTAGTTTTATTGGGTATTATTATGCAATATTTACGCTTCATATTTCTTTGATTTCCAAGTTTTACCTTGAATATTTTTGAGATTTTTAAGGATTAGCGTGTAAGTAGGTAGGTAATTTCTTTTGTGACAAGATAATTACGATCCTCGAAGGCAATTATAAATAACGCGTTTACAACTGGCATGACAAATTTACGAGATTTATGTGGTCACGGGCGTTTTCATTAGCTTATATGCTATTTGATTTGATAAAGCTTTGCCGCTCAACAAGTAGGTGATATTATAGTTACTACGATGTCAAAATAATGATAATCAACTCACTTAAGTGTAGTTTAGATCGTCATAAGTAGCAAGTTGACCGCGGAAGGCAGAGTCCCGCCAAATACATTTTAAAATTGATTACAAACATTTTTTGACAGCATCCCAACCCTTCCTTTTTGAAATTATGTATTTAACGAACCCAGTATAAGCTTGATTAAAAAAATTGCGCGAAATACGTAGTTCATATTTATTTACACGACGACTCCAAATAAGTAAGTTAAATTGAGACTTGTTTCCATAGACCTTGTATCCACTTACTCTCTATTCTCGAACTCGGTCTTATCTGCCATCATTTATCTACCTGTAGTGTGTAGACAGCTCTACAAAAGCTTGTAAAAATGCTAAGCGGTGAATAGCGTGAAAAGGCCTGTCGCCCCGTCCTGCAGGCGTTTCATCTGAACAGGCCCGACCGTGACAGTTTCTTTATGCAACTGAACAAAGGTAAGCTCTTATTCGGTTACGGCAGAGTCGTTATAACTGTATATGCAAAAACAAACGTACTTACATCTTATTATACCTATGTATGCATGAACGCATTGCGTTACTGAGGTAAGACTGGTTCAGCAAGGTTGCAGTAACGATATCGTGTTTTTGTTATTTGATTTAGATTAGTATTCTGTGTAGAGTCTGTTATTATAATAACATTTCTCCATTTTTTCCGCGAATGTTGTAAGAGACTAAGGAATAGGTCTGCGTGAAATAATCATGGTTTAGTCTATGTAACGTTTCTCGTGCTCTGCCTACCCAATTTGGGTACATAGAGGTGTGATTGTATATGTTATGGACCAAGTGATTAATGCGGGCATTATACATAACTAGCTTTTGCCCGCGGCTTCGCTCGCATTAAGTTCGGAATGACACAGAAGAGATCTCAGAATTATTCTAGATTAAAAGA
>BHDV01008811.1:135402-210262 GCA_005406045.1 Adoxophyes honmai | reverse complement strand
CACTCCTAGGATGTTGACACTCAGCATAAATATCCCTCACTATAAAATGTACTCACAAAAAAAATCTCAACCCATTTGGTCAAAGGGCCATTTTACTATGAAAATCCGACTATAGCCTTTTACTAAAGTGAACTTAAGATACAAACCCCTTTCTATAGAAAAATCAAGTAGGTACAATCTTATAAAATGACATACCTACCTACCTAGTGATAGGTACGGCGTAAAGTAGGTAACAGGTGAGAGCTTTTTTACTTTTCAGCCACCAGTCCCTTAAGGCAAATGCTCGTTGACAAATAATCTTAAAGCATTTTTAGGATGGTGTGACCCCGAAACTAGGAAATGTGTTATACCTACTTACCAAACAAACTCCAAAAGAATTGCTGCTTTTCATATTCGTTTTTAAGTCAAGATTTCTTATATTTGGTCGTACAACTTAACTTACTGTGTGTATGTCTACATACGCGTGTCACGCGTTTTTAAATGAGCGAGAGCCACGAGAGCCACGAAAAAAAAATATTGAGAAAAATGTGCATATGTCAGTGAATGATATATGAATCTTTTCTTCAGAAGGTACGATTGGCGCATTTCTAAAATTTACAAATGTACGACGACGTATTGCTACTACTATTTCAGTAATTCCATTATCTCTAGTTTACACTTTGTGCGTAATAATACCATAACAGCGTACTACTAGTGTAGCAGTATAATTATCGGATCGCAGCATCCGGATAATTAATGGCGACGACCAGGTGAACGCTTCGTTTGTGCCACTGTACACCATATTATGCTAATACGCTTCAAATTCAGAATTCAGGTAATTTACTACGAAATTGAAGACAACAAACGCATTTACATAAACAATTATGTCTGTAATTTTACTTGGGTTCATCGCACGATTGGTCGTGAAAACAATTTCACTTGCGCCTTATTCATATCGATAAACATGTCAAACTAATCTCTATAAAAGAGTTGAGTGTATTTGTTTCATTTCACTATAAAATAGACTACGGTAATCCTGTGTCTCGGTGTGCTTTGACTACATTAGTTAAATCATATTACTATTCCTTTTTTCATAGTTCGGGAGTGTACTTTACATCCCTTTTTACTTCTGTGACGACATTTGTAACACTATTTTAAATCAGTTTATCTCGAGTTGATCGTCTTATTATTTCTTAAGTTCAGCCACGAACAAATAAACTCATTTTTTAAGTAAGTAGGTGTTCAAATTTAAGAGAGCATAAATCTGATTGTCTCATTTTCTACGATTATTTCAACGTACAATCGGAATAACTCCATAACATAGATCGCATCGCGTTGTAGGGCTATTGCATAATTTATTTTATTTCCTGACGGCCATTGCCGGAAATTATCATTTATGCTTTAAAATTTTCATTATTTGAGCATTATGTCTGGCTTATTTCACTTCCATGATAGTATTAACTTTTCAATAACGGTTGGTTTTAGAACAGACAGGGAAGGCCCCAATATTAATGAGAGTCGACTGTACCAGGAAATCCTGTTCGTGCAAGACGTTGTTTGCTTTGCCACCCCAAACAGATTACGTTACACGCATTAAGATGACGTGAGGAATAACTTTAGTGGGTCAAGTTAATCGCATTACGCATATTTTCCCCTAAAACAATAAGCACCCATTTGTGGAAGATTCGTTTAACATTTATTGATAAGCCGAAAGGCGTAATTTCAATGCCGACGTGCCGACCGCATGCAGAAACAGTGACGTGACGTCGACGTTACTAGTAAGTATAGGTATCTATGTCTTTCCATGAAGTACCAGTCACGTCACTCGAAACAGTGACGACACCACGCTAACAACAGGAAGTTCCCTCCGGTAAGATCAGTATAGACCCCGGTATATAACTTGGTAACGATAAATTTGACAATTGTCAAATTGATGAAAACTATAATGTTATCCGAGTATCGATGTTGTCTTGTAAAACACGTAAATTATGATTTTTGTCAATTAATATACTGCGATAGATTAATAAAGATTGAAGTGTATTTTACAGTCAGATTAGTCAAAAAAGTACATACCTACTGTTTTTTTTATGAATCGCTAATGCATTTTACACCTATACTTATTAATTTTACTGCCGAGCCATAGTGGTCGGTTATGAGTCAATAATAGTCACATTGGGAAGCTTTTACCTATCGCACTTATTTTTTATTTCTAAACTAGCTTTTACCCACGAGTCCATCTGCAATTGAGCAATATTTGTTATTCGCTGTGCTTGAACCGTTAGCGAAGTAATACCAAAAATTCCCAAATACGTTTATTTTATAGTGCAGATGATCAGCAGAACGGTGCTTATATTAGAAATTGTATTGTCGGCAAATTTGATTCATTCTAGGGTTTTTTATGAAGTGTAAAGCAAATATTATTCAATCTATTAAATCGATTTAAATAATACACTCAATACAGATTTTTGTATCCAGCAATATTTTTGTACTTTTTCCTTACGATCGCCAATAACTTCGAAAAATCCATAATGGCATCAGGACCGTTATCAAGGATCGGTAATAGCAACAATCGACTTTGTGACTTCAAAAATTACTTTTACTACGATTTTCTTGTATTAGAAAATAAATAAATAACTGAAGATAGTCAGCATACCTACTTAAAATTCATATTTGAATTGAAAATTGTCTTAAGGGGGTCGTTAATATCTGCGTTTACCGACTACTATCTACTAATGTGATTGCATTATTGACACGTAGGGTAAAATAAATGAAAATGCGGTTTTTGCTAAACTGTTCTTACTAACTTGTCGACGAGCTCGACGTCCAGCTATATAAATTTAAAAAACCAACTATAAAATGTTATTTCATGTTTCGCAGTCACTAGGATATTTTTAGTTTCTAATTTAATAGCTAGTAAAGTTGTGATGCTATTCTGTCGCCTAATGCATCCCTAAACTTTATTCTCAGTCGCATCTTATGATATCGACGAAAGAAATAGAGAGGTGTTGTTCTAAACCCGACACCACAAGGATTAAAAAAAAAAACTTTTGTATAAAAATCACGAAAAGAGTCTGCTAGTAAAATTGTACGGGGACGTTGCCAGGCAAAATGTCGTAAATAGTAAATGGAACCTAAGTAATAAAATACCAAATACGTCCCGCTGAAAAGCCGCGGCCCAACGCATGTGTAATGGCTTTAACAACTCATAAATACGAGAGTACATCGTAATGGATACAATTAAAGCTGAGAAAATGCTTTTTATTTATTAGCTTGCAATTTGCAGTTGGAAGGAAGACGGTCGGTCGTGTACTTTGTTGGTGTTGGAAATTAAACATTTGCTGCGATAAAATATACATGTATTGTTGAGAAAAGTAACGAGGTTTATACAGGTGTTACTAAAATCCGATACTACTATTGGTACCGAATACTGAGTACATACGTACACTAATTTATTTTCTTAAAAATTGCTCGTCGACAATATAAAAAAATCAATCTAATAATTTATGACTTACGTTTTAGCTCAAAGTTGTTCTTCCTGTAAAATTTTATTTCATAACTCGATTTACAATATTTGACCCGCATCTCCCCCTACATCGCATACTGTATGTATTGTTTTTCTTATCAAAATTGTGCGAAAAATCACTTCACCCAATTTAATTTAGTGTAAAGTCAAGGTCAAATAATTTATGAAAGAAAGTTAAAATTAATCCACTACCTGCTGCTTCCCAGTTACGGTTTAAAAGCACTCAGGTGACCATATACATTATTGCGCTGTACAGCTGTTAGCATCGGTTTTATAGTGCCATTCGCATTTGGATGCTGTTGGTGCCGAGAAGCGGCCATTAAACAGCAAACTAATTGCAATCCTAACTAATAGAATAGGTCACACTTATAAGGACGAATGGATTTATTCTTAGCTTTATGTATTTTTTTTGCTGTGGATATTAAAAAAAAAATAGTCTGGCCATTTATTTTTGAGGTACGGCTAGTTTCCAGATTTCAAGAACAACGACTTGATGAAAAACTCTCAGAATGTTCACTAGAATCTACTTTGTGTCGTATAGCCTTGCCTGCCGTGTTCTTAAATATCAGTGTCACATTTCAATTTCAATACTATAATGACAGCTAATTTAACATTTCGATACATAATCCACAATTCTCAATTTCTTCGGTGAAGGCGACTAAAGAAATAGGCGACAGGCTAGCAAGCTGTCACTATTATACTAGCCAACTAAACACCTAAAAAGACCTTTTTTATGATTTTAATTACCTTGACGTTTCTGCCGCGTTACAGCGACCGTTGTCTGGAGTAGACTAAAACAGGGCATTACATTCATTCCACAGCTTGAGTTTTTCGAACTACCCGCTGTACTATACTGTACTTCTGTGGTTTGAATATCTTTCGATAAAAATAACAATCGGTATAACAAGCGGGTAACAAGCGAGACAGAAAGAACGTATTTTATAATGTTATCATTTTCGTCTAGTCTCACTATGAAATCTTTTGAATATATCTTATTAATACTCAGCGACAAAAAACTTGGCTCCGGTCTCTGTAGAATGATGAATTCCAATATAACAGACTTTTAGGTATTCTCAATTATCACCCTCCCCTGTACGCGAAAATTTTAGAAACTAATCATTATAAGTAGCTTACGTTCTTCGAACAGATCAAAAGACAAATTCATCATCTAGTCCAGTAAACATCAATTTTCATTCAAGTCCAAAATACCAGCGAATGTAGGGAACACTCAACGGGAAAATACGTCAGCCGTGGCATCAGAGCCTGTCAAAGGTCTCAATAAATATCTAATGCATTTGGAATTAGTGATTACGAACAAATAAGGTTGACTACACTCAATACGGGTTTTCCCAGTAAGTGCGACAGTAGTAGTGTCCAACCTTAATTACATTTTAGGGCTGAAACCTAATCTGAATTTCGGCCACGATATACGTGTTAAGCACGTACCCTGAAAAATATTGTATCGAATAATTTTAACCAAAAAAACCGACTTTAAATTAGCAATATCCTGATAGCATACATATTCTGTGTATGTGTGGGAAAGACTTCAAAAGAGAGGACTCTCTTCAGTCAGATGTTCAAATTGTCATTGTTTTAAGGATTATGAAAAAAAAAACTAATTAGATCTTGACAAAAAGAAAATGGGACGAATGGGCAGCCAAGACCTATCAAACACCAAAAGAACCATCAAAATCGATGCACATGGTATAGAGGTTCTGACGTAACAAACAAAAAAAACAGCGGAATTGAGAACCTCCTTTTTAAAGTCGGTTAAAAATAAATTGGTTTGCTTCAGTATACCTACGATACGTGACAGCCTTTAGAAATATCGCGTTTATGTATGGTCCCTAGTCGCCTTAACCTACCGACACGAGCAGCTAAAAAGGACACCTCGCCATTCTTATTTTTAGCTATTTCACCGAACATTTCCGATCGCATCAAGGAAATTCGAATCCAATTTCGAATTTGACCATAGTTTAGACTGGACGCCAGCCGAAAACGAATACCGGAGCTAAATTTTTGGCCACAACTACACTGATCCTAATATGAACATTCTGTTTTCACATTTAACGTATCAGATTGAATATACTCCGCCAAAATCTGTCTCAAAGGCAAAATGCTTATTTATGTTGGTGTACTCTCATGCTTATTCAAAGGAAAGCTTTTTGATTATTGCAGCACAAAAAACCAAAGCTGTACGTACATTTACGTTAGGATATACTTAAACCCTTAATCCGTGACCATTATGGCATTATTTATGCAACTAAGAAAATGCTACCCAAAGATCTGATAATAATGGAAGGATAATATTTAGATGTGGCTTTGAAGAGTTTGAAGTGAGGTGGAGGAGGATGTGTCCGTAATAGAGAATTTTTATTTTTATTTTTTATTAAACAAATTTTTCGTCTACGGACTCGTGGTCCGTACCTTGATGATTTTAGGATTACTTTTTTTTATTTTAGAATAAACTGTAAAGACGCAGCAGTTTTTTTTAATATATGCTCTTAAAATTAATTACGCCTAGAGTTTTTTTTCTTTTTTTTTCTTTTCCTTTTCAATGTTTTGATCATATAAGTTTTTTTTTTCTTTTCTTTCTCTCTCTCCATTCCTATGCCATTTACAAACAAATATTTACAACAAACATTAAACAAACATTAAATAACAAACAAATATCAAATCAAATAGAGAAATAGGCACTGCTGGGTTCCGTGCTCCGTGTGGTATCGGGTTTGGAATAACACTTTTCCTTCAGTGGGTGTCGTTAGAAGCGACTAAGGAAATAGGTATATTCAACCCTCTGAACTTAAAAACGATTGCTAGAAGTGGCTACGAAACGCGAAATAATAATTGATTTGTCTGTGTAGCGTTTCGTCTCCTCTCTCTACCTCTTTGGGGAAACATACGTGATGTGTGTATATTTTAGGCGACTAGTTAGCAACCTATCACTATTATACCTGCCAAATTAAAAAGCATAAAAAAAAGATAGAAGTGGCCACGAAATGTGAAATAGTCATGGTTTGCTCTATGTAGCGTTTCGTGTGCTCTGCCTACCCTATTTGGGTATACAAGCGTGATGTACGTATGCAAGTACTTCTAGGTCTCTGGTGTTACGAACAAGTTTGTCATTTTTCATACTGAAGCCGGATAATAACTGAAGCGAGCTATCTACTTTTTTTAGTGACAACTGTACCTAATTACAATTTAAAAATTAACACAGTAGGTAAGTTATAATTTAACTCTTGTCTTTTTCGATGTGTTCATCGTCCGTTATTTACGCAGGCCAATATAAATAGCGACACAATTTCAAAAAATGCCTTAATAATTTACTCTCGAATTATCTACCCACGCTATCATTCATTTGTCTTGTCTTACTCAGCGAAAATTAGAAGAATACGAAGTGAGTTTGAAATTGTTCTTCGACTTCACAATACTTTTAGTAGCTAAGTTATGGCAGGGTACAAAACCTTTGACGGTTAAGATTAATCTACCCCGGTTAAACTTTCATCCGCTCTTTACCGCTTTAGAGCTTGCATTTTTGTATTGGTCACTGTCACTTTAGTACTTAATAATAATTAGCATGACGTTAAATTTTCAGGTTTCTGTCAAGTGTCATCGCTTCGTTGTCGAGTCAAAGTCCCACGAGTCGTTAAAAGTCGTGACTTAACATTTTTGAAGTAAAGCTTGAACACGCCAAAACGTGGGCACATAAAATATGAAATAAAAAAATATGTAAACCATAATTCAAGTTTTTTATTATTGTAATTGCCTACTTACTACATTATTGTGCATTTTTACATATTTTTTTATTAATTGTCATTTAAATACGCCATAGACCGCACTTTACGTCGGATCCGGCTCATTAGGGTCTGCACCGCACTGTCGGGGTATTTTTTGCAAGCCCAAGTCCATATTTTTTGCAACTCGGCAGCCGATTTAGGGTGTCTATGTTTTTTTTTCAAAATCCCTTTCATTATGGACCAATATTCTTCGATCGGCCTCAGTTTAGGACAATTCGGAGGATTGCACTGTTTGGGTACCACAACAACAGCATTCTGGTCATACCATTCCATCACCGCTTTAGGGTAGTGACAGCTCGCAAGATCAGGCCAAAACAATGGTTGTGAACTGTGGTTGCGTAAAAAGGGTAAAAGACGCTTTTGCAAACATTATTTTTTGTAGATTTCACCGTTTACTGTGCCTGTTGTGATAAACGAACGACTTCGTTTGCCACAGCTACAAATAGCTTGCCATACCAGGATTTTTTTTGGAAACTTCGATCTATTTTTTACCTTACAATCTTCTGGGGCATCTCTACGACTCTTAGAAGTATAAAATTCTTGCCCCGGTATCTGTTTAAAGTCTGCTTTTATATATGTTTCATCATCTAATACAACGCATTCAAATTTTGTCATCAAATCATTGTAAAGTTTTCGTGCTCTTGGTTTTGCAGATAAATTCTGCTTAGCATCACGATTTGGTGCAGCTTGACCCTTGTACGATTTTAAATCATCTCTTGATTTGACTTTTTGCACATAGGACTGCGACATTTGTACCTTTTTTGCGACATCGCTTGATGATAGCTTGGGATTCTCTGTAAAAAGCAGCAAGACACGGGCTTCTTTTTTTTTGTCCTTTACTCCTTGCTTTCCTCCACTACCGGACCTCCGATCCAAGGTCAAGCGTTCTCGGAACTATTTTAAAACCGAACAGACGGTGGATTGTGTGTATTTTAATAATTTTGCTAGTGCTCTATAGCTTAAATTGGGTTTTTGCGTATGGTTGAGCAAAATATTTTCACGCTGCTGATATTCAGAGCTCGCCATCGTGAAAACGACTGAATGAAGTGATACGCTCTCAAGGTATTTTTTGTTTATCATATAAAGGAGTTTACATTTACAGCACTAAATAGTTCCTATACTGTGTGAATGAAAAAAAAAAAGTACTTATGTGTGCCCACGTTTTGGCGTGTTCAAGCTTTATCAAATTCACGTGCCATGTGTACTTTTAAAGGGCAACAAACTTGTTGCTGGGATGAAAAACTAACTAAAAAAAACCTACGGACGAATTCAAAACCTCCTCTTTTCTGATGTCTGAAAACTAAGCTCTTAACATGCATTATTTAAGTACTTTATCATTTATCAATAGAAGTGGCAATACTGTAGTAGTAATGTTGAACTAAATTGTTAATTTTTTGCTATTTGCCCACTGATATAGCGACGAACCAGGAGGTGTGGAAGTCACTGGACAGCGAATAAGGCTAGGAAAAAAAATACACGATTGATAAATTTTATTGAATGATACATACTCGTATAATATGTAAGTAATTACAGATCATAGAACCACCAGAAACTATAAAAGGAAATTAGAATCAAATTCATGACTCGGAATGGTTGCTATTTCTCGCATCTCTATCGCAACAATGACGTAGATGTAAACTTTTTTTTTTTCAGTCAACTCGTGACCACGGTCGCTGTAACGCGGCCGAAACGTCGAGAAGGTAAATAAAATTCGCGATTAAGTCCCGCGTTCATACATATAAATATAGATGTAAACTTTTCGAAGAACGAAGGAAAAATCGTTTCCGAAGAAGAAACGTTTTCACGTCGCTGTGGCAATTGCGACGGTAGTGACGCCTTCTTTTAAGTTTAAACAAACGAGGGACCTTTAACATACTCGTATTAAATGCTTGACCAGCGAAAGAAAAGAGCAGATAATTGCCAATAAGAATCACATAAAACCCACCAAAACGAGTTAACATTTTGTTTGAAAACTTTTAAATCCACTGAGTGGGTGAAGGCACTCCATCCGTTTACGTCTTAAACTTTTTAAAATCAAACACGCGCATTTACTTTCTTGTTGTTAAATAACATACTATATATTATATCAATAGGTACTCCCGTAACTTCTGCGTAAGTCCAAAGGTTGTTTTAAAGTCAAACCGGTAGGCAGAGGGGATCCCAACTCAAACCCATGGGTGTGTTATTGACGTCTTTTACAAGAAAATAAACACAAGGGTGACTGAAGTTAATAAGCAGGGGCGATGTACGAATGTGAACGCGCTCGGAGTTCTGTTACCTCCCAATGATAGAACTCATATTAATTGCTTGGTTTCGTTGATCAAAGTTACACCTTTAATTGATCTAGATGTACCTACACAATTTCTGAATGGTAGTGAAAGAGTTGTTTGGTATTGGTAGGTTTTTTATCAATAAATGCATCGTTACAGTATACAACATTTTTTAAGTAAGACACTGTTTGTAAGATCACAACATCCACGGAAGAAATGCAGAGGTGTTATCAAAAGCTTAAACTAGAATTTACATAAGACCATGTACTTTTCAAAGGATAGATGACTGACGACGATGTTGATAATAATGGGATGAAGAATGTATCCCGTTAAACTTTTTCAAACTGTTTAGCATATTTTGGACAAATTGAGAAAATGATATTTGATCAATGATTTTGATGATTGATAGTATTTTATCTCTTTTATCTAACTTGGAACCTAAACATTTCGCTAAAAGTGACCACAAAGCGTGAAATAGTTCGTGGCTTTGTCTGTGTAGCGTTTCGTGTACTCTGCCTACCCCATTTGTGAATTTAGGCGTGATGTATGCATGTGAATACAGTGAATAAGTACAGATATTAAAACAAGGAAATAGCAAAACTAGTCAGGAAATTAGAGTGCCTTGTAGTCATACATCTATTGTTACTGTACCTCAATCTCCACGACCTCTGCCCAAAACGTGATTTACTATACTACGTGAGGAGAACTTAGCTCTGGTTTTTACACCGTCACGGACTGTTGTTTTTGTTTTTACCGCATTAAGATAGACTAAGGATTTTTCGTGCGTACTGAACTATCATAAAGTTCAGTTGGCGTGACGAGTGGTTTGTTACAATCGACTTCGTTAGACCCACAATGAAGCTTTTACTTCTAGCTTTTAGTACTTACATACACATATCACTTACTCCCAAATAGGATAGGCAGAGCACGCGAAGCGCTACATAGACAAAAACCACAACTATTCTGCGTTTCGTGGCTACGTCTAGCATTTTTTTGAGTTGGCAGGTATAATAGTAACAGGTTGCAATTCTGTCGCCTAAAACATGCTTAAAACTTTTTTCTTAGTCACCCTTTACGACATCCACTTTAGAAATGGAGAGATGTTATTTTAAACCCGACACGACACCACACGGAACTTTAAGTAGGTACAAAATATTCCACTGTTGCATTACCTAACTAGCAAAATCTAGCCTATAGAGTGTGATATTTTTGTATTAGGTAAATTTTATATAATGATCGTATACCTGTAAACAAGAGCGATAACCGCAATTTAAACGATTATTTGAACAAAAGTTCTACTTTACAGGGCCCCAATCACAGTACAAGTGCGAATTAGACCATCTGTAGGATTAGCACAGCAACACGCGCGAGAAGACACGTGCCCGGGATAGCCTATCCTATCTGTCACTTTCCGACGTCTCTAGTTAGACAGTGACGGGTATCTCGTGCTACTCTACTCGCGCTTTGCTATGCTAAGGCGCAGCGCAGACGACAGAGTTTTGTGCGATCGAGTCTGCGGAGCAATAAATTCGCTGAATGGCGCGCTGACAGTTTCCAAGAAACTCTGAATGGAAACTGTCAGCGCGCCATTCAAAGAATTTATGCTGCGCCTAAAACAGCTGATATTTTCCGATGTCTCTAGTTAAACAGCAGTTAGAGTCTCGTGCAAGTTGCGTTGTTAGACCGAAATTTAAAAAAAATCTGAAAAGCACCTCTCCATTTCTGCCGCGGATGTCGTAACAGGCGACTAAGGAATTAGGTTAAGGTTTTAGGCGACAGGCTAGCAACCTGTTACTATTATACCTGACAACTCAAAACCTAAAATAATATGCTAGGAGTGCCACGAAACGTGAAATAGGCATGATTTTGTCTATGTAGCGTTTCGTGTGCTCTGCCTACCCCATTTAGGAAGACAGACGTGATTTATGTATCTGAAAAGCTTCTGACTTACAAATTCATTCAAATCAATTTAGAGAAGATTGCACTCTCCAACACTACAGAAACACAAGCAAAAATATGATCTATGAATAACTCGCTCCACCTTCAAGATTCGCAAGCTTGCATCAATCTTCTGGGACTGTTTTGTGTATGATGTTGACGAGCAAGTTTGAACTTGCTACGCACACTGCCGCCGTTTGCTCGCTACAAATACTTCTGGTTGTTTCCTGACTCAGTTTAATCTTCGAAATCCCTACAATGCCGACACTAGTGAATTTAATAGATGAAGAGAATTGCGAGAATAATTTCTACATGCGCCTACTTACTGTACATACATAACTGGCATACACATACATAATGCCGTGTGGTGCCGGGTTAGAATAGCACCTCCCCCTTTCTTCCCGTGGGTGTCGTAAGGCCGGTCACATACATTCGGAATTTTTCCGTTCGGAATCCCGAATCGGAAAATCGAACGCAGTCAATCCATACAAAATCTATGGACCGCCACACACATTCGCAAGCTTTCCGTTCGGAATTCCGCACGGAATTTTTCCGAATGTGTGTGGCGGTTCATTGATTTTGTATGGATTGACTGCGTTCGGAAAGTCCGATTCGGGATTCCGAACGGAAAAATTCCGAATGTATGTGGCCGGCCTAAGAGTCGACTCTGGGAAAGGGTTAGTGTATTGTGGGCGATGGGCTAGCAACCTGTCACTGCAATATCACATTTGACCATCTGGTTACCCTGAGACTGCTAAACGTGGCACTGGATTTTTTTGAATTCATGTGCTCTGCCTACCCCTCTTGGGAATACAGGCGTGAGAATATGTAAGTTAAGCCAAAAATGTTTTGTTTTTCCTAAAAATAACCCTTGGCTTAACTTTAGTAACATTTATTTTCAGTTTAATTTCATGCAGATATAAATCTGCACGAATAACAAGTGTGAAAGGGGTCTTCTTTTTGGATAGAAATTATTACATACATACATACATACATTCTCACGCCTGTACCCAACCCGGCACCACACAAATTATTCTCGTTTACAATTTATGATCTGAGAATATTTGCAGCTATACGTAGCCGTTAAATAAGTATGCTATTGAGGTAGCAGAGGACTTCAAAATAATTTGACCGTAAGTATCAGTTAGTTCTTTTACAGCGCTCTTATGTGACACGAAGTTTTATGACATTGTAAAAAACATAATGTTTTGCTGTATAGTCGCAGTAATGTTTGTTGTCATACAGAAAACATTATTGTATTGGAAATCTTAACATTTTTTACCAATCCCCTGTGGTTGGCTCAAAGTTACTAACATGTTTAAGTAAGTACAAGTATGAATAATGAGTATTCGTATTTCATTTGTTAGCCTTTCGTATTTATTTAGTGATGATTGTCTACACATCATGACTGAACGGTTTGCCCCTGGCTGTTTTGATACTGTAAATATTAAGCTACCGTCCATATCTTCACTAACATATTCCACTATGATTATTAACCGACTTAAAAAGCAACCTGTCACTATTCTACCTCTTCCATCTTTGCAAACCTAAAAAAAATCTAGAAGTGGCTGCAAAGGGTGATATAGTCATAATCATGGTTTTGTCTATGTCACGTTTCGTGTGCTCTGCCTACCCCATTTGGGAACACAGGCATGTATGTATGTATGTTCAAAAAGGAGGAGGTTTCTATGTTCGGCTGTATGTTTTTTTAGCCCAAACCAAAACAAAATGTTGGTACCAAACCAGAAAAGGAAAAAAACGATATCACAGCTTAATTGAAAAAATGTTTGAGTTTTTCCCCATTGCTTTTTTATAAGTCGGTTTTTATTATATTATTTTATTATGCATTAAAAGATACGTGAGAGGTACCCAAATAAAGCCCAGCGTATCCCACAGCGTCCAATGCAGGTGTGTCGTTATTACACCGTCTGATCATTCTGAACTAACGCATAACAGTAAACCAACTAAATGTTATTTCAGTAAATATTTAGGGAAATGTTTGTGGCAATTCTGCTGGCATACAGCAACGCTCAACTGAGTTTGCCCACGAGCTGTTGATAGTAGTATGTTTAGTCGGCAAACAATTTGGTTTAATTTACCATAGATTTATGTGTTAACCTCGGCGGCAAAGCTTGAGCATTCAAGGTTTATATGATTTGGTCTTTGCAAATCTTGAAGGTCTATTTTAGCTACAAAACCGTGAAACATACTGTCGATATATTTTTATTTGTTCTTCTTGTCAATGTGGTGGAGGGTTTAGAATAACACAAACCACAAAGGCAAGGAAATATGTAAGATAATTCTTGGTCCCGGGCTAGCAACCTGTCACTATTACACCTGTCAACTTAAAACCTAAAAAATATGCTAGAAGTGGCCACGAAACGTAAAATAGTCATGATAGACAAAAACTTACGTTGCGTAGTGTTTCTTGTGTTCTGCCAACATCATCTATACATTTGGGAATATAGGCGTGATGTATGTGGGTATTCACAGATGCTCTGTTTTTTTTATATTTTTATTTTTACCTAGTCCTTTAAAAATAAACATAGAACAGTAAGACATCCCACCATTCCCACCTCACCAATGGGAAGACGGTATTTTAAATATTACACACACCAATGTAGTTTTTGTGAAACTTAGCGCATTTCTAACGAAATACGATCAGCTCGAACAATACAATGATTACTTCGTTATCTACCCAATAAATGTGTTTTGGTAAATCCATGACTCAGTAGTAATTTGAAACGTTTTACAATAAACAGGAAACGCAATTCACCTTGCGATTTTAGGAATTCTGTTAATCATTTACTTGGAAAAAAATGTATTTTTCCCGTCTTGTTTTATCGGTGTCTGAACCGAAACTGTTTCAGTTACTTATCTACAGCCGCTTAGTAAATCACACTAACCTAAGACAAGTAATTAAGCTTTTATCTGCATCCAAATCATCTAAAATCATCAAATATACCTAGTATATGTTCACCGAACATTGTTTAGACGCAATAAGTAAGGTTAATGTACCAATGCTCGACGCCTCAACGCCCAGTAGATGACACCCATCTGTCACCTGTCTTACTATGACATAAGATTGCAAGTGACATGTATTGGGTCAGTGTCGAGCATAGGGACGTTTGCCTTAAATGGGTTACATTAAGAAACCTGTATCCTACTGTCAATTACACTCGAATTTCGAACATCTTAAAACAAATGACGGTTAAAAGAATAAAACTTCTTATTTCAAATTTAAGGTGCGAGCCTGAGAATTTTTTGTAGAATTCGATATTGTCGCGATTTCACCCATTCTTTGTACAGTCACCAGCACCAATATCTGACAGAGTAAGGCTGCATAAATATCTGATACGACTCTATTATCGGGGGCATTAGGACGTGTCAAATCCTTTTACACACTTCTACGTGGCAGATGTTAATGCTGGTGACTGTACGTTATATCTATTAAACGTTTCCGCTGAATATTTTTTATAATCATTTTATGAATGTAGAGTTTATGTGTGCAATTATAGAATTAAAATTCTCGTGATTCCTAATAATTCACCGTTTGTACACATTTCATAAACTGCAGTCGCGGTATATTAATGACTATCATTATAGCAGTGACATAAATAAGTAGTTAAAACCCTCAGCGATTGCTTAATATGGAAAACTCCCGTGTGCCCTTTACAATACCTACCGTTCATAACCCGATAAGGATGGTACTTAGCACTCAATAATCTGGCATTTGTCAATTTTATCTGTTTGCCGATGCATAATCGCTGCTCGCCATTCGTTTCCCAAATTGTTATTAGAGCCTATCTTGACAAGGTCGATAAATCCATTGAGCGATGAATTGTATTGGTCACCAATGGTGTACGTGGATGTTTCCAGGAAATCGCGTGGGTTAATGGATTAGTGAAAGCCGTAATCATAAAAAGTTTAAACATCTCTTGTTGAGCTCTAGATTTACAATCTTGTAACTATAATATGGTCGGAAATTTACCGTGAATATGTTAACCAGTGGTCGGGTATATGCGTCTGAAAATCCCTGTACAATATTTCCTGAAAATTTTCATTATTGACCGTGTCAGAGACAAATGTTTCATCGCTTTTCAAATCATTGCACCCAGTGTTTTTCCTACCTTACACAAGTCTCGTTAGTCAGTGCTTACGCACCTGCAATCATTCGGCATACGAGATTGACTAAAAGCCAGAGTAGGCTTTATTAGGCAATACTTTCAGATTTTCCTACAATTTTTTTACACGAAAATTCCGGGAAAACTACTTCACAGGGGTTTTCAGACGCTTATACCCGACCACTGGATAAAATATTGACTAACTAAGTACATTACCTAGTGTCTACAACGTGCTAGAACATACTTTAAGCTACTTCTTTAATCAATGACATTCACGGGAGATATTCAAGAAATAAATAAAATAAATAAAAATTAACCTCGTCACATTTTTCTTCAAATCCCAATATTTCGTAAATATCTTAATCGATTTGAGTGAAACTAGATATGTTAATATTCAAATTCATAGGTATATTGACCTGGACCTGTGCTATAATATAAAGTAGTTTGGTATAGTATAGGTAATATCGAAGAGTCAACAATGAAATCGAAACAAATAATTTTCAAACTATGCCATTGAGATTAACTTGTCAAAAATCAAATTTGTAAGTGTTCATCAGTCTTTAATTAAAAATATGACGTCCACATAGATTGCAACGAAACTCATAAATTCATATTAGTCATGAAATAAAATAACCTTTCATTGTCAACAACCGTATGAAAACAGTAAACCTTTGTTATTTACCGATCTTCCCAAAACAAACAATCAAAAGGACATTAAACAAGAATATATTTCCATTACAGATGCGAAATTAATATCGGACACGTTTCGTAGCTCCCGCGTAGCAGCGTAGCCGTAGCGACGTAGCGCGCTACGCTCCCATCACCTACGGAGGCGGGTATAAAAGCGGCGCGACCATATCGTAGCCCTCATTTGCTTTCAAAAACCATCAGCGGCCCACACGGAAGTAGCTTCGCTCGTCTGCGAACCCTCACCGCCGAGACGCGAGTTCTGGTGCGAGTTACTACTAAAGGTAAGTTCAGTAGTTAGTAGACAATTAAAAAAAAATGGTTTAGAAATTTTTAAGGAGATTATTACTTTTAATAGGAAATTTCGTCAGTTACATTTTTAGGCTTTAAATTTATTAAAGGTCGTTTTCTCTTAATTACCTGCTTCGGGTAATGTTTATTCCGTTTGTTCCCTTCTGTTTACTAGGAAAGTAAATATTTTTTGACTGGAAGACTTTTGAATTTATGACAGCAAAGTATGCCGGATTTTAATTACAAACTTGGGTATTGATTTGTGACAGAGTTTTAATTAAAAATGCCTCGGATGTGCGAGTCAACGACGTGTTAAAGTGTCACGCTTCTTTTTTGTCAATCCCAAACCCTTTTTTAGCGGAGAGCTTTTGATTTTAAATTGACAATCCGAAAAGTTTTCAAATTAGCGGTTTCAACACGAGCACCTGTTGATTATGTTACGTGTGAGTAAATTCGAGAGCGGTATTTTCAATGACGTCACTAAATTTTAAAGAGACTATTTCCAAGCATTGGGACACTGGCACAGACTTATAATTTGTATTTTTTGATATCACTATCAGTGAAAACCTATTTTATTTTTTGTTTTGTTTAATATTCAATGTACGAAGTTGCCAATCTCATTAGGCTTACGTGGAAACTATAACTTAATCCCTCTCATGCTAGGAGACAGCCTGTGCCTATCAGTGGGACGTAAAGAAACTGGATTATTTTAATGTTTAATGATTAAATAGTTAGACATACTCCAAAAAAAAAACAAAATCAAATTTTTTTTTCAACACTGGGTCCATAAGGTCTTATATTATATTGCATGTAGGTATCACTATGTTGAGCCGTTAGGCATACAAATTTGTGGGTTCAGTTAATAAGACGTGGTCTTATTCCTCCAGTTAAGTTATTAAGATTATGAGATATTTTTCGTAGTAAAACACTTTCAAACCTGTTGAAATAAACTATAACTAAGCGCATTAGTAAGATTTGATATTACCAATAATGGTACAATAGATATTTATTGGAACTATCATTTACATTTTATTACACACAATGATACAATTAATAAATAATGGTACAATTGTCTTTTCTTAATGATATTAGTTGTATTGTAGCTCCCTGGGTTACGAAGGAAAATTCAAGTTCATATTCTAACTTGTCTTTAGAGTCTTATTCACGTAACTTTGTCAAATGACTTAATTTAATACTAAGCCAGGGGTTAATGTAATTTATAAGTTTATAACTATGGCTAAACTTTCGTCTACTACGCCAAATAGCTTCTTAGAAAATTGTCTGTGACTAGCGCGTAAGTGTTTACTTTTTCTTTAAGTTATATAACTTACAAATTGGTTCTTTATCGAATAAAGCTGTTGAGCTATAAATTAAAATTTACATTGTCATGATGAGATGAAATTTTATAAGCTGTGGAACCAGCTATCGTCTCTTTACAGATGTATTTTTCTCCAAGTACTAATTTTTTATTTCGGCCTACCAACAAAATAGTCACTAATTGGGTCATCTATGTTAAAAACAAAAAACTATGCTTAAAGTTATAACGTGTCAAAAGCTTTTTGATAAAGCAAAGGTAGCCAAGCTTAAACACTGCATTTTTTGATTTCTCCATTAAAGCTAAAAGTTAAAGTTACTACGAAACGTGAAATAGTCATGGATGAAATATTGATGTGTAGCATTTTGTTTGCTCTGCCTACTCCTTTTGGGAATACAGACGTGTGTAGTGTTCAAAGATGTTGTACATACACATTCTAGTGACACATCAATGGTTCATTAAAAACGGAGAAAATTCAAATTATTTAAAACTACACGTCTCGAGAATGCAATGAGTATGGTCCAAATCCTAAATGATGGTTGATGATTTAAACCTTAATTAAGTTAATTAACTAGCATATTTTAACGATTTCGCACCAGAAATACAAACCTATTCTTACCTAAAAATAAACCTATTTTTACCTAATTTTAAATAGTTACCAACTTTTATCCGTAATACTAGAACGTGTCTCTAGTTAATTGTGGGCGACAAGTTAGCAACCTGTCACTGCAATATCACTTTTAACCATCTGATTACCCTGTAATTTCTAAACGTGGCACTGGATTTTTGAGTTCATGTGCTCTCCCTACCCCTCTTGGGAATACAGCCGTGAGAATATGTATGTATGTCTCTAGTTACCCTATGTCCTTTAGTAACAAAATGTCTAATTAAATAAATACAAGACGCACTTTTCCATATCTGTGAAACGACGTGAACACGGGTTTATTAAAATTTCCACTTTTCGTTTCAAATATGTAACTGTTGACGCGCAATACGAAGTATTCCAACACCTTTATTTTGATTCCAAGGGCGCATCAAAAATAAAGACAAACATAAAGTTCCGTAACTGGTCCAAGTTTGTTCATAAAAGTCAGTAATTCTGAGTCTTTGCTTTAGATTAATTAAGTCGATACTTTTGTCATGACGTCGCAACTTTGGTGATGGATCTATTAAACGGAATTATTTTTTAAAGAATTAAATACAGTTAGAAGAGCCGAGGTATCCTAGCGGCTTGACCTGTGGCCTTTCATGCAGAGGGGGGTCGTGGATTCGAATCACACCTCTGAAATTTTCTATATCTAATGTTTGAATTCGAATTTATATTATTTACCACGAGACCCGCTCATACTGTGAGGAGGCCTGTACTCAGCAAAGGGATGTATTTAGGCTAGAATGTCATAAAAAAGTCAATTTGCTTTGTTCCTTTAACAACACGAACAAAACAATTCATCTTTATGTTCAAACCATAACTATGCCACATTTTAGCATATTAATTTGATAGTTTTAAAATAAATGAAAGAGGTTTTAATTAAATTTAATAATTTACTTTGTGTATTATTTCTACAAATGTACACGCTAAACTATGTAGCAATCGTACTTTCTGTTGTAATATTCGTCAGCAAAACGTAAATTTTTCGGCACCATTTTAATTAAAAGGACCATACAATTCTGCACATGCAATTACCCACTCAAACAATTAACATGAAGGCCACGTGAAGCACTAACCCCACTTGTGGACTTAATACCCTTTAATGTTTAGAAGAGGCTGGTGCCCGGAAAGGGTCACCTGGGAACTTGAATCACGAAACAGGAAGTTTAATTCATCCAATTCGTTACAGAATAAGAATAAGGAAACGTTCTTCTATAATGCACACGTAATTGCTTAAAAGTTCGAAGCGATCCTTAATTTTACATTGAGAAATTTCATCTCAACACACAGCAACAAAGTTGAAATAATAAAGTTAGGTAGTTTAACACTGAAGTTTTTTCTATTCTATTCTATTCAATTCAAATAAAACAAGTTTGTCTCGATAAATTTTAAAGTACCTAACTTGTTTTTATTTCGTTAAACTTATTCTTTAGCTAGTTACGTTAACTATTACGAAGAAACAGTAAGCGTGTACATTCTTTACAAGATTGCTTTTAAGAAAATATAAACGCATACTTAATCTGCAATAATCTTTATCTGCACTTTATTTACATCTTTAACACTTTACGTCTGCCCTGCATAGTTCTGAACTCAAGTTGTAGCACACAAGTAAGATACAGAATCTATTTGATTTCCTTTTATTATTTCAAAGAAAATAAAAAATGTTTTGAGATATACATACATACTTTATATACAATCACGCCCATAATGTTCCCAAATGGAGAAGGCACAGCACAGGAAAAATGACAAAGACAAAAACATGATTATTTCACGCTTCGCAGCCACTTCTAGCATAATTTTATGTTTAAAACAGATGGAAGAGGTCTAATAGTGACAGGTTGCCAGCCTAAAGTATACCTAAATCTGTTTACTTAGTCGGTTTTTTTTAAGATAAAGAACTATGTTGTCGTAAGCTAGTTTAAGGACTGTGCTCATAAAAGTATGCCTGATTTTCCAAATTTTCAAAATCGACCGAGCCGTCTCCGTATATTTGTTAACCAACTTCGGAAATAACTTAAGGCAGCTGCGTCGAAAATTTAACGTCTAAGCAAACAACAAGGAACATTAACTTCTGTTTACCATGAAATTTTACTAATAACAAATTGCTCCAATAATATTTGAAAAGTAAGATTAGAACGCATTAAGTGTATCGATATTGATATTTAATTTTCCGGTGGTAATTTATTACGGAAAGTTATTTAATTCTGGTTAATTTACTGGAAAATGTAAAGAACCTTCGTAATACGCTTCTCCTAATTGCGGAATTTTATGCACTTCCTTACCACAGTTAACGGCTGGTTTAATGCCTTATGTCGCGCACAACAGAAATACAGAGCTTTTTCTAATGGAAAAGAAACATTTAGACTTCCTTGTCCAAAATTTACCCAACGGGCCTAATAAAAAGAAACTTTCTCTAGTTAACGAGATGTCCTTAATTGTAACTGTCCACGCTCTCTTGAAGTGGAATTGTTTCACAGTTTTTGTAGCCGAAATCCGCGACAAAAAGATCTGCAAAAGGTTTCAAAGTTCTAAGACTTAGTTGGTTGAGTGACACACTATTGGGAATGGTTTCGATATAGGTATCAATCAATGTTAACCACACTAGAACCATAGTTTTAGTTAGTATCATCCGAAAGTATTCTGTCACGTATTTAATTTGCTCTTATATGAATAATGGTTGTTTCCAAGCAGTTGAAGGGCATCTTTCTATTAAGTGGGTCAGAATTTGTAGGACGTTGAAAGTTGTTTACACACATTACAACTTAGCAATTTCCGCTCGACGACACCGCAAAGACTGGAAGTTCCAACCAAATATTAATGACTCAATTACCTTCCAACTAGGTAACTTTAAGCCTTGTACAACTTAACAGGCATTAAGTCATAGGAATTAGTGTTAACTATAAGAGTCAAGCGACTCGTTAATGTTATTTATTCCAAATAAATCGTCTAATATCTGGCTCAAATATCCACTGTTTCACCAAAACGTCTAAATTAAATTAGACCCCGGAGGAAAACTCGAAATAAAACTTAAACTTTCTCAAGTTTCTGTAATCTATCATCATTATGTTAGACACTTTTATTGCTATAAATTATCACACATTTCAGTGAATTGTATTTAAGTAGGTACTCTTAACTCCTTTGTATTATTATTTTCTGCCTAAAATGAAAATGTATGTTAGAAACATTTTCTGTCGCATTCCACGGTGAATAAATGAACAAAAACCCTTAAACTGACATACCTAATAGAGATGATTATAATTATTTCACAAAAATTACTTACCTAATGACATCCTTATCCTTACTAATATTATAAATCAGAAAGTGAGTTTGTTTGTTTGTTTGTTCTGCTTTCACGACGTAACTATTGAACCGATTGCTTTGAAATTTTGCAGACGTAAAGATAGAAGTCCGGATTAAACAATAGGGTAATTGTTTGCCCGGAAAAAAATTGATGTTCCCGAGGGAATATTAGCTTAATACCGCAATATAACCGAATTCCACGCGGACAAAGTCGCGGGCGGAAAGCTCTAGATTATATACTTTAGTCTCTCATAAAGTTATAACTTTACTCAAAAGCCTTAGTTACAGTTGCTCAAATAAAAAAATAAAAAACAGACATGTGCAATAAATAATATGAGCATAAAATTTTTATTCATTAAATTATTCATAATTTGGTTTTAGCTTTTTAGGATTGTTTGTTCGTTTATATAAGTAGGTATAAAGTCTCTATCGTAACATTGAATTTAAGCTAACCAAATGCGCGATTAACAACTTTTGGAAGCCTAAAACAACTGGTTTGGAATACGATGTCTAAACTGACAACATAATATATCTACTGTAATAACATTTAGTTTAAGTTACTTTACTGTTGGGAAGTAGGCTCAGTTCTACTTAGTTTACAGAATGGTTTTATTTCCCGTGTGAGATCATTATGTGTGTTCGCATTGTTTACCGAGTAAAAATCTGATATTTTCTGGGATAAAACGTAGCTTATGTTAATGGCAAAGTACTTTCTAAAAGTTTTCTTTACATACAGAACGCTGGGGAATACGTGGAATATTTTTAAGGGAATATATTTTCATTATGTCGATATAAAGGACTCGGTATACGCGTTTGTTACATCATCCAATGTCTTTATTATATGTACATCGATCTACTAGTTCCAACAGGTTATGTACAAATTATTTCTGATGCGTGTGCCGGTCAGAAACGCGCAACTTATGAATTTTTGTCATTATGTTTATTTGTGGTTAAATCTAATAGCTGATCGCTTCATGTATAAAAATAAATCAAAATTTCGACACATGTCTACTTAGTTTAAGTTTTTATACATATACAAGCAACGTCTGCCTTGACTATACCTGGTTTAGGTTGGTAAGTCACCAACCTGTTACCAATGGTACCTAACTTTACAACTTATTTTTTATTAACTGAAATAAAATTAAAGAACCCCCGCGCTCCGTGCTGAATCCACGCGGTTTTCTGTCCGCGGTTGAAACATCATCCGTCCGCTGCCAAACTTTAACATACCTCATTCGAGCGTAAATAACGAACGTATGAAACGTTCCAGCCATTTGTATTCTGTGCGAAAAGCTTTCGAATATTCAGTAAAAATCACTTATTTTTTTAGGTCCCGAGGGCAATTTTAGGCTAAGGGATAAAACCAAATGACTTCTTGAAAGAAATTCCAACTTTCGTTTTCGTGCCTGAATTTATGTCATGGACCAGTTTCCGTAGACCATCGCTATGACCTTTAACTATTTAATTTGTTGGTGCGTTAATTACTGTGTTGCAGTCACCGCCTCCCTCGTCTATAAATTAGAAATAGAGTACTGTGATACACCTACGTATGATAGAAAATACACTAGTCTATGTACGTCACATGAGCACATTATTTTTGGGACTAAACCAAAACTGCAAAAGTATTCGTATAAAAGAACGTGAGTAAACTGTATTTTTTTGCGTTCGGAGTTTGCTTTTTCAGGCACAAGTTTAGCCGCGAAGCAAACAACCGGGATCAGTGCGCGTTTGTGCGATCTGGTTTTGTATAAATAAAAAACGACTTTCATTTGTTTTACACCATTTTTATAATAAGTAGTTCGTGTCAGTCAGTGGGCGAAGAGAAGAAGCAATAATCTCGTTTACATGCAAACGCTCTAAGTTGTTTCCTCAACTCACTGATAAGTAAAGTTTAAAAACGTGGCGCTGTGCCGGGGGCGCATCGTCTAATGCCTGTTACTTTATGCAACCAATTTGCTCAGCTTGATCGCCTTTGCATATTAATAGGATGTCGTTTTCAATTCTCCGTTAGAGCTACCAAGAAAACCGACAGCAATTTGAAAGTTTGTTGCAAACGAAAAGGAAACGGATAGGTGAGTCACGTCCGTAGGTACACGATACCCTTCACACCGCCAACACCAAACAGGTGACAAATCAGAAATTGAGAACCTCCTTCTTTGGTTGAAGTCGGTTAACAAACTTAAAAAATAATGAACTTAAATCGAAACCGTTTAGTGATTCTTTGGTTCGTATGGCATTGGATTTAGAATTAGGTACACGTCATTTCTTCTGTTATTTTTTTAGTAGTGACTAAAGAAACAAGCTAGGTTACGGAACGCCTTTATTCGACAGGCTAGCAACTACATTATAATATGTTTTTCATCTGTTTGAAACCACATATTTCTGGCTACAAAACTGGAAAAAAAGCATGACGGTTACTAGGTATCTACATAACTTTTCAGTTAACTGTGAGTAGGTATCTAACTAATACGTTTTAGTTGTTTTGCCTGCCCTATATAGAAATGTAAGTGCGATGTTTATGTATGAAAATATTATTTTTGCGTTACAGCGTCGTAATTAAAATGTAACTTGAGTTACAAGCACCCACTGAAGAGTAAAAAAGATGACCAGCAATATATTTGTAGAAAGGAGGATTCATTGAAATTTAATTTTACCAGAGTAAAATTGACACTAAAAGTAACTTAAAACTTGCCCTGAAGAATAATCTTCGTAAAGTAATTTTAATCCAGATTCGACATTTAATCCAAAGCCAACTAGCACAGAAGTAGCCATGGGATTAAAAATTAAAGCCAAAGGAAACGAAGCTTCGGCGCCGGAGCCCGAATCAAATCTTGAGCCCAAACTCCGTGCAATTGTTTGTCAAAGAGATCATTGGATGTACATTTGTTAGGAATGCGAGATTTGTTAAGTTTTGGGACAATCAAATAGAAATGCCAACCCGTCGTCAGCGTAACCCTTACAGTTGATCAAGTAACTTTGAGACCTTTGTTTGATGCGCTGTAAATCTATTATTGAGAGGTGACCCAGAGCCGTGAAATTGGAGAACCAATTTGAAGTGTTCGCGGAAGTAGTGACGTGTCAGTTCGGTGGGTGGATACGTTGTGATGTTTAGAATACAGTATAAGATTAGGATCACTCGTAGCCTTCTGTAAGACGTAATATTCAACATAACGCCCACGTTGTATACTAATATTGAAACCGGGACAATATACTATATCGAGCCTCACATACTGTATCTTAGGCAAATGAATGTATATTTATATTTAAACTGGATCATTACGTTCAATGGCTGCTAACTAGATGTGTCCTGCATTACAAACTGTGTACTTATTGTAGAAATTTGTGTCTAAAACAACACGTTTTTCTTTCATTTTGACAGAAACACAACTAAAATCTTATTTTGATATACGTGTATATCGAAACTTACTCTTAACCTTAATTGTTTACTAACACAGTCGCCGCTATACAACACTATCATTGATAAATAGCATATCATGTAACCAATTACTTGTTACGGCTCCTCGAATCGCGGCGTATTTTGTAACCTGGGCTTATTCTACGTCGTTCTAGCCAGTTTCCCATCTCACTTGTACCCATTACATAGAGAGCGTAAAAGTGAGATATAAAATGACTATTCGCTAAAAACAATCCTGTAATGCCTACATACATTGAAAGGACGCTATCAAGATACGTGTCGCAAAAAGGTCCACCTTTAACGACCAACACCCGTGTACCAATTTACATTACAATAGCGCTACCCGATACAGAAACTGATTAACTTCAGTAAATAAATCCCTTTCAAAGGACTTGACCGTTTTGATACTGTATGGGAATGTAATCTATGTACAAGCCACTTCGGATTCCGCAGTTAAAAAGGTACAGGTACAGTTCTCAAAACGGTCGTACCGCTGTTTCTCTCAACCATAATGCTTGTTAAAGATACCTTTTTACGCTAGGGCAGATAAAGTATCAATTGAAACGTTTATTTAATATCGGGTATAGTAAAGAATCAATGGAAAACACGATATAATTTGAAACTGATTGAAAAGACAAGTTTAACAACTAAGCTCCCTTATGATTTAGCACCTAACCCAACTACTGACACTAAAAAGTCAACTAAAGTCCGATTCAACCAAAAGAGAATTGGTCTTGGCAGAAAACACTGTTCACTCGTGACCTAATTTTTTTTTTCTCATGAAAAGAGCGGATAAGTGTGATTTACTCCAAAACTAAATAGTAGGTATTTTCGTTTAGTTGAATCGATCCTAAGACAAGAAAATCACATCATTGTCATATATGACTTGTGTCTTCTGTCACAATTTATTTTAGAAATTTATGTGGCCATTTATCTCATTTAATTAACACAAAATTAATAACCCTCATTATGCAGCTACCGGAAAAATGTGGCTGAAGCTGTTAATTATATCTTCATGACATCAGTGGAATTGACGTGTTGACACCAAAGGAGATCTCGGGGTGAAAAAAAAGCAAGCATCGACCGACTGTCCGACGCAGCTCGGGGTTTTACTGGGAACGAGTAATGTACATTTTACCTTACGATAGCAGCAAATACTTAGGTAGGTACAGTACAGGTGCGTGATGACGCAGCCTGTATGTTTCATACGAAATACTTTTTTTTATAAAACAGTTTTGGATGATGCCAGATATTATTATGCTTACCATTTTAAGAAGAAATGCTCTTTGGATTACACATACTCAAAAAAAATTTTTTTTTCATATTTTGTGGGCAAAATGCTTAGGTCTTAGGTATTACATGCGTAGATAAGTAGAGTCGAAATAAAAGTCATTTTTTGTATTTGATTTGAGCCAACTTTTTCGCGACTGCCCAATTGTGTTAGATACTGTTGAATAACAGATGAAAACACTCATGAACAATAAAAAAGGGTCAGATTCCAAGTAATTTTCTAAGAAAACTGTTGCCAGTGAGAGTATTGAGCTAAGTACCTACTTTTTACGCCAACTGTTCCTACATAAAGGATAAAAGGGTTTTTGTAGAAGGTAAATTTTACGAAAAAGCTGTTTTTTTTGCTTACTTGAGGAACTGAAAATCATTAAGATGTTACATCTCGAAATTTATTTAGTAACTAAAAAAATATTTATTGAAACCTCTTATTTAAAAATCACCGCCAACGTAAGTACGTTGAAAACCAAGATCCGTTTTTCTTATAATAGATATAAATTATACCCACCATCGTATACTTCATTATGATAAATTAACTGTCAAATAATTTCGGTGACTGCTGATATACACGGTGCACTTTCTCCAGAAGCTGTTTCAAAAGTTTTTCACGCGTAATAAAAAGTAAGTTAGTTTGATGTGCAGCCTTCATCAACGTACGCGTACTTTATTTACCTTAGTTATGACGTATAGCGTAGATCAAGCCGTCAAGGTTGGAAGGAAACTTATTTATTAAACTAGCTGTGCCCGCGACTCCGTCCGCGTGGACTTCGATTTAACTCTGGCTGCTAATATATTAATAACTTTGATTCTCAGATACTGTCTGTTCATTTGTCCAAATTAATATCAAGAAAAAGAAAGTGAACTTGAACGCGTCAGAGTAAAATACACAAACGCAAAACACATAGGTATACGATACGTTTTGTGAAACATGGAACGTGCAAAACCATTGGTTATATTTTGGGTGTTTTTCAGGATAAAGTTTGCTTTGAGTATTAGATATAGCAATTAATTATAAAGCTTTTCTTTACACGATGTTATACGTAGAGTGGTAGGGACTTCTTCGACGTGCTGCTTGGTCGTGTAGTGGGTGCGGCGGCCGCTTCAGTCTCAGGGAAACGGCCTTCATTCACTGACAGCCTCCATCGGGAGAGCCAGCCGGGCAGAGAATCCAGTGTCCTCTGTCGCTTTTTCGCCGCGTGGGTGATGTTCATCGACGAAGTGAAGTAGGCTGCATCGTCGGCGAAAAGTCCCAGATGGACACCACCAATCACCGGGGTGTCGTCGATGAAGAGAACATAAAGGGCCGGTGACAGACAGCTTCGCTGTGGGACGCCCGCTAGGATGCGGCGCTCCGTTGAGGTAGCATCTTCCACCGTCACGACGTGTCTACTGTCATTTAGGAAGGAGGCCAGAGCGTGGACGATTCTTCTTGGAGCTGGTAACGCAAATAGTTTGAATAGCAGCCCCTCATGCCATACCCTGTCGAACGCCTTTTCAATTTCCAGCAATACTGCCGCTGCTTGCTCCTTCCTGTTTCTCGTCTCGGCCAGGAAGTGAAGCACTCTCGTTAGCTGCAGGGTTTTGAAGCGCGCTCTACGGAAGCCGAACTGTTCGGGGCACGGTACTATGTGTGGTTGCAGATGTTTTAGCATTAACCTTTCGAGCACCTTGGCGGTGGTGCTGAGGAGGGCAATCGGTCGATGACTCTCCGGTTTCTGTGGATTCTTCCCGGGCTTCGGTATCATTATCACCCGTCCGAGCTTCCAGGCCGTCAGGAAATAGCCGGTGTGCGTGACTTCGCGCCAGGCGTGTTTAAGATTCTGGTCATCGCCGCGATGATGCATCGCGATAGATGTTGCAGGGCCATGTTCGTGATCGTGTCGACGCCAGGTGCTTTCTTTGGGCTGGATCTCTTTAGCTCCCTTTCCACTTCGTTGGGCGAGACGATAACCGGGTTGTCATTCGACTCGATGGGTGGGGTGAAGTATCTCTCCAGGTGTTCGCTGACTGCTGCTGTGTACTCGGTGTCGCCCGATGGGTTCGGCTGCAACTGCTTCTCGAGGCACTCAGCAAAGATCTCCACCTCGGCTTCCGCTTTATACCACATTTGGCCTCGTTGGCGTCGGTGTTGCGCTCAGCTGTTTTTACAGCCGGTCGATGGAGACGACGTCTCCGTCTACCGACGCGATGTGGCTCTACCAGGCCTCTGTAGCATGCAACTTCAGTTCTTCTTTGGCCTTTTCAACCAAGGTCTTTAGGGAAGGGCATCTGGTCAGCTGCCACTGCCGCCTCAGTTGGCGGGTACGCTGTATGACATCCTGGATCCGGGTTGGGAGTGAGTTTCTCCTCTCTGTTTCCGGAACAGTGTATAGCTCGACTGTAGTAGCTCGACTAAGCGACTTCTGGATGTTGGCGGCCAGTGTGTTGGCGTCTTCTTTCACATCCTCAGCGGATGTGATTGGTCTGGTCTGGGATTTCTTCCACAGAGCTGCTGAGAACACTTTCCAGTGGATGCGTCTTCCCGGCCTTCGTTCTATTGTGGTTGCCGTGGACTTCAGCGTTAGTAGGACTGGTATGTGGTCGGATGCCAAGTCAGAAAGTGACTCCTGCACCATCTCAGCAGTCACTCTCTTGCTAATTGCGAAGTCTATGACCTGCTTCGACCCGCTCGCGACGCAGTAATTGGTCTGTTCTTCGGGTCTCAAGATTGTGGCTTTGTGGATCACCCTTCCGGCGATATCGGTGTTGATGGAGTGCCAGGCTGGATGTTTGACGATGAGATCACCCGTCAGGATGATCTGCGTGGGTGCCGCCATCACATCCGCCAGTTCTGCCGCGATGTTGGCCGTTGATGCCGCCGGTTAGGCCGCATAGATTTGTAGTTGACGGCCCTCCAGTAGGACGTCAATTTCCCAAGATGTTCAGGGGGTTGAGTTGTTTGGGTTGGCCGCGGCGGAACTCGCGGCGCGCTTTATAGTGTAGTGCTTGCCGCGCCTGTGCAACGTCCAACTTAAAATGAACCCTATTTTGTACGGTTGACTTTGTTATTGCCAGCTCATCTTATGTTGGATTTTTTTTTGTGTGTTGTCTATTTTTTTTTAATTGTAAGTTCCATTGTTATCATTTAAAGGACTATAAATTACAAAATTTCAATGCTTACACTGAAGTTTTCGATAAACCAACAACGATGCTTTCAAGCACTAATTGATAAATTCTTAAAATAGACGTAACTTTTTTATTTGTGAACCGATTTAAATAAAATATACCCTATATGTTAATCCGAAAAAATGCCTATACATCAGTGAAAACCGTAACCTTCTACGTTAAGCCGTTTTCGAGATTAGCGCGCACAAACAAACAGACAAACAGACAAACAGACAATAATTCTAAAAACTATTGTTTTGGGTTCTATTACGCTAATAAATAGCCCTAGTAACAGTTTTTCTCAAATATCTTCAATGTACAGACACGGACTTGTTACAGATTTATTATATGTATAGAAGAGGGCCTATATTAAAGACGCCACATAGCTGCGTAGGCAGTGAAATACGCTATACAGGATGCGAAGTAGCTTAAAAGTTAAAATTATGAAGAATCTCGTTCCGAATGGCTACAAAATTTTCCCTTTTTATACTATAAGATTTTTCGGCAGAAGATTTTTAATTCAAGTATTTTGCTATCAGAAAAAGCGTAGAATAAGTAGGCAATAAATACAAAATAAACTATATTTTATTATTTTCATCGGAACACAGAGGAAATTGGATTAAACTTTTTAACCATTTACTTAGTAACCGTCCAGTGCATGTAGGTTCCTAATCTACTACGATTATTATTTAGAGCATCGTTTCTTAACCTCGGGTCGCGGGCCATTTAGAGATGGGTCGCAAAACACGCGGGACTTTTTGAAAAACAAACCACAATCACTGCATTTCGTTTGTTTTTCATATTTAATCGGGTCGCAGGCTTCTAATAATTTTGAATTGTGGGTCGCCAGGCAAGAAGGTTAAGAACCGCTGACTTAGAGTAAAGTTATTAAATAGCAATCGGCAAAAGGGTAAACAGTAATTCAGCAAAAAACCGTATTAAATGCTAAGCGATTACTGCGATTCGTAACTAAAAGATACGTGTGGTTCCCGTCCTCTCAATTCCGGCCGCCCAAATTTTTATATACCAACTGTTGTCCCACCGCGCTCTATGATTTCATTAGAAGTATACATTCACTATTTTACACTTTGTTCAGGTATCTACAGAAGCATCACGATGAAGGCTTCAATGGCGTCAGCGAACAGTGTGTTCGTCGTGGTGTGCACGCTAGCGCTGCTCATAATGTCCACTTACGCTGCACCTATGGTAAGTACTCTATTTTATTATTGGAGGGTTATTTTTTTACTTTCTTAAGAAAATGGGAGAGGTGTTATTTTAATCCCGAGACATTAAACAAATGAAAACTATTAAAATGACATACAATTATCGTAAAATAGCCGCCTTCCTGGAATTGTTTTATCACAGTCCCACTGAATCTCTATATTTTTCGGGATAAAACGTAGCCTAATATAGTGTATCAGCTTCCTGCAGACCAAATTTCCACAAAATTGGTCCTGCCGTTTAAGCGTGAAGAGGTAACAAACATAACACACTTACAAACTTTCGCATTTACAATATTAGTGTAATATTTAAATCAACTTACTTTTAATTCATGATATACCCTGATTTTGCTTCAATGTTGGCATCGAAGGTTTCTTTATTAGGTATACTACCCACATTTTATTACGCGGCAATCCCTTAAGTTACGTCAGAAACAGACATTAAGTTAAATTATTAAAAAACAACACTTCGCCGTTTGTTTTAGATAATTTTAGTAGAAACATAAATTTATTATTTTCATAAAGTGAGATCCCTTTCTGCAAATGAAAAAAAGCGTCCACCTGAACGTTGTTGAAAAAATAATTACAATCTTTTATGTCGTCCCGGCAATGATATACACATGTAACAACCGTATAACATCAAAACGAGGGAAATGCCAAATTCCCGAAAACACACGTTTTTGATGTAGCGATCCACAAAGATCCTATTTCAATAGCGATCGGGCAATGACCTTCAGGTCAACTGAATCTCCTATGGCAGAACATTTTTCCTGTATTCAAATTTTTGTTACAAACGTACTTAATACCAAACTGGCGTATACTTAGTTCCACTGGAGTTGATTTCACGCACAAACGATCATGTTCTTTTATTTACTGGAAGCGGGACTTTGACATTCACTCGTTCATTTCATTCAACATTTGGTTTATCTTCTATCTATTGTATCTGTTATCATTCACTTTAACTCATGTAGAACTAGGATTAGTTAGGAACAAAACGTTAGTAAAAGAAAGTTAATACATACGACTTCTATACTCTGTAAATTTTGAGATGTGAATTTTAACAGTCAAATTCTCACGTATTTACCCTTAATTTGGCAGTGTTCGGTGTGCCGAACATACCACGAGACTATCTTTTTCTATTTTTTTTACAATTATTTTTTGTAGGATGTCAACGGGGCAATGAGGCTTGAACGCAAGTTTTGTTCTTAATGCTGCCAAATTAAGGGTTAAGTAAACCTAAGATATCGCAGCCAATTATGAGAAAATTTGAATTGATAACACTGTGACAAACAATAATAAGTGTATTTGCATTAATAACTTCCAGCTTTACCGTTGGACTCCATAGATAATTTTAAATTATGTCAGTTAAAACAATCTTAAAATTCACAGAGAATACCTAGTAAACAGAAAATGGTAGCTTTATAACGGGATGCAGTAGTTTACTAGTTAATAAATTTCTGTACGGAGTCGTTATTCAACTTCTGTAGGCTTTCGACTTAATGATGTAATAAACTGCAACACAAGCAGTCGCGATCATTAAATTAAATTGGCCATCAGTTACGTAGCCAAATTGTAATGTAATCAGTGTTGTAGTTATACAATATACCTTCACGTCATTTATTATTGAAATTAAACTGTTAAGTGCCATAACTTCTCAGTGAAAATTCATTAAACCACTAAGCTTCAGAACTTGCTTAATCACGCTCTTAACAATATCGACACAGGCTAGCTAGAAACAATGTACCTATCCCACATAGGTTACCTATACTCATGTAGAAGATTACTTTTTGAAGTTTCATCTAACAAGTGCATTGTTTAATTAGATTTTTTTTAATTGCGTGCTTTAATCATTACTTCCAAAGACCAAATATGTTAATATTCTTTTTTTCAACGTCTTTGACTTAAAGTTCCACATATTAACGACTTGTTTTTCATCTAACCCAAGTAGGTACTTAGCATGGTCACAGAAAACCACTTAACCTATGACATATGTCACTTAGGAACCTGACGATGAGCAGTCAGAAAACTCCCTGGTGGCTCATGATGGGAACGAAATGGACATGTCCGCGGCGCCCTGGGACGCCATCAACGCCGCCGCACTCCGCAAACTGCTACTCCAGCTTGACGCAGAAGAGAGGTATGACTTACATACATATATACATACATACATACATACATACATATATCAAACCTGTATCCCCAAACGGAGAAGGCAGAGCTAATAAAAGGCTATGTAGTCAAGACCGTCATATGTATTTAGTATTTATGGCTTATGGTTTAAGATATATTTCTCTCAAAAACATACAGAATTCACGTACTGACAAAAACACAGAATTATTATAAACTAAGTCGAGTCTGCGTAAACATTGAAATTGAAAATATTTAAGATACCTAATATTTTTAGTTTACTGAGTTTGACCAATTAAACCTCAAACAAAATTTTAAAAGTATCGATTTGATTAGAAGAAACTCTTACTGCTTTTTACAAGGCGTTTCTTTTTTACTAAGCGACTTCAAAAAAAGGAAGAGGTTCTCAATTGAACTGTATTTATTTGGTCTGTAAATAAAGGAAGGAAATCAACCTAAAGTTGTTGCTGTCAATAAAGGTCAAGATAAAATAACACAACATAAAAGCGAAAGTTTACACACGTTGTTACGCCACGATCCACGAAAAATGTTCTTGAATATTTTGTTAATGGTAAGGGTTGACTGACTACACGATACCTTTCTTTTCTAATAAATGAGAACTTTAAATATTTATTTATCAGAATACTACCTAATATTTTTAGGTTTCCTTACCCAAAGGGTGATAACGGGACACTGTTACTGAGAATTCGCTGTTCGTCCGTCTGTATTTATTATTATGTATCTCTATTGCCGCTATAGAACAACAAATACTAAAAATTTCGAGCACTCCGACGTTTACTTTGTTCGTGAAACTTTCAAAAATTGCAGGAAAATTCTCATTCCATAAACAATTGCACATCGGCATCGCGGGCCTCTACCGCCATGCGCCAGTCGCGCCAAACACGTGTGCAAAAAATGATTTTTGCTCTTTCAATCATTTATCTGTTTTCAAGATCTTCGATTGTTTTTTATAATGTGAAAAATATGATGCTACTACAAATAAAAGTTCCTTAATACAGGCCGTTTATAAGGAAATGATGTAACGAATATATAGATACTTTACCCACTTTTAACCTCTGTAAAAATGTATCTCACTTATTCCTCTCTCGACAGTTTTCAGCCTATCTTATTATCTCCCTTGGCGCTCAGTTAAATCCACGATGTTGTTTATAGAGTGCTTACCAACACTAACAACGATGGCAAGCGAACTTTACAAGCCCGTCACTTGATCCCAGTGCTTGTTTAAGCGCTGCAACAGCTGCCCTGCTCTGTGATTAGCTCCCTAGTCGCTTGTTAGCTCTAGGTGCCAAAATTTACAGACTTTCAGTGAAGCGACATAACTAGGAGGACATAAAGAGTGAAATACCTACAAACCAAATTCGGGTACCTAATATAGGTATAAGTAGAAGCGCTATATTAAGCTGATTTGTATTTATCTGGACTCTCACTCTGCAGGTTCATCCAGCCAATATGAATTTCCAATTTAACAATTTTTGAAGTAGTTTCGCTAGTTTCTAATCTTTATGAAAGCGAGACAACCCAATCTTGATAGCGACCTAACTTTAAGCTCTTTACATCACGTCTGCATCTCCTTATAGGGTAGGGAAAGCAAATGAACAATGCCATACAGTCAAAACCATAACTCTATGCCAGTTTAAACACAATTTTTAATTTAAACATAAATGAAAGCGGTATAATAGTTACTCCCTACATGTGTAATAATTTATCCAACTAGGCAATACTACATGGAGGGCGAAGTTCGTGTAACGCATAATGGTATGATAATGGTGTAACGTTTGTGTTCGGTGCGCGTGTCATAACGACAAGGAGGTGAAAGAGTACAACATTCTTGTTCACCGGCCGGTCCCAATAATTAATCTATCGACGATTTAGCTTGCTTGTTAAGAAAACGGCACAACACTCGTACATTTTCTGTTACCTACTATCGGTAGATGGTATTGTGATGAGGTGTAACTGATTGTTTGTTCCAGGCAGGGCATGGGTCGCGTGGGACGCTCCTGGCCGCAAGCGGAGCCCCGCGGCTGGAACCTCCGCGGGCTGGACGGCCGCCTGGCGAGGCCCTGGCGCGCCGACAAGCGCCAAGTCCGCTTCAGGCAGTGCTATTTCAATCCCATCTCTTGTTTCCGCAAGTGAACGCCCCGCCACGACCACTAACGACTCGCTACCACGCCCCTAGTCTACGCGGTTAATGCTCATTTCATAATTTCGTACTCCTATAGGCTTCATCAGATGATTAATCCCTCGTAAGTTCTAGAAATGAATCCATGCTATAATTATGAGTCTTTTGTGTTTTTCTTTTAATCAGCAGACTAGAATGCAGTGTTAATTCACTTTCTGCTTGCGAAGGGTTGAATTGAACTCGTATTCAAAAGGAGTTCGTTATTCGTTTCATATGGAGCTTAAAAGAACAATTGAATGCAATGAGAAATGATACAAAACAGCCGCAGAAAATATGTCTAACAGTATACATTTAAAATTAACTCACTGAAGCAATTAATAGTCTACCCTATTTTCTGTATGTCGTGAATCATATTGGATTAATCAATTACAATTTTACAGCTTTTAATGGAAAATAGGGTAGTCGATTTATAGCCGCCGCTTAGGATACTATTTTAAAACTTGCAATGTTTAATTGAAAATATAGTGTCAAGTACTGTTAATATATGACTTCAGTTATGCATGTAGATATAGCGGCAAAATCACAGTATGCGGCTGAGTGAGGTAGTGGCATTTGTGTAAATAATATCATTCTATGAAGAGCATAAAGCTTTCACTGGTCATTGTAACTTAAGAATTAATTAAGCCGCACTGGCGTATTTATGGTTAACGTTGGAGGATACTGCATTGCGATACAATGTTACTTATTGCGCAAGTCCTATTGAAATTATATCTTTACAATTTAATAAATATGTGACTTGCCACTCTTGTTTTACTTGTACCCAAATAATTATCTTGTGAATAAATCTGTTTTTCGATACACAGAAGCCGTTTACGACTTATTCAAATCGGTTATTGCAGGATAGGTATATATTTTCATAAACTTTTAGCATAATTAGCTATACGAATTAACTTTTAGGTAAATAAGTATTATCGTATCGATGTTATTGGACAGTACATAATTTAGAATGTCTATCCTTGAATAAAGCACCTATTGGTTAGCAACGTTTTATTAATATGACCCATCTCGACGTTAAATCCACCTGAACTTAATAAAACGTGGCCTTAAAAAATGAAGTGACTTGGAGATATACATTAAATTAAAGGTCACGGAGTGTGACGACACGCAGCAATTTTAATTTTATTCCTGATATTAAATAAGTTACCTCTAGTTTATATTTAAAGAGGTTATAGAAAGAGACCTCTGATTACCTATTTAATAATATTCTCTCTCCAAATTCCGCCTTGACTTAAATATTACTAAATGAAAAAATTCAAGCGGCAATTTAGTTTGTCAGGTACCTACTTTATGAACAGTTAATCAGGATATCTCCAAACAGCTTAATTTGGTTTTTGATTACACGATCATAACAACTGATCAGTCTTTAAGACAGGGCAAAACTAAAGATGCTTTCATAGTTTCCATAAAAACATAACCTGTTCTACGTCTGCACAGTTGAACCAATTGATTCCTGACCCATCTTAGAACCTATTAAAACGTCATATCAACTTCGTTAACTGAGACAACATTTTACGGTGGGTAAAAATTGGTTTGACTATACCCAGTCAGCTAACGGAAACATACAGTAGACTCATGACCTGATAAATGAAATGGTATGAAAAATTAGATAACTAAGCAATTTGTCTACATGATTTTCAATGACAACAATAATTGCCCTCTAAAACCATTTAAAGTACTTACGCAATAGAATACGTGAAGATTAATAATGAATTATTGGTGAACTTGAGCATATTTTCGGAAATTACGAACAATAGATGGACTCACGCACCAAAAGTTCCATATATCTGTACAACATTTAATCGCTATCGAATAAAAAAATACGATATTTTTTAAGATTATCAAAACAGCAACAGCGACTAAGGAAATTTAACTAATATAAACAAATTTGCCATTTTCGGATTTTTCCTTTAGATACTTGAGCTACACAACATCGCTCCTTGCCATATTTCATGATTGTAGGTTAATTTCTTTTACCCAGGAGGTTTTTGATGCCTTTGTGAATTTATGGGAAATGCGACCTAAACGGCCATAACTTTTGATCGCGTAAACTTAGAAATGTGAATTTTTCACACCTTTAAAAGACCGTAAACCTCAGTATTTGGTAACAATTACAACGATTTATCTCTACGCGTTTCTGAGGAAAAGGATTCCTAACCGAATTCTGTAGATAGTGAATTCTTACTAAAGCAAGTTCAGGATTATAGAGTTAATCTTAAATTTAGGGAAGACGTTCCAAAATTAATGCTTACCTTAATACGTAATGTACTTAACTAGGTAAATTAAAATTATGGATACCATATTTTTTTACGACGTGTGTTGTCTGGTTTAGGATAACACCTCTCCATCTCTTCCGTAGTTGTCGTAAGAGGCGATGAAGTGGCCGTGAAACTTGAAATAGTCATACTTTTGTCTATGTACACTTTGTGTGCTCTACTCTACCTTCCCCATTTGGAAATACAGGCGTGATGTATGTATGTAAGATTAAACCTCAAAGCCAATGCTCAGATTGCCCAGGTGCCAACCGAGGTGAACATTAATTTAATTAAATATTTATGTAACAATCGTAACTTCCACTCTGATTATAAATGACCACCCAACGCGGCAATTTTAAATGGTACGGAATTTACGGTAACGAATCCGTAGTGTGACATAAAAAGCGGTACGTCTGCCTTTTATGTTTCTAATCTCTCTGTTTTACAACCGAAAGTTGATGTATCTTTTGTTGTAAAAATGTATCCGCTCGAAAACAAAGATGACTTTTAAGTGTATTTAGACTTCTGTTATGAATGTTGTTTCATTAAGATAAAACTTTAGGTACGACGTTTAATAAGGCACAGACTGAGTATGACTTTATTTATAGACTTAATTAAAAAGTTCCTGAATATGTCTTTAAATTAAGAAAAAGGACATATGAACTGGTACTTACAACTATGATGATATAAACGTATCTACTTATTTAAGACACTACGGTTCATAATTGTGGCTAAAGTTAGACAATTGAGTACCTACCTTTTTTATCTTTCACGTAGATGCGGTTTTATAAATTCAGTACACACACAACACACCTGTATTCCCAAGTGGAGAAGGCAGAATACCCAAAACGTTACTTAGAAAGAATCGCTACTTTTTCGCGTTTCGAAGACACTTTTAAGCATATTTTTTTACGTTTTGTGCTAAACCAAAGTGGTATAATAGTGACAGATTGCTAGTATACATATTGTATAGTGCGGCTCATTCAGTAATCGACAAGAATACAAGTTTTGAACTTTTGATACACGACGTAAACCTCACGCATTTTTTTCTCTTTTTCGGCAGGGTAAGTAACTGCTACGAGCCTGATAAACAACTTTACCCTCAATTTCAGTTTGTGATTTTCTAAACAATATTTTGAGTCAAATGACGTTACCTGTAAGTTTTGATTTCTTTACTCGCTAAATAAAAATCACAAAATCATGATCCAGTTACGAATATAAAACCAACGCCTTTTTAGATCTGACATTTTTAGATTAACATGCTCTCGAGGCATAGTTGTGACCAAAAGCGTACGTTGGCCCTAAATCTATTAGCATTGATCGATCGTTGATTCATCGTATTATAATGTCTTCTTTGACATTATTATGAGAGGATACAAACTCACTAAGTGACGGGGCTAAGCCTCTTTGAGACGCCCCAGCACTAACCCAATTCTCAGCGGAAAGGGTCGACGGGCCATTGATACCTCTTAACCCATCACCTACACGAATATATTGTAAAATATTGGCTATAAAGTGTAGGTGGGTAAGTGCCCAGTTCCTGTGTTCTGCCAAAGCATCATTATAGCAGCTTTAGTGGTGAGTTTTTTTATACTGAAGATTGGTTGTATAGTCAGCTGCAGAGAAAAGTAACCCCCCGCCCATACAATGTTCTATTACTGGGGGGTTACCTTTCTCTGCAGCTGTCCGTACCAGAATTTTTGTCTTACGAAAATGAGCCAACTCGTACAGTAAAATATTTACAAAATAAGACGGTAATAAAGTGAAGTATCCACAAAACATAAAACTGTGTGATGTCGGTTTTAGAATAACACCTCTCCGTTCCTTTTTAGATCTAGTAAAAAGCGACTAAAGAAATAGAGGTTAAGAGGCATATTTTTAGGCTACAGGCTAGCAATCTGTCACTATTATACCTCCCAACTAAAAACCTAAAAAATATGTTAGATACGGCCACGAAACATTAAACAGTCTTGGTTTTGTCTACGCAACGTTTCATGTGCTCTGCCTACCCCATTTAGGAATACGGGCGTGATGTATGTATGTGTGTATAAACTGCTAAAACACAGGTTTCAAGTTTTTCCAATAAGCACGCTGATATACAAGTACTTACATAAACCATCCAAATAACAGAGATCTTGTTAGACATTGCACTCCGGTTACTCGTTAAGAGACTTAACAGGAACATAACCTGCTCCCTGGAGGTATTGCTCGATAATGAAAACGTGAAGCGTTCACTTTAAGCTTTTGATGAAACAGATATTTTTTCATAGATCTGACGATTGGTTCCGCTGTTTTGAGCTAAGTAAGTAACAGCCTAAAACTTATTAGACAAGTTGTCAAGTTAAAGACTACTTTGTCTGGGACTTTCGGTAAGTAATTTTGATACTCGAGGAAATCAATTCCGTAGGCTGATGCTACGAAATCCAAAGTGCTACGCAGCGCTACGTCTCATCGTAGAGTCGTGTGTAGCTGCTACAGATCGCTTATAAACGCCATATTATTAGATATATGTATTTTATGTACATTATTACTTATTGTAAGGTGTAACCGTGTGGTGCCGGGTTAGAATAGCACCTCCCCCTTTCTTCCCGTGGGTGTCGTAAGAGTCGACTCTGGGAAAGGGTTGGTGTATTGTGGGCGATGGGCTAGCAACCTGTCACCACAATATCACGTTTGGCCATCTGGTTACCCTGAATTTGCTAAACGTGGCACTGGATTTTTGAATTCATGTGCTCTGCCTACCCCTCCTGGGAATACAGGCGTGAGAATATGTATGTATGTATGATGTAAGGTGTAAGTTGTGTGTACTTGAGTATTGTGTTTTGTGTATTTCCAAGGTCCCATTAAATAAGAAATCAGTAGGTACACTTTTTTAACTGAAGAAAACATGAGAAACGTGATTTTGTTTTGTGTTTACATTTACTTATTTGGGTCATGGACACAGAAATTATCCTGGATTTAAATTCCCCCTTAATTATGTTCCCAAATGTTTGTCATGCGTGGCATTCTTCGTCCCCCAAAGCAGAAAATGAAACCCGAGTGTTGAAGCAAAGTGAATGTCATTTTCGTCCTGCAGAAAAACAGCAACTTTTTATAGCTGTGGGTCGTTCGAGGACTCTTAATCAAATCACTGCCTTTAACCTTCTTCGTTACTTATGTAGAAAGTCCAGAAACGTGATAAGAATGGTTAAAAAGACTTCATTGACCATCAGCGTAACGACTTGAGAGTGTTTCATAGAGAAAATGCAATGCATATACCAGCGGTGGTCAAATTTTCTGAGTTCTGACTCACTTAATTATAAATTTGATGAGTTCCGACTCACTTAATTACAAAATTTGCTGAGCTCTTGACTCTCTTATAATCGTACAAAAATTTGCTGAGCTCTGACTCACTTATAAGCCCACTAACTTGACTGAGCTCCGACTCGCTTAATCACAAAACTTATTGAGCTCCGATTCACTTAATTACAACATTTAATGCGCTTCCACTCACTTAATTACAATATTTGCTGAGATCTGGCTCACTTATAAACCAACAAGATTTGCTGATCCCCAACTCACTTAATTACAAAATTCACTGAGCTCTGTTTCACTTACAAACCTACTTACAAAATATACTGTGCTACGACGCAGTTAATGGTGTTAAAAGTTCGCGACCCATCCACAAATTGGTAAACAATACTTAATACTCGATTCCCTAATTACTAGGCGTAGTAGAAAGTCGTTCAAGGCCGTCGAAATACCATGTAACGTTTCAGGACCTATTTAACATTCTTTCAAGATTCACCAGTGGCTTGCGACTCGAACAGTTTGGGAGACGCTGGCTTAGAGCATGGATTAACGTTTACAGTCCCCGGCAACCAAGTTAGATTCCAAGGAGTGTATAATAATTGTCGTCATTGCTGCAAAGGATAACTCTACTTTCAAACACAGGATTTGCTCAACGACCTGCAGTTAAGCGTTTCTAAACAAATGTCTTTTAACAGCCGGGTACCCTTAGTTTTGCTGATTTCAATAATTTAAAACAGCCAAATAATATTACCCGTGTGGTGCCGGGTTAGAATAGCACCTCCCCCTTTCTTCCCGTGGGTGTCGTAAGAGTCGACTCTGGGAAAGGATTGGTGTATTGTGGGCGATGGGCTAGCAACCTGTCACCACAATATCACGTTTGACCATCTGGTTACCCTCAAGTTGCTAAACGTGGCACTGAATTTTTGAATTCATGTGCTCTGCCTACCCCTCTTGGGAATACAGGCGTGAGAATATGTATGTATGTATGTATGTAAATAATATTACCGTAAAACGGGGTGAAACTAAAATTTGGAGACTAAAAATACGACGGGGATCCCGCGATCGAATCCTCCAGGTAGGTACGCTCCGCCGCGCCGGCGTGACCTCGTGAGAGGTCCACGGCAAGCAGGTGATGATAAAAAGAGACAGCAACGTTTTTACGCCAAAACATGTTCAATATTGGACCTTTATGTACCTATCCCATGGTTTGGGTGAGATAAGATTTCATAAACTGGATTGACACTTTTGGATTATGAATATTACTACAGCTCCATTTATAGTTAGACATTTTACATTATTCAGGTAGCAGTTCCCTATAAATGCTACCTCATTTCTCCATTTATATATAACTCAACTACTGCGGCAGTCCCTACTTACCCCATTTTACGATATTGAATGTTAATTCAATTAATTTGCTCAATGAACAACGATGAACCGAATCGTGTGAGCAAAATGTTATTTCTTTGAATAGAAGAACGTGTAAGGGAAATAGTGTTAATTTCCTGTTCATTCCAAAGGTTGATGTTGATACTTACCACGAAAATAGACGCTTGATTTGCTTTGATTTTACGAATTTGAATCGGTTTGTTAGCACACATTGTTAACTGTAATGAATGAATACAGAACGATTTAAATTGGTATTAGATATAATACACGTGATTGGGGATATACATATTATCTACATTTTCTCCGTTACAGTTAACGTGGTGTAAACCATTTGTATGGAGATTTTTGTTTCTCCAAATACCCTTACGGCGCTAGAAAGATTCTCCAATCTTATAATCGTACTGTCGCCTGCCAGTACGGTCACTCTTGATCGTTGTGTACATTGCGTTCATTAAATACTAAATAGTACCTAATATTACATACAGTCACGAACAGGGATTGTTGAGCCACTTGCCACTGTTCGCAATTTAGACGTGTAATCAATGACCGATGTGACTGACAGATGTCATTTATTGGATTAGTATTACACGACCAAATTACAAACATAGGTAAGTGGCTCAACAATCCCTGTTCGCGATGGTACATACATGGATAAATATGTATGAAATTGCGCCTGTATCTCCAAACGTAATGGGCCAAGTACCTACTCCAAACGTTAGTCGCTACTGAGTGAGTTTCTAAAAAATTGTACATAAATTAAGTGTTAATAAAAACAAAATCACGATCGCGTCTTTTGTGTAACGAAAATTACCTATACAAAATGTATGGGTAATTATCGTTACACAAAAGAATCAATTAACTTTTGTTTTTATTAAAGCCCTTAACTATGTACAATTTTTTTGAAACTCACTCTACTCGCTTCATACGAGGTCGACGGAGGAAATGAAAGACCCCACAAGAGCAAAAAATGCCAAAAAAATCGAATTCCGCCACAACTTTTTACCGTACGAATTGACACTCGGAAAAAATGATTTCTGGACCACCATAAAACTTATTAACAGTTAAAGTCAAAGCGACATGCATTGCTCTACAATGGAAAGCTTTATTACGGTTATTGTGTCAACGTTCTGCGGTGGGTCAGAATTTAATTGGTTCGACTGGAGCTTGTAATACCGTCGCATGTTTACGTTGTTCCAAACGTAGTTACGATTTTTTCCTCGTTGTTTATTTGCTTCGATAAAAATGCCAAAATGAGTAAGAAACGTTTTAATGTTTACCTCCTACTCCTAATTGAAATTAGGAATTGTCTCAATGCGTAGGCATTGGCAAACATTTGTTGCGTCAAATTAAAAACTGGTCGAAAATAGGTAGGTACCCACGTCAGTTATGACCTTACAACCTTACTCGTAAGTCCTGTTTTATTATTATGACTAAGGCTGTCGCCATACCCTACGCATTTTAATAGGTATTTATTACCTACTCAGCAATAAATTTTAATTCGGATGCTTTAAATTAATGAATGGATGGATTAAAGCATGCTTACCCACCCAAAGAAATAAATACATTCATAAGTACATACAATCACGCTCGTGTTCCCAAATGGGATAGGCAGAGCACACGAAACGTGACATAGACAAAACCATAATTATGACTTTATCGCGCTTTGCAGCCACTTCTATACTATAGACCGATAGGTACTTAAAAGATGGTAAACAATCTTGACGTGTCTTTTTATTGAAATACACAGTCTAAAAATGAAAATCGTTACAATATACAATTCAATTATGAAAGTAAATGATTTTTTCATACCTAAATTGTAAAATGTAAAGATTTTGATTTATAAAGTGTATGTTTAAATAAAAAGACACGTCAAGATTGTTTACCATCTTTTAAGTACCTATCGGTCTCTAGTATAGCATAGTTTTAGGTTTGCAAGGATGAAGAGGCAGAATAGTGACAGGTTGCTAGCCTGTCGCCTAAAGCATACCTAAACCTATTTCCTAAGTCGCCTCTTACAACATCCACGGAAGAAATAGAGAGGTGTTATTCTAACCCGACATTACACGGCAATGAGCCAAGAAATAAATCTGAATGATAATTTTCCATGCAGTAAAAATCAAATAATTGGTAAAGATTTTTTTATTTATTACATAAAAAGTGATACCTACTTCAGAAAACTTTCAAAAATATAGAACTAAATGTACCTACATAACTAATTAATTACAAACTTAAAGCACTAAATAAAACGCTTAAGTACCTAAATGAAACTAGATTTTTAATTGTTAAATCTGTCATTTGTGAAAAAAAGCAGTGAAAACATCATTAGAGAGCATATTGTCACAATTCTTTTCGCGAACTAGTGAAATAAGTAAAGCTTGAACACGCCAAAACGTGGGCACATAAAATATGAAATAAAAAAATATGTAAACCATAATTCAAGTTTTTTATTATTGTAATTGCCTACTTACTACATTATTGTGCATTTTTACATATTTTTTTATTAATTGTCATTTAAATACGCCATAGACCGCACTTTACGTCGGATCCGGCTCATTAGGGTCTGCACCGCACTGTCGGGGTATTTTTTGCAAGCCCAAGTCCATATTTTTTGCAACTCGGCAGCCGATTTAGGGTGTCTATGTTTTTTTTTCAAAATCCCTTTCATTATGGACCAATATTCTTCGATCGGCCTCAGTTTAGGACAATTCGGAGGATTGCACTGTTTGGGTACCACAACAACAGCATTCTGGTCATACCATTCCATCACCGCTTTAGGGTAGTGACAGCTCGCAAGATCAGGCCAAAACAATGGTTGTGAACTGTGGTTGCGTAAAAAGGGTAAAAGACGCTTTTGCAAACATTATTTTTTGTAGATTTCACCGTTTACTGTGCCTGTTGTGATAAACGAACGACTTCGTTTGCCACAGCTACAAATAGCTTGCCATACCAGGATTTTTTTTGGAAACTTCGATCTATTTTTTACCTTACAATCTTCTGGGGCATCTCTACGACTCTTAGAAGTATAAAATTCTTGCCCCGGTATCTGTTTAAAGTCTGCTTTTATATATGTTTCATCATCTAATACAACGCATTCAAATTTTGTCATCAAATCATTGTAAAGTTTTCGTGCTCTTGGTTTTGCAGATAAATTCTGCTTAGCATCACGATTTGGTGCAGCTTGACCCTTGTACGATTTTAAATCATCTCTTGATTTGACTTTTTGCACATAGGACTGCGACATTTGTACCTTTTTTGCGACATCGCTTGATGATAGCTTGGGATTCTCTGTAAAAAGCAGCAAGACACGGGCTTCTTTTTTTTTGTCCTTTACTCCTTGCTTTCCTCCACTACCGGACCTCCGATCCAAGGTCAAGCGTTCTCGGAACTATTTTAAAACCGAACAGACGGTGGATTGTGTGTATTTTAATAATTTTGCTAGTGCTCTATAGCTTAAATTGGGTTTTTGCGTATGGTTGAGCAAAATATTTTCACGCTGCTGATATTCAGAGCTCGCCATCGTGAAAACGACTGAATGAAGTGATACGCTCTCAAGGTATTTTTTGTTTATCATATAAAGGAGTTTACATTTACAGCACTAAATAGTTCCTATACTGTGTGAATGAAAAAAAAAAAGTACTTATGTGTGCCCACGTTTTGGCGTGTTCAAGCTTTAGGTAAGGCTTGTACTTACATCTAGGTCCAAATAAAAAATATACATAACATAAGTATAATACTTAGCTCAGTAAAGAACAGATCAATTGCGCTAAGTAATTCTTCTTTCTATTACTCCAAAAAAATAGTATTTTTTGTATCTAGTTCCTTGACACGAACAAAAAGAACCAGAGTGTATTTAAATTAATTAACAAGCGAGAAAACAAACCATGACCCCTTGACGTGACTAAAATACCAAAGGAACTAGCTATAAATCCTGTAAAATTTAAGCTTTAGTTATCAATACCCGGAACCGTCTACCCAATAATACACGTTCCTCCGGGTAACTATCTTCGTGAGCACCTACCCACAAAAGCCAACGCAGCGGGGGCCATGTCGATGGAACGATGAAAGGCAAACAATCATTACTCCCATTCTCCTGAATGATTTCTGATCACAGCTATATTGTGCCCTTATTTACTAATGCTGTTATTTATGTGCGTAAATAGCAAACCGTGTTTCTCATTAACTTAATTATTTTGTTTTCTTTTCGATATTACCTTTTACCTATTTTCTTGCGTACAGTTGGACGTCGAATGACGCAAATGTCTAGACTCTGATCACTTTTCCCGAAATAATAAGGTGCCGAATAAACCAAGTTTTATATTTAATGTGTGTCGCCTCAATGTCAGCTAGGTTATTTAATGAATGGGGTACTCATTTACTCGGAAAAACCTGACATTACCTTACCTGACTGACTACAAGTTAAGGTAATAAGGTAGTAAGTATAATACAAATAGGTAAAAAGGGCGAGGTATACTCGTACATCACTTGGTAAATACCTTTTCTTCATTACTTGTTCAGCTACCTTTTTGTCGTAATTCCTCTTTTCTAAAATAATTAATAATTAAACAATCATACACAGCAGGCTTTTGTGAAGGAAGCTGTATTTCGAATCATTTGACAGTAAATGCAGGCCAGAACTGAGTACATTACTCGTACTTAAATTAATAATTGTTTCTTAGTTGAAAAACGGTCACTTTGGTGCTGGTATTAAAAATGGTACCTCATGCAAACGGCGCTCTCGCTACAGTTTTATTAGATTATCATAATGATAGAGCAACATGCTGCCCGCGGCGCGTCCCTATTTCGTCGAGTGTGGGCTAAGGACACTTTACTGGTATGAAAAATGGAAACTTAACAAAATATTCTTGGAACACATCATGTTTTGTTGTACTTAATATTATGTTACTCTATGTACTTACACAATACCCTATGTATGAAACGTTTCTTTCTGCCTCTCCTGATGAAAAAAAAAGTGTAACGATTATTACTTCTAAAAGTCCTTATACAGATGCATGAATCATGCGTAAATTCATTATTGCACACAAAAAACATAAAAATACAAAGATAAAAAGTACAAAGGCGACCTAACCCTTTTTGAAACGGGATCACTTCCTGTATCCCTTTGTAATAGATATAAATATGTATCATAGCTCGCCATCGATAAAAATTGTAAGTAGGTACGTATTTCAACCGTAACACACTTTTCAATAAAACAAACATAGCATATAATCTTTCGACAAAATAATGTACCTATGTTACATTTATCGCCTCCAGTGCAACGTACGTGTACCTATTGCTTTTTATGCATAATTTGACTTATACCTATTTAACCTTTTTTACCTAATTAAGTTCTGAGATATGCTTATTCTGGTGGCCTTTTAGGACTTGAACATTAAACTACCGTGAGACTCACTCATGTTGAAAATTTTACGGATAACTCACGTTTATTAAATCGAGTTTAGCTCGACATGTTTCGGGCTAAATCCTAGCCCTTCATCTAGGAGCCGCGGTGGCTGCTGGTCCCAAACGCGCACTGCGCGCCACCGCTCTCTACGCGCGACAAACTCGATTTAATAAACGTGAGTTATCCGTAAAATGTTCAACATAAGTAAGATCTTAATAAAAATTACGAAAAAATGTAAAAAAGTAGAACTAGAGATCAAATGATAGCTGTGGGAAAGACGCCAATAGAGAGATCTCTCTCCAGGCAGATGTCATGCCTGGGGACCGAAGTCCACAGAGAGAAATTAGAAGTTGTATTTATGTAAACGATCTCCGAAACTTTGCGCAATGTAAAACAGTTGACAGTTGATGACGTTCGTGGAAGAAGTTGGCGACGACTAGACGATAGGTGGCGCTTGGATCGCTATCTACAAAGCTTTTGAATACTATTGTTAGGCAGCAATATACATATAATAACTAGCTGTGCCCGCGACTCCGTCCGCGTGGAATGGTGACTAATTTCCCCCGTTTTCCCCGCATTTTTCAATGTTTCTTTGCTCCTATTAGTCGCAGCGTGATGTTATATGGCCTAAAGCCTTCCTCGATAAATGGTCTATCCCACACAAAAATAATTTTTCAATTCGGACCAGTAGTTCCTGAGATTAGCGCGTTCAAACAAACAAACAAACAAACAAACAAACAAACAAACAAACAAACAAACAAACAAACAAACAAAGAAACAAACAAACTCCTCAGCTTTATAATATTAGTATGGATTATGTCCAGGAATTGAAGCACACTAAACCAAGGAGTCTCAAAGGTCGCCACGGCAAAAACCGACCGGAAATATGATTAGGTAAAATAGATATAGGTGCATTGGGAAACAAAATCCATTACGTAGGTATAATTAAAGTTATATCGTACGTACCTAGAGACCGGATAGGTATAACGTGTTCTGTTATAATGGATTAATCAACGTTAGTCTCATTCGGAACTTTTAATTAACACAGACCCGTCCATGTCCTTGGTTGAGGTAAGGGCAGCACTCACGTGGTCCGTCACCTACGCGTTTAATTTATCCGACCATGAATTCCTGGTATCACGTGTTGATAGCCTTAGAGCACTTTACCTACATACGTGCATATGTACTATCACGCCTGTGCCGAAATGGGGAAGGCAGAGCCACACGAAACGTGATACATACCTATATTTTATATAGACAAGACAACAACCATTTCATAGCCACTTCTAGCATAGTTTTAGGTTTAAAAACAAAATGACCTACACGTATGCATAGGCGAAAAAAAATTGAGTTTCAGTTCTAAGCATGGGGAACCCCAAAAAATTGAGAGAGACAGAGACAGACAGACAGACATGATGAATCTATAAGGGTTCCGTTTTTTGCCATTTGGCTACGGAACCCTAATAAAAGTTCTTCTATAATCTTTCGTGCACTCACATCATGGGTTTCGGTTTCCATGACAATAGTGATCATGATCAAAAAGTAGAGATCAAACGCGGGTATAACCTTTAACGCGTGAAACCCGAAACCTTTGATAAGAGTGACTCACTATTTCGATGGGCCCTATGTATAAGGGCCAAAGTGATTTTTTTCAATTTTGCTTTTTTTGCATTTTAGGCATCTATAAAGTATGTAGTTTAATCCTGGATTAAAAAAAACCTATTTTTTTCATTATTCTACAAGTTTTTGTCGTACCATAAGGGCCTAACTGGGCGTAATTTTAACGTATAAGGGCCTAACGTACGTTTGATACTTTTACGCGGTAAATTCCCAGCGGTTCATTTTGGTATATTTTAAACCTATGTTTTAAGTGAAATGTAGTCAGAACATCTATTTTTTATGTATTCTGTAAAATATTTTGATGTTTGCTATTAGGGGCCAATCTGGTAGATAGGCCCCTATACGTGTAATATTATGGTAAACACCACTTAGGCCGAAGTTATTATTTTAATATTATGGTATTTTTTAGTATGTTCAGTGGGCAAATTATGTTGTTTTTGCTTCTCTGCTACTTTTTGAGGCTAGTGAAATATTAAAAAATTCCGAATTACGCATATTAAATAAAATATCCTGTTCTTCAATCTCGCTCGTACTCTCACGTTAGTACTTGAGAACGGCTGGGCCGATTTAGCTGATATTGGTTTTGAAATGTTTGTTGTCGTTCAGGGAAGATTTATACGCTGAGTAAACTTAGAAATCTTGCAAAATAAAACTTGCCAAAGCGATATAAAAATCTCACACACCTCGAAAATGAAAATAATAATTTTCTTCTCGAGAGAACCTAATCAAACAAACAGAATGTCACCACATAATTATTACTATGCAGGACTAAAGCTCCTAACAGTATAATTTTAATTTAATTATTTCGGCCACGTTGCAGCGACCGTGATCATGAGTAGACTGAAGTAGGGCATCACATTAGTTTTGCAGCTCGGGTTCTTCGAATTACCCGCTCATGATTTTTAACAGTAGGTACCGATCCCTCGAACTAGTCGCGTTTTATTAAAATTATTAACCGTCACCGATTGGGTGACACACAATACTAACAATGTCAGTCGCTCTCTCTGAATATTCATCTCTATAGTAACCTCATAAATTAGACAGTATGATATCGACGGTGGTGGACATTTGAAATTTCCACTTTAGATATTGTTGAACGAGTTTGATGAAGTTTTACAATACTTAAATGGTAGTCAGTAATGTTAACAATACAGTAACTAATATTATTACCGATGCCAACATAGTGGGATATTGTTGGATAGAGTCAAAATTTTACTGTGTCGATTTCTATTAACACTGACAACAACATCAAAGATACTCCTATTCTTTCACCTGATGGCAGTATTATTTTGGCAAAGAAGCTATACCTTCCGTGGCTTACGTATCTTAATTTTACCTCAATCTTTGCAAACATTCATAGGATGAACCCTACACGCCGGTAAATTCCAGAAAGAAAAAGTATTTGAAAAAAGGGACAAAGAGAGATTGCGCGAGCAATACAGTCAAGAATAGATAGGTTCTAAAAGTAAAGGGATCAAAATTCCGGTAAATGAAAAACAGGGGCAAGAAAAGAGTTTTGGTGAGCCGTGTGAAAATTCAAACAAACTTAAGTATTTTAATAAGATAAACGTAAACATAAGGGAACAGATTGAGTATTGCAATATAATATACTATTCCTACTGCCCCTGAAAGTGACTATAACGATAAAAACGGAACTAGTAAAATTTTATTGATTATTCTATTTTAAGCATATACACCTATAACTACAAGTAATTACATTTTAATTTTCAAGATTTTGAAATCAGAAAAAAATCTATTGATCTCGAAAGTCAATTTGTGTTTTGGTAAGTAAAAGTCTCTACACATATTTCTAGTAGTTCTAGTAGTCCTACTGTTTACTTTAACCATAAAATAAATTTATTTTAACGATGATTTTTATGAAAGAAAACTATAAAATAGAACTGTTTGTTCACTTAAGCCCTTATGATACAGCAAACTTCACAACGTATAAAGACCAAACTAGCACAAAATCATGAATTACAATTCCATTTCCTTGAAAAATAGTCACATCTCTTAAATTATACATATAAAAGCTCAAATACACGAGTATTATAACTCTATACTTTTTACTAACGATTTTAAAGAATACCGCGTATAAGAGCCAAAGTAACACATAGATCTTTTTACCTGTTTTTTTACAAAATTTTATCTGCCTAATATTCACGTACATGGGCGTATGTACAAAAACTTTTGGTATATAATTATTTTATAAGTTTTTTTTCATTGTGTTTGAAGGGCAGAGTGTTATTAGTAAGTGTGCCAAGTTTCATAAGTCTCGGATTTGCCACTTCTGAGTTACAACAGGTTTTGTCTTTAACAGCTCGCCCTGTAAAGTTTTGATTTTACACTTTGGCCCTTGTACGTAGGGCCCATCGATTTATAGATATTTTAGTAAAATTGTCCAGAATATATTTCAAATACCATCTACGCGCAATGCGCAGCAACAATAGAAAATCGCAGATACCTATCGTTGCGACCCTACGCCGCAGAAGGAATAAACGCTCGAAAGAGTACTGGCTTGTCAAACTCTTGAATGTGGTATAATTATAATGTCTTCTGGCTTGTGTTGGTTATGCAAATGCTTGTAGATTTAGGTACGTATTTTATATGTAAGTATTAGGCTGTTAATATTGTATGATTTGTATGTTGTGTATTTAATTCGAATTACTAGTATGTAGGTGGTACCTATTTGTAGTTAGTATTAATATTAATTTTAGTTTAACTTTGTTAAAGTTTGTTTGATTCTTTTGCAACTTTCGTTTTGTGTCTACTCTTATGTCTCATATTTTATCAATCACTCGAACTCGAAGGTTAACAAGAAGAAACCCGTTATGGAATCTGTTCGCTTTTTTACTTTGTGATGATGATACTGTACCTACTTGCTATTTTTATGTAATTGGTTGAATACTTAAAGAGCTTTAAAAGTATATAAAACACATGACTAGGCCATTGTTTAAATCAATAAATAAATAAATAAAAAACATTTTTCTATTTATTATTTCTTAATAATTAGCTAACAGGTACAACGACGCTCAACTTGGCAAGAGAACTGCCATGCCCCCAGGTGATTATGACTAAACAAAATCATAGACACCTGTATTTTATACCGGAAGTTTGAACTAAAATAAAAGAACATGTGCGCCAACACTGCTAACAAAACAATGACAGAAACTAGACATCTGCATTCTCCTGTCCAGACTGAAGCTTATTTGCTTATTTCTGTTATAATCTGTGGAAAAAGTTTATTTCGTTTTTAACCGGCGCGACGTCGACGTGTTTGTTTTTGTTAATCTCAAAAGTTGGTGCGCTTAAATGTAACATTCAATAAAAGTATTTTTATCTAAAACCATGGGGGAAGCTAGTCAAACTACCCAAACCCAAACACAAACTCAGAATTCACAGATAGAATGGAGCCAAACAGCAGCTCCCATTATACCAACTATTTGGGGTAGGCTGTATTGCACTAATAATTCTTTTCAAGGCAAACGCTGTTGGAAACCTAACAATGCGGAATATTATGGTAAGTCAAGAGAATTTTCAATTTACTTCATATTTTTTATTACCATGGATTAATACGTATTTCAATACCTGCCAGCTGTGCGAGCGAATGCAACCATACGAACTATGGTTGTTTAACTAAATTTTCCTTTGTTATCAACTATTCTATAAACTGGTTTGGTAATATTATTTTCTATTAACTTGTGTGATAATAAAAGATAAATGGCATGGTTTTTGCTTATAATGATTTTTTCACCAATCACTGGAAAATACCACAAATTTAACATAATATAAAGATATCTTTATTGATTAGAGATGTGGAGCTTTTTCAAAAAATAATACTTAGAAAGATATCTTGATTAAGAATAGCTTATGACCTAAATGTGAGAAGGTTCTATGTGTAATGATATGTACAATTCTTTCTGACAAATAACTTGATGTAATACCAGTTATTTATTTAAATTATGTTTCTAAATTCCAACCACCGTTCAGATCTCATCCAGTCGGAGTTTAGTCTTGGAAGGGCTCTGAAATGCTCTTTAGTAATGAAGAAAGATGTTGTGACTGAAGATATTGTTAAAAATATCAGCAAACTCCACTTCACTATCAGAAGAGACATGACGTAAGTATCTACTCATTTTTTTATAAAAAATTTATTACTTTTGATAAGGTTGTAGAAAACCTAACTTTCTACTATTTTCAGGGAAGCCCTCAGCCCAGCCATTATAACAGACACATCATACAATGGAACATTCTTGAATGGAGAAAAAATTGGCAAAGGGAACAGTAGAGTCCTGGATGACAAAGATGAAATATCTTTGACCCTTCCGACTGTAAAAAGTATGCCTTATCCACAATTTTTAAGGCAGCTTAGTTAATACTTTTGTTTAGTTATTGGATTTTATTTTCTTTTGTTTTTGTTTTAGTTTTTATTTTTAAAGATTTATTGAGAAATGAGCAGGACCAAGTTCCCCATGAAGTGTCTAGGCAATATTATATATCAAGGACTCTCGGGCAAGGAGCTTGTGGAATTGTAAAATTAGTTTATCACAAGGTAAAAGACATCATGTTTTGTAAAAAACAACTTTGTTTCAACAATTTCTTCTATGTGTATAATTCAATCTTTTTTTTTTACTTGCAGACAAAAGGCACCAAGCATGCCATGAAAATCATAAAGAAAAGCAGAATAACTAACGGAATAATCAATAACCTGAATGCTCCAGGGAACATTCAGAATGAAATAAATATCATGACTGCCCTGAGGCATGTGAGTATTTTGTAAACCCATTTCAATATGTTATCACAGCTTATCATGAATGCTGACACAAAAAATATGAAGGCTACATCCTGTTTCATACAAGGCTTTTAAATTATATTACAGTTAAGTGTTGGAACACTGTTTTTTGTACTGTAACTGATATCTTTGTTGTACTTAGCATAGGTTTACTATAGGCTACACCTTCGCTAGTGAGTGGCACAGCCAAATAAGAGTAATTGATTGTATTAAGTAGGGTTGAATTGATTTTTATGTACATTCAAGTTTACTTTATTACAATAATCCAGCCTAATTTTGTCCCACTACTGAGCACAGGCTTTCTCTCAGCATGAGAGGGTTTGGGCAGTTCCCACGCGTGCACAGTGCATATTGGGAACTTCACAAATATTTAATTATTTCGTCGCTGTGTGCAGGTTTCCTTACGACGTTTTCTGACACTAAATAGCTCATGGTAAATATCAAATTCAATACAAATAGGTACCATGACTTTTCATATTTAGTAAAGAGTATTTGTATTGTATCATCAAAAAGTTTTTTATGAATAGTTTTCTTTATTTCCAGCCATGCATAATATCAACAGAGGATGTAATTGATTCCCCACAAGCCGTCTACATCATCCTGGAGCTGATGCAAGGTGGTGAGCTGTTCGACAGGATCACGACGCAGGGCCGCCTCTCTGAGCACCTCACGAGATTCCTCTTCCGGCAAATGGTGCTTGCAGTCAAGTATCTGCACTCTCAAGGCATCACTCACAGAGACCTAAAGGTAAATATTTTTAAACTGTCCAACAAACATGGTGTATACAGGAAGATCTATGAAGCCAAAGGATTAAATAATTGAACGAGAAGGTTCTTAGCTGTGGAGCACTATTATGTGTAAGGTGAAATAGAATGAATAAACTCCATCTTAATATCGAATTTACCTCGACTTTTTTCTGGCCACTTTATAACCCTTCATCAGGAGCTCAATCCTCCACTAGACGCGTGTCATTTTATTTCACTATGTTAATTTTTTAAGTTAACCATGAATTTACCAATAACCAAACTTCACATAAAATTCTTACTTTTCATGACTCCTTTTACTCAAATCTAGATGATTCTCTTTACTATAGGACAATCGACGAGACATGATCCCTGGGACACTGACAATAATAATCACGATACAACCTTGTAGCGGCGTCACCGTTACATTAAAATCGAACCGTAGGCGTTTAAAAATTACGTTTATTTATTTTAGGTAGATTTATTCCATTACAATGATATTTCGATGGAATTATAACAATTCTTAACATTTACAAGGAATTATCTTAACCAGAATTTACGTTTACGTCTTGCAAAAGTTACTTCATTTGGAAGACATCGACTAATGTGGAAAAATATCGATAAAAAAATGTCGATAAAAATGTCGATAAGTTGAAAAGAATGTACACAAAATACACTAAAGTGGTACACTTTCCGTCTTCGATTTATAACCGATTAACAATATTTCGCACCGTCGCACGACTTACATCCACCATTTTTCCTACCGCCGCAAAACTTAAACTGAGATTTTTGAGATAATTTCGCAAAACAGTTTATCTCCTCATTACATATTTTATCGCCCTGCATTTTTAATAATAACCGTACTCAAACTGATTTGACTATGCCAATAGATGCACAAAGATATCATAAATAGAGGAATATTAACAAAAATTTAAAATAGTTAGGTTACTTTTCGGTACGGTACGGGCCTTACATAAATGACCTGATTCACAAAACGAAAGTTTGTTTACTGAGTAAAATTATACGATAAGGAAATGAAATGGGTCCATTTCTATTTTTGGAAAATTTATAGGTTTTTTTAGATTTTAATTTATGCCAAAAAAATTAAATCACTTCAACGACAACATAACAAAACTCCTTTGTCTATAATAAAGTTAAGTTCCATCGACACGCCCCATCACTAACATGAACTGTCATGGATCATGTCAGGGATCATGTCTCGTCGATTGTCCTATAAGTACTGTACTTACTTGTCTACAAAAAGTCTTCTTTGGTAAGCTACTTTTTCTTAACTTAAACAAATCTTTTCCAGCCTGAGAACGTGCTATTGGAGAGTGTAGAAGACGAGACCTTAGTTAAAATCACCGATTTTGGCCTCAGCAAGTTTGTAGGCGAGGACAGCTTCATGAAAACAATGTGCGGGACACCATTGTACTTGGCTCCAGAAGTGCTGAGGGCAAACGGGAGAGGCTATGGACCAGAAGTAGACGTGTGGAGTTTGGGTGTCATTTTCTTTGTATGGTAAGGACTAAACCAACAAAATGTTCTTTTTCGAAACAAGCTTCTTTACCGACTGTACTTTGTTGCATCCATCCTAGATTACATGCACCAAATTTCAACTCCATCAGTCTAACCTCTGAAGAGTTCCCACTAATGGGGTAGTCCCGGTTGGACCACAAGAAATCTACATCCGATTTACACAAGTGTGCAAAATTTCGGCTCAATCAGAAACCGCGGCGAGATGACGTGACGGTATCGGTGGTAATATTCGAGATTACTTGACAGGGGGCGCAGAAACTACCGTCCGGGGAGAGAAGATTTCATTCATATCATTATACCACCACGCATCGCTGCTCCGCCTCCTGTGTCGGTGTGTTTGGCGCTTTAAAAATTGTAAAAATACGTACATAAAATTTTTGTTATAACACGACATAAGACTCGAGGATCCTGTTGATTCAGCCTGATAAGCATGAATTTAAGGCCCTGCGCAGACGACAGACTATCCGCGACTGACTTTTTACTCTGTGAAAATAGAACCTATGAAATCATATGCAGTAACGTACGCGACGCACAAAAAGTCCGGCGCACAATACAGACTTTTTGGGCGCCGCAGACTCGATCGCTCAAAGTCTGTCGTCTGCGCTGCACCGAAATGGTAACCAGGAGTTGATGATGGAGTTGGAAGATGGGTGTGGATGGTAACCAAGAGAAAAACTACAGTCGACAACAAAGCTTCCATTAAACATGGAATTTCTAACCAAAATTTGTATTCCAGCCTCTCAGGCTACTTGCCGTTCTCTGCGGACTACAAAGAGATGACGCTCCGAGACCAGATCGTCATGGGCCGCTACAGGTACTCGCAGCCCCACTGGAGCGACATCAGCCTGCAGGCCAAACAGCTGATGAAGAGGATGCTCACTGTCCACGTAGAAAGGCGGATCACGCTTGACGAAATACTCCATCATCCTTGGATGCAGGTATAGTCCATTATCAATTCAGCAATCGTTGTCACAAACAATTAATTATGTATGATGGTTAAACAGAAATACTAAGGTAATGCAGATAAAGAAAAACAGCACAAAATTTAATTGAAAGACATTTCCAATCTGGTAGTGGAGATGGATGTGCTATATGTATTTGTCACCCAAATGTAGATTCGATTTATGAAGCTAGGCTGTAACACAACCTTGTTGAATAACTGAGTAGGTAAGCAAATAAAATAATCTTCCTAACCAGTTTTAATTAAGATTATACTATTACTGCCCTTTGATAAATATTCTTTATTTTTGTCAACAGGACATCAACGTCATAATCAGCGTGCAAAAACTCCTGCTGCAGGCAAACCAAGCTAAAAACTTCAGCCAACTCACACTGAGCTCCACAGTTACTGACGACGAAAACGACAGTAACGCGTCGAACGTGACCGTCACCAAACTGTCCAGAGCCAAGCGCGGCTTAAGCAGCAATTCAAACTGCTCTTTGCAGCCGGACCCTAAAAGGCTAAAGGGGCCTAATTACCCCAGTTTCGGTAAAAACTGTGATGATAGCAGCTCTACAAATAGTCTGACTAGCTGCTGAGACACTTAACGAACAAGCTGGTAGCATGTAAGTTGACCTTAGTTACCTGGCTCTTTATTTTGTTTGGTGTGCAACATACGACAATATTGTGATTAATGAATCTACCTCATGTTGTTGCAAATCTAAAGTATTATTTTAAACACACCACAGACGCTGTTTGCCCACCCGCTTGACTTTGTTTGGTTTTTTTTATCGTTCACAGAAAAGTCGTGTGCGTTGGACGATAAACCTTCTGAATAGGGTATTTTTATTCTATCTGAAGGTGCCGTTATAATTGTTTGTTATATATGTAGTATTGGATCGTTGATCTCGTTTTTGTACTTAAATAAATACTTTATGTATTCACGACAATGGATCATCCATAGTATTTGTACTTACATCACCAGGGGTCGGATTTTTAATCGCAAGGTCGGATGAAAGAAAACTATGGAGTCTATATTAAAATTAAATTGTTACGTAAACCATACTCATACTCATTCATTTAATTAAGAACGGAAATAAATTATAAATAAAATAAATCATATGAGTGTAAATAAATTATATTGTAAAGTAAAATAAAACATCATTTTTATAATGTGCATCTAGTTTCCAATATCCATAAAGCTTGTAGATACAGGAATGAGTGTCTCAAAATCTAGATAAGGTATGGCTTTTGCATTGTCTATTTCAAAATTACAATTGTAAAACGAGAAAATAATGGCAACTTTTTCCATATTTTAATTATATTGAGTAACATTAATTTTCGATTAACATTTTCAATCTGTCAAACTGCACAAGGAGCAAAGTATTACGGGACTAAGAAAATTAGTGAGTATGAGTATGAATATGAATATAAATTTAAGTTTAGTTTTAATATCGACTCCCATAGTTTTCTTTTATCCGACCTTGCGATTAAAAATCCGACCCCTGTACATCACACTAATTTCGCAAATGACATCAAACATTTCGCAATTTTATATATCTATCAATTATGACAGCAGTTCCGAAATTCGTTTATTGATCTGATATTATTTTAACTTTTGTGATAGATAAGGAATAACAAACGAATTTGTTAATTATTGTGTTTTTATTAAATTTTTAATTGTTGATATTTGAAATGAGAGAAATGACATTATGCATTGTGGCATTATGACAGTACCATGTTTTAGCGGTTTATTTAGATAAAATGTCTGGGACATTAACCATCTAACTAAACTCAATAATCCTAAAGTATTCACAATGGAACTCTGACAGCCCCAAAAAATTGTAATGTTTATAATGTGATGATTGATGGTTATAATTTCTATTGAAGCCACCATATAGCTACGGCTTTCTACAACAGACAAAATGCCACAATGTACGCTTAACTAATTTTAAGTATGATTAATTTGATTCTAATTATTATAAGTGATGACGTCACACGTAATTGACGGCGATGCGAGTCCGCCTTCGAACCACCGACATTGTGCCATTTTTTATCATGTTATGATTGTGTTGAGTAGTAAGCTTAATGATTCAATTAAACTTCAATTTTAAAAAATAAATTATGTTTTATTTCTTCATTCCGCGAGATGTATCTATCTACAATAGACAATTGTATGTTTTATTAAATAGAACGTAATTTAGACGCATTACAATAATTCAGTCTTGACGTTCATACAGTTTAACATAATTGTAAAGTATAATTGATTTAAACATAGATAATTGAATATTACGGCAAGTATTATGCACTTTACAAAAACTTCATTATAAACTTGAAACATGCCTGATTATTATAACAAATAAGTTACCAAATAAATACACGGTGACTTCTAATCCGTGATCAGGTACAATTTTTTCTAACTCAGTAATTGATGGCGATCACGCTGAACTCGTAATTACATGAAAAGAACTTGTTTTTTATTAAAACCTTATTTTCATTTTGAGATAATTTTTATCCTAAAATCCTTGTCACTCTACTAATTTGTATCTAAAAGCTTATAACCTCTTTACAAATTTACTGGCAATTGATAATTTATGAGCAATATCTTATAACTGTCATTGTCATATTGCATAAACAAAGACTTATAAAGTTGCGACCACACCAATACTTAAAAAGCGATGACGGTACGAATTCGCAGTGACCTCTCTGTTTTTGACGCATGCTCGCCAATTTTTAAGCATTGGTGTGGTCGCAACTTTAAGATCCGTCAATTTTCCCGCCTTAGCGATGCGATGGCACATGACGTCGTCATGTTCATGTAGGATGACCATGTGTATTCAGTGGTAATGCTTTTCAATTAAGTTTTAACTTTTAATTAATTAAACAAAGAAGGAATTGCGTGAGACCTCGCTTAATAAGTTCAATTTAGGGTATATGTTAATATTTTCGGGTTCCTGATCACGGATTAAAAATCACCGTGTATAGGTTTAAGCAAATAATTAAAATTCCATTTACTAAATATTCATTACTTTTTACAGTTTAGCTAAACCGTCTGAACATAATTAAATTTTAAATTAATTCACGAATTCCAAACAAGGAATCTAATAAACATGGAACATTTTTTAAATCCAATTATTGGTAATATCTTTATTATCAAAATAAGAAAATCAAAACGTAACAAATTATTGAGGTAATCACGTCACAAATCATTACCAGCAGCCGCCATCAAATACATCAGTTTTTTGTTCCACAATCCTCTTAAGCGATACTCGTATAATCTGACGACTGAACAAATCACTCTTCATTATCTTTGCAAACGAATTCTAACAAAGACAATATGTTATGATCAACAAATCAATATTTACTACAATAGTAAGATAAGAACTTTACTTCAAAACGGTATGTTAAATTTTTATTCAATTGTAACGAGTGGTCAAATGCGTATTGTTTACAATCAACAGTCGAGCCTGTGATGCTTATTTCCTACAACCCTAAGTAAAATTAATAAATTACAATATCTCACACAAGTCACGCCACCGCACTTTGCCTATACAGAATACCAAAACAAATCAGTCTTTACAACGGCGCAATCAAACTACTAAATGATTAAGCACCTTGCGCTTTTAGGAACACGCATTCAATTGAATGTTACATGAGAGAAGCGTCTGAGGATGACGTAAAATACGACTAGGCTATCACTCCGTCGTATCCTATAACGTCGTGGCGTTAGTAGTTTCCGCGCACTTTAAACTCCGATATCGTGTCCATTCACAGATCTAATTCAATGTTCTAGACACTGGGAACAACACTATTCGCCTGCTACGTGGTCTTGAGCATTGCTGTGTGACGGCTCGGCGCTCTGGGCTTCGGCTTCTATTAAATAAAAGAAATACATTAATATTGGTATTACCAAAGGGTCTCATTGTTCTGGCGTCATTTTTACTAGCAAATTTCACCAACACAAGTGCAGATTATCGATTAGCCACCACTTTCTGTCTATAAGACAGCATTAACGTAGAAATCTATTAAGATAAGTGACGCCAGGAGAATAAACGTTACCACAAATTGCCCAGAAATTCATACTAAAATGGTTAACATCACAGGTGCTCTTGTTTAATCCAATTTCCATTTTAGTCTCAAATTTACCTTTATACATCTTCAAACTTGTAGATGTAATAAATTAGAAAGTTACACATTAAAAGTGAGTGTTGAAACAGTTAGTAATAGCAACCAATACATAGCACAGCAAAATTTGCACACAAGCTTATGAGTTAATCAACTCACCACTATGTCTACAACACTAAATTACTTTTGAAGTAGCTGAAACAATGTGAAGTATAGTTTCACAGTGCATTCCAAAAGCCAAAAACTACACACACAAAGGAACATGTAAATGTTCTTATATTTTTAGGTAAGCCCCTAGGAGCAAAAGCAAAAGTTCTACGAGTCAAAATTATTGACGCTTTTAAGAAAAAGTTAGTTAATGCTTTACGACATGTGTTTATATCACATTTCCGCGTCTTTTTCGGAAAGTATCATAAATGAAACTAAATTACACAAAACAGTGAAAATTATTGACGCTTTCAAGAAAAAGTTAGTTAATGCTTTACGACATGTGTTTATATCACATTTCCGCGTCTTTTTCGGAAAGTATCATAAATGAAAGTAAATTACATAAAACTGTTCACACACACAACAAAAGAAACTTACCAGCAATAGCTCTATCCACTTTTAACTTGTCTCTGACGATGTAAATGGACGTTAGCAGGAAGAATATGCCTCCGATGACTTCAACATAGCAAGTGACGAACAGGGCGTATTGGAGAGCCCTGAATTGCACGCTTTGGCTGGGCGCGTCGTAGGGGTAAGTCCCTAGCGACTTTTTCAATGATTCGGATATCTGAAAAAAAAAGTAACTAAGTAAACACTTTGGTACAAAAAAAATACAAACAAGATGATACGAACAATTGGTAATTTATTATACCCATTTTTGAATTCTACACAATTTTTTTGATTTTTAAATCGATTCGAAAGCCGTGTGTGTGTGGTCTAACAGTTACATTGAATTCGTAAAACAACAGCAAAAGTATTGGTATTGAGAAACTTACCACTCCTACTAAATATGGGCTGCCAGCGTCACCGAACATATGTGATATCAGAATTTGGAATGCTTCTGCAGTCGAACGTCGCGGTGGTACCACTACATACTGCAAAAAGAACGTTTAAAATTATACTTAGTTAAATTAGAAAATATTAGACATAAAAATAAATCACTTATAAGCAAAGCTAAAATTCTTTCAAGCACTACTTCAAAATTTAACATGTAAAACAACACTTAGTCAAACTGAATTAAATTCTAAAAGCCAAACGATGTTAATCACAACAACTAAAAGTATCACTTTTCATGAAAATGCAAAGTATGTATACGTTTGTCAACATGCCGATAAATTTATTGCTATCTACGTATACGAATACGAATGGAATTAACATAAGCCATTATTATTTCTTTGTTAAGACTAATGATTACAGCGCCATCTATGTCGCAGTGCCAATATTACTTGTTCGTGAAACGTGCCAAAAGTATGCATGCAGTTCACTTAGTACGGACTGTTGCCAATAGATGTCACTAGTAACAAAATAAAATGAAATCAGTCCACCCCTCCGTTTTGTGAGAAAATATTCCAATGAGATAATCTTTAATACGTTTACTAGCTATAGCTACTATGGGTTCAGTAGATCACAACCGGGCAACAGTGAGCCGGTCGCGGCCGTGAGGCTTTTAATGAGTGACTGAATTCAATTTCCACGCATGCAAAACGCAAATCCCAAGCTATATTTACAACAAAATACATGTATAAAAATTAAAATATAATAAACAGAATTACACCATGCACCCTAGTCTACACACAACGAAAAAATAAACTTCCAATTGAGATGGTCGCCCACCGCTGGCGCGGCGGACGAGCAGTCACGCGGAAGGCGCCTTACCATTGACATATCGGCCACTATTGCCCAGTTGAGATTCAAGAAGATCTCGCCGATGAACATGGAGATGAAGGGTCCGTAGAAATATTGTTCGCAGAGGACCATGCCTAGGGTCATGGCGGGGGCGGAGACGAGGAGGCCGACGCCGCAAATGACCGCGTGCGAGCGCGGGAAGCGCTTGACGAGCGCGGCACCGAGCCACGCGCCCATCGGCACGCCGATCAGCCCCGATGTCATCGTGATCCCGCCGAAGATTAGCGAAACCCTTCGTGCAATATCGCGAGAGTCAACACATGCTTTTAAATATAGAAGGCGTTAACTGCCCCTTGGTTGCTTAGGGTAAGGTGTAATGTTTTTGCGGCTGGATGGTTAGATACTCTATTGATAAGTTGTGTTATGACAGCACTTCATTTGTTTTATCAATTATGCAGTTTTACCCGCAGTCAAAAACGAAAGGTGACACGAATATTTTTCAAATGCACAAGGTCAAATGGAAGTATGAAACAAGTCCAGTCGCAAAAATATGACACGAACAATCATCACAGGGCTTCTAATCAAAAATATAAAAATAAATGTAAACATTTTAATCATTTCGTGTAACTGACACATGAAACACAATGTTAAAAGCCCTGCGATTTATAATTCGATAGTCGGATATAAATTCCCTACATCCATGCTATCATATAAGCATTATTAAAATTAAATATGTATAGCATAATATTTATATTTGCTTTAGTCACAATCGTAGTTATGACAAAATAAAAATATACTAGTTGATATATATTCAGACCATATCATATAAGCAGCATTCTGTCACAGCGCCATGGGATGATATGAGGTAAGTAAACGTGATCTCTCATTGGAATATTTCACTTAACAGTAAACGGGAGGGTGGACGATTTCTGCTTTGAATGCTTGCATCCCATACGAAGCTTAGAGCACCGCATGCGATTCTTAGAACCAAACGCATATTGAAGTACAAAATAACATGCTTCTTTACGAAGCTGACTTAATTAGTAAAGTTGCAAAATGATTACTTGGTTTGTTACTAATATAGCAGTTTTAACTTCTCTCCTTGTACTTGAATATGCATTTGGACCATGCAAACATTAAATGGTCATCCTGCTGTGAATCATATCATCAATAAATTACAAAGTCATTCAATTCGAGTTTAAAAAACTCACAGCAGGCTCCATTTAAAGTCAGAAAACGCTCACCAGTACAATATCAGCCACGATGGACCACGTCAGATTGAGTGTGACCATCCCCAGGAACATGAGGATGTAGGTTGTGGCCTCGTGCACGTTGACGCATATGAGGGCCAAGTACACGAGCGGGGAGGAGGCTAGGAGCGCGAACCCGCAGATTAGCGGGTCGCAGTCTTCGAAGCGCGAGCGGAGGCGCTGCGCCAGCCCTGAGCCGAGTGGGACGCCGATCGCGCCCGCGAACATGCCCACTAGGCCGAACTTGTACGACACACTGCCGTACGGTAAGTGAGGTTAGCATTTCCAATATACAGGCGATTTAAGCTAGAGTTCTTAGGTAGATAACATTTTATTAACAGGTCTCCTCCTGGCGAACTTTGTTCAGCCTAAGAGGTTTTTTTCTGAGTCTGTGGTCATGCTACCATTTATGTCACATCCCCGAGAACTGGGTAAAAGGTATCCTATATCCATCTCCTGATTCTAAGCTGCCTCCCCACCAATTTTCAGCCAAATCGGTTCAGCTGTTCTTGAGTTATAAGTAGTGTAACTAACACGACATTCTTTTTTAAATATTGATGATGAATCTTATTGTTATAAGTTCTTATACGACTAGAAGTCAGAAGACAAAACTAGTTTGAAACGAGTGCTCTTTGGCTGTACTTTTTCTAGAATATTTCATCACATCTCTAAAATTTACACATAAAGTAGTTCAGTATATGGTAAACGGTTAATAAATCAGCAATGTCATCCGATTGCACAACAGATGTGATGCTAAATGTATATGTGATAAGGTAAAATGCCAACCAAAGCACAACGTGTATTGTATACTGTTCGATTAGCGATACACGTGAGCCAGAGTACTATCGTGAAAATATCGCAGTGATAAGATTGAGTCTAAGATCGCGCGATCGTACGAAACCTACACCTACATGTTTAAAATCTCGATGATCTGACAATGGCATTTTACGCGGTAAAAACCCCACACTATAACTTTTCCTCTTGCCATATCAGACTCACAGTTAAATAATTAGTACCTCCTTCTACTTACCTGCTTTACTTTTAAGGATATAGGAACTTTTAGAGACTTAATACCATCCCGTTCAACGACACAATCTATCTACCTATCCAAAATCACAGTAACCTTAAAACAATCGATTCGATTGTCTAAGGCCGTTTTGTTAACTTAACAGAAAAACTTCGGTAATATAAAGAAAAAATGAAGCGTTTTCTGAATCGTTTGATCGAATTAAAAATAAAAATACTTCTAGACACAGCATACCGATGTCGCTCCGAAGTCTAACCGTCTATCACGAACGTAAAAAAAAACACACAACGACTTTTAACAACGTAGTATAAGCCAAAATTCAATTCTCAATGCAGTTACAAAAACCTAAATGTGATGATTAATTCAATAATTTACTAAATAGTAATAATTCAAATATCATGGAGACTGGTTTACAAAGTCGTAGAAAGGCGTTGTGCTTAAGGCCTTTAGACAAACGAAATAATTTAACAAATAAACATGCCAACAGAAAATTTAGGGCATAAATCGCAGGGGTAAACACCACTCTTCTGGAAAGATGGCCGACGTATCCGCCGCGCTTTATTTGGCCTCAAATCCACGAATTTCCTAGTAAAGTTTAGTCCAAATCCTCACCTCTCAATGGTAATATCGACTCCCGGTTGCAACGTAAGACCCAGGAAGATGAACTGGGGTCCCCACCAAGCCAGTGCTCCCGTTACGAAAGCGACGCAGGTAAACGCCAACGATGACAGCATGAATGAGGGGCTGGAATGGCAGAAAACAAGGTCGATACAGTATGGTTTTAAAAAAACTTTCTCTGTATTAGAATCTATCGAGGAATGTTCATTCGGTCAAGAGATCTTAAATTTTTCCTCGGAGTTTCAATGTCACGTGTCCATCGCAAAACTTCAAAATAGGTTTTCGGTCGCTGCATATTGGATTTAGGAATGTAATAGGCATACCTGAATTATCATTAACTAGTAGATTGCATTAATTAAAACTGATAAGAGAGCTATTTCTAGGCTAACTAGTAAGTTCTTTTCATCACATTTGCAAGTAAGGACATTCCTTTAAAGTTTAGACGACGAGATAAGAGCAAAATTTCGTAAAGTGTGTGCGCAGCACAATGGTGCACGATGATGCACTGAATTTTTGGATTGCATAAAAAACCCTTTCACTGAGCGTATTGTAAACTATGGACTGGTTAGAAATTAAATCTCCGAGTGCTACAAAAATGTATTTCTGCAATTTAAAAAGTTTAGGTTTGTGTTGATGTCCTATACGTAACTTGAACACAAAACATTTTGCGAGAACACTGATTTGGACAAGTCCAGTATTTATCAAAAATATTTGTCGCTAATATTGTATAATACTTAATTAATAATCTTGCATTTCGAACCTAATCAGATGTACTTTATTTGGGACAACATCCTTTAATGTTGTCAAAATGACTACTTACTTCTTGATCAAAGAGCGTATGTCATCCTTGTATGACGTAGCCTTGATCTGGCTGTCCTCGGCTTGGCCCCGCTCTGGGTCCTGCATGACCCACACGATGAGGGCCACAGCCAGCGCACCTAGGAAGGGGGTCACCCGGAGCCCCCATCGCCAGTTACCGGCCGCCGCGCCCGCTACCGACCCGACAATGTAGCCCAGACCGCTGGAAAAATGAAATATTGGCCATTTTAGGGTGGATATAAATGACCGTGAATAGAGGCCCCTCTATTCACAGACCTAATTGGTCGTGCAATTCCATCCATGCGACAAACTTGAGAATCTTGACGTCAAATTTGGAATATCAGTTTTCATTTATCTATTTCTTCCTTAAATGCCGTAAGAGGCGACTAAGGAAATAGGATGTATATTTTAAGCGAGAGACTAGCATCCTGACACTATTACGTATATCATCAATGTTTCCACCTAAAATTATGCTCAAAGTGGTTACATAAAATCGTTTCGTGTGCTTCGCCTAACCCGTTTGGAAATACAGGGGTGATTATGTATGTATGTTTTTTTTTTTAATCTGCACGAGTAAAGCAAAATAAAAGGTAGGTAGGTATGAAAGAATCGCTCGCACCGAGTATTTATTTACTGGATAATTATAATTACTACTATTGTTATACAGTCGTTAATCGAAAACTACTTAGTTTCTTTGTAAGAACATAAACTATTCCACATTTATCTCCTATTAATAAGTCGACCTCTCGATGACTGATACGCGGTTAAAACTCAAAGCCAGTGACTGAACGTTTATTTATAAGCCTGTTCGAGAGGGTTACTAAGATTTTTTCGGCCGAGTCGACACAACATGTCTCACGGACATAAGTTGCCCTTGTTTCATACAATTGAGCGTCAGCCGTTATTTGACAAGGAAGTTTGTATACTTGCGAGTAGAATATGTAGCTCCGTTAATGGATGAACGAATACCTAGTTCAGTCGTATGAATAGAGAAAAAGAAAAAAGTGAAGGCAGTGAGTAGGTATTGGTTGTAATATCTTACGATAAGCCTCGATACAAATCACACTTTATCAAATAACAAAATAACGGGTTGCAATTTGGTCTTTCTAGCCATAAACTGCAAGTAAATACCGTCGAGGAAATTGAATGTTTAGCAGGTTGACGCCTTCATAATTAGTTCGCATTATAGGACAAACTTCACCATGAAGTTCAATATTGAGTATTTATGTCATGCAACTGGCTGGAAACAGTAATCAGGCCAATTTTAGTAGTATCTCAACCTGCAAAACATCCAATCTCCCTGGTTGTACAAGACCGACAATCGCGTGACTTCCTCTGATCCCTATCGCTTTACTTGGCACAGTTGGCAGTGTTGTGTGCTAGCAATAAACCCTTATCTACCTTCCTACACTTTTGCACTGACAAGGGCAAAGCAAACATCGCCGAACTGAATGATAACTTGAACAAATAAAATAAAAATGAATCTCACTTAGCAACTAATGTTAAAAAATGTTCAACACTCAAATTGGTTTCAGTTATGAATAGTCCACCGACTACTAAAGTAATAGCTAGCTACCTATTCTAAAATCATTGTACTAAATATTTACTTGCCTTCACTATTTGGTTTCAATCAAGTTTGAACTAAATTCTAAGGTTTAATTATTGCTTAACCAAGTCCACAGATAAAAAATGCACGTGACAGAACATTCGAAAGCTAACATGTCAGTAGGTACAATATTTATACGCGGATATTCGTTTTAAAATGCTCACTGACATAAAATAAAAATATCGTATTTACCTGCCGACTGGTATGGCGAAGTAGAAGAAGGCAAGCATCTTAGATCGGACGTTGCCAACGAACAAGTCGCTGATGATTGTGGGCGCGATGGTGGAATATGACGCTTCCCCGATGCCCACCAGGCCGCGGAAAAACGCGAACAGGGCGAAATTCTGGAAACATATTTTTCAATAGTGAGTATCATGAAATTTCTATCTTCCGTCCATGGTAACTAAAAAAAACGTGACTAAACAGCTGTATTTTCTCACATGTGACATTTACACAGTTGACGATAATTTTAATAATTACACGCTCCAACTTCAGCTTAATAATGCCCATTACTTTTAACACGTTAAATGCGAATAACGTAATAATTCACAATTTAACACTTTCCACATACCGTCCTAAGTATAATTTTAAAGAAGTATGAAAATGAAAAAAAAAAAACTTTTTCATTTAAGTGTTCATGAACACTCACGGACAACGAAGACAAGTCAGCTTTTCTTAGAAAATTATACGGAAACTGACCCTTTCTCACTGTCCGTGAGTGTATCAGGGGTAAATACTGGCTCCGCACAAATACTAAATACTTACACCAATAAAGGACCCAAAGAAGGTTGTTAAACTCCATAGCGCAACTCCAAACGCCATGATGGTTCTCCTCGAATACCGGTCTCCGAGGTATCCGAAGATTGGCGCAAACACCATGTACGCCACCACAAACACGGTTTGCAGTAGGCCGGCTTTGTCATCGCCGATTTCAAATTCTTTTTTGACATCGCCGAGGACACCTGGAACAAAAAACAGACACGTTACAGATCGAAATTCATGCCCGAAAAGAGAGGGATCTGTGAGCCAAAAGAGGTTAGATAATCTCAAGCATGCAGTGAACAAGTGTAGCAAAAATTTCGTTTGACAATTCGTCCCCTAAAGGAGCATTCGTGTGTAATGGGTATCCAAGTACAAATCTCCTGTCATTTTAATCTGCTTACTACACGTGAAAAACACAAGAGGGGAAATACGTCGGAAGAGCAAGTAAGCCGAACTCCCAATGCGGGCTTACTTTTATTTTATAGGATAAGTAGGTGTGCATGAAAAATTGGTGTCGTAATCCCTTGGTGTGATCATGGTAATTCGACACGCCTGTCGCATGATATCGGTGTTTTGGGGGCGGTATCCCTAGATGGTTCAAGCATGTCCCCATTTTTAACAATCGATATCATGCTTACTCATAAGCAAAACGTATCAAATGTTCCAGTGCATAGTTACTAAGCATTTGAGGTTGAAAGTTGATAAGATTGATAACACTAACTACACGACAGGTTTGGATATACATAGGTATATTTATAGAACTGAATTATGTAATTTACAGTTTTTACGGAAATCTAAGTTTTTACACCTGAAAAAAAAAAGAAACTTTTAAGTCACTCGTAAAAGCGCCAAGCAAGCCAGAAAAAACAACTATGAGCAAAATTTGACCTTGCAGAGTTGACTGGCCGGATGCGTGGCCAATGGAATATACGGAGTAGAATTTAAGAAACCGGAACTTTGTAGAAAAAATCATCAAATAACCATTCAAAGTATGTTCATTGATTTAAAAAAAAATACATGTTTGTAGTCTCTACGTGGATATCACGAAAGGGTGTGGTTTGCAAAACATACAAGGATAGGACTGATAGGACTGATAAACTCAAGTGACCCGACAATCGCGCCAAAGAAGAGTTTAAAAATTATTGATTTTAGTACGAGAAACCTATCTGTTATAAACAGGTCCTTTATAATTCACTAAAGCTTGAACTTTAAAAAGGGAAAATATTACATAAGACCACAGACAAAACAAAGAAAAATTTGCTCTCTTATAATACAAATTACGTACATACTTTCAAATTAACTTAACGAGCCATCAATATTAATCATTGCCACAGTGCTTAGAAAGTTGCCCAGTAATTAGATGAACAATGCAAAATTATTCATTCCTTTTCTAAATAGGTAACATAAGACATAAAAAGTGTTGAATTTTCTAACAACCGTACTCTGATCTGAAACGTATTCCCCGCTTCGTGTATCAGACACTTCAATAAATCACTCCTTTATTGCTGCATCCCTATTGTTTGATAACTTTTATTTGCTAACGTTCCAGCTTGTATCCAGTTGACGATTGCTTTTTTTTTAGTTTGTTCTCCTAGACAGCCATTCATAAACGGGATGAATAATAACGTCATGAATGAGAGCACACCTGATAAATTATATAAATAAAATACATTAACTATTTATAACTACCTACCTACTTGCTTTATATATGTGTATTTTTGTTTGCGTCAACTGGTCAACAAATGGTCAAAGTAATTTGCTATCCTTTGTTCGTTTAATTGCTCAAATAATAAATAATAATTAAACATTAATAGAAAAAGTCATCCCATCAAAAACATTCTGTAAAAAATCTACCCAAGTCTCGTTGAAGCTGCTTGTTTATCTCTAAAAAGTAATGAAATCTAGACATAGTTGTGCCAAGTCTAAGGTTCCTTACTGCGATTTCTTTATTATTATAGTTAAAGTTGTGTGCCTTGGCCGTTGAACATTTTTTATACGTTAGTGGGTACAAGTCAATTTTGTTAACATGTAATGTTGCAACTACCTTGTTTGTTACGCGAGATAATAGCCCATACTGGTATGGGTAATTGGTATAAAGTGTTCAACGCCCAAGTCACACAACATTAACTATAATAATAAAGAAATCGCAGTAAGGAACCTTAGACTTGGCACAACTATGTCTAGATTTCATTACTTTTTAGAGATAAACAAGCAGCTTCAACGAGACTTGGGTAGATTTTTTACAGAATGTTTTTGATGGGATTTCACTTCTTTTTGTAGAAACGTGAGCATATTCATTAATTATGTTAGATTTTCTTATTTTACACATTTACTTATTTTTGCAAATTATCTTTCTTTTCTTTTTTCCGGTTTTGATCTCGTACAGTAGGAACAGTTTTTCGTATTGCCTATTCGCGGTCCTTAAATTAGAAGATGTGTCTCTCTACGCTGGATTTTTGCAATTACAGTCGATTTTTTTTATGTACCAGAGCAGCTTAGGGTCTTCATCAGATACTTCAGACCTCAGATTTTTGACATCAAATGAAGCGACCCACTAAGTTGAATATTTTTTGTAAAAGAAGTGTGTCGATCTCTATAGTAGTTTGGTTGGGCTCAAGTGTTTTCACCAGGTACTCCAGATCTTCGATTATCCTAGTTTTTATATTTTTCCTTTTATGTAGTCGTTAATCACTAACCATGTACCAAATTTCAGCTCTCTGAGTTAACGGGAAGTACCAGTTCTATTTTGATGATCATGAGTGAGTGAGTGTCGAAAATGCGAAACTTTGCTTTCGCTTAACTTCGGAACTGAATTACCTACAGACTTGAAATTTTGGATTTTAAGTATGTGGTTATAGCTCACTAGATGACGTAAATTTCAGCGTCCTAGTATTATCCAGAGGTTCTCAAATAGGGGCCTGAAAATGCCGCGAAATGGTTCCAGTAAAGGATGGTACGGCAGTGCTTGCTTTGCGCTCGACTTGGTGGGGGCACTGCCGTGCCCCCCGATTTGTAATGACGATTAATTATAAACTGACTTTTTTACTTCGAGACAGTGTTGGTAAAGATCAAATACCTTCACTCATAGATAACCACTTGACTGCCACAAACTATACTCTAACTAAAGTATAACATTTTGTTTCCAATACCGTAAAATGGGATACGAGAAAGGGGCGTGTTTGGGTATGGTGTGATCAAACGCTTGCGTCAAAAGCTGTGGCGCGATGCGATGACGTAAGGCTGTTTTTCACGGTCAGATCACGGTCGGCCAAACAAATCGAGACCGGCATACATATTGTATATACAGCCTTCGAGATTCCTAACTTCAGCTAACTCTTAAACCTCACACGCAATGGAATGTCCTATCTAAACAAACCTATAACACGTCAGCAAACATCAGCGCCGGGTTGTGTTCTAAGTCTGACGGTCATTGAAAGCCGTTACTCATAGTTTTAATATAACTGCTGATCAATATCAAAAATAAAAGTATCAGGGATTGATCACGAAAAGTCCAAATCATAAAAGGGACAAAATATGACGGTGAAAGTATAATTATGCAAAATTGATTTTGCACTTGTTCGATAGAAAGTTTACTCTATGTCAAACGTGTGATTGGTTTACTGGTGAGAAAGTACCGGTTATTATTATAATTGTTTGATTTTGACACTATGGAAAATACCCATGTCAAAATTCTTGAATGTCAAGTCAGAATAATTAATGTTGAAGCAAATCTCTGCACCGTCTGTGAAATCTTAGATGTAGTGACTAATTTTAACTGTCCCTGATATACGAGCGCTACCTATAACGAAAGCGCTGAGATAGTAATACCTACCTAGACCTAGTTGACAAAAATAGTTAACATTTCATAGTTACAAAAATAATTGAGCCACTTATAGTGTGAGATAAATAGTTGCTTATCTTAATTAATAAAGTCTATTGACATTTTAGATAGCAGATAACACTGTTTGTAATGGAAAAATCGGCGTCAGCTGATTTATTCGCGTTATTATGATGACATTATGAGGTTTGTTTGGTTAATCGTAAAGATTCCTCATTCAAGTCTACTCTAGAGCATTACTCATCGTTTTGTTTAGTCGTCATGATAAAATAATCAAGATTTCGTAGGTACGGCGACCTTCATGTTTGTGACGGGCGCTCGGTGGCGTGGTGTGAGGCTACGTCACTGCCAGATTAGCATCAGGGTATGAAACGCTCGTGGCGGCAGCACCGTCGCGCCACGCCGGCAGGCACGCGCAGACGCAAACGCTGTGCATCACGCCATCACCGCGGCCCAATCAGCGACGAGGTGATTCGCCGCACGACTCTTTGCATCCAAGTGTTTCACAGCCCGTAACGGTGGCACGGTAACATGTGACTGTGATCATACAATGACGAAATATTCGTTTACATTAAGTACGTGAGTGGACGTGGACTAGTTACTAGCGAATCGTCGCTGACCTTCATCAATAGATATTAAAATAAAACGAGTCTCAAAACTGATGACTATTAGTTCGACGTTGTAACAAAATTGGCAATCATGCGAATGATGGGGTGGAAGCAGTGGTAAACATGAGGGATGATGGGGGATTAATAAAGTGTCAATCACAGACATGTAATGGGATTTTCATAGGGTATAGGTAGGTAAACGTCGTTGGAAAGCCGACAGAGCCTCGTTTCATTTCCGGCAAGGGGGGTCGTATTTGCTGCACTGCAGATGACAGATCGCCTTGAGGGTACGACGGCGATCAGAGGGTCGCAGTAGCAATAAACATTTTAGATTTAGTGATTTACAATTGATATTTACCTGTGAACATAATTACTTCGTTTAAGTAGTACACAATAGCTACTTGAATTTTTTTCTACTCTCAGAAATCTACGAATATTTCAGGACTGTACCGGTATTCATCAGTCGAGATTGACTTACTAAAGGTAGAAAAATAACATGACGTTCAACACATCAGTCACTTCCCTATACCTGTCTTGTGAACCAATCGATAGATTGAATATTGGGACTTGCCGTTATACGACATCTTCTAGCCGCCAGCTTACTTCATCGATTATTAATTAGAGTAAAACACGCGATATTACTATTAGTATAGTTCGATTAGGTCAGGAACATAATTTAAATCAAGTCACGGATTGTAAATAGGTTGGTTCGTCCAGATCGATTTGTTATAAGTAAAACAATTTAGAGGTAATCTGCTTAGATTAAACTAAGTAATTGATTCATAGCCATAATTCTGCAATTTAAATATGAACCCAAAAATATCTTATTTGCTACTTGCGGTTGTTAGTGGATAAATACCTACCTATTAGCTGTCATAGATGTCACTTAAAATATGTACTATGATGATCTATGTAGAGAGAGATAATCGTAGTTTTGTGCACATGATTTTTTCATAAAAGCACGTAGACGATAAATTCTATAGGTATGATAAAATAGTTAATCAATGCATGATAATCTGATAAAATTAATACGAATGGTATGATTTTAAATTATTAAATGACAGATAGTCTAATAAGGTTAGGAAATCACCTCGGAATTCGAGATACCCAGCTGGAAGTTTTGTAAATATTTGCATATTGAGGC